>FTPT01000096.1:0-499167 GCA_900156845.1 Coprinopsis strossmayeri
ATTTTCCCTGGTTTACTGATGCACGCGCGTTCATTCGAGTTAGAAGACAGTACCTTCTTCACCTCAAGCACTTCATATTAACCAATCGCAACCGCTTCCTGGAAGGAAGCATGAGGTCGAACAGCCTGATCGGCGGCGCTTGGCTGTGCGAAGAAGCATACATCTAAGTGTGACGGCCTTGAGGCTTTGTGTTGTCACAAAGATTTTCATGCACAGGTCACTTCTACTCCCTTTGGGCTGTTGTAGGGGACCATAGTCGATGGTAAGTCCTTGAGTTTCTTCATCTTCCTTCAGATTGGCTACAAAGCTAGCCAGGAGTAGCTAGTCGTCCATCGACTAACATTGGACTTCCCAGGAGATCTGACGAAGACTTGGCCTCGCACTCGGTGGGGATTGCAGTTATTTGCTCATGACATTTCATAATATATCGATGTCGTATCTTCCAGAAAAGCCCGCACACCCACGCACTAATGGTACATTTCATTTCCGCGTAACAGGTCTTCTAGTATATAAGGAGAAGTTTGCTGCGTCGATGCACTGCGACGGAGATTAGTGACTAGCCTCATGGAATCAATGTTGCGAATTCATAGATCTACTACAGAAGATTGCTACCGGTATCTGTAGGCGCCATGAACAATCGCTCCCGCGATCTCTTTCCGAAGTGCTCGTGCATGTTAGATAAAACAAAGTGGAATCGCATCTTTGGCCGAGTCTCTGAGCGCGGGTTCTCCTGTACATACATAGTAATCCTCCCTCATTATGGGCTAGCACTGAACAATCAATTAAGAGATTATTATGACATTATTTATCGACAAAAATACTAGGATTCACTGATTTCATCGGTTTTATGCGTGAGATTCACCTAATTCTTCACGGCGCACTATTCGGTTTCATTGATTGATTCAGTTTCACGCATCAGTCACGGCTTGTACACACAGCTGGGCCTTCAAACTTCGAGGAAATGGAGCTCAGAGGATAATGATTACCATGTTCAATTCTAGAGCACCGCACTGCGGCTACCAGAGTGCATAATGCATAGTGGCAAAATAAGATGCAAAGGATGCTTCGGCAATGAACGCCGAGTTTGAACTCGGCTGATGCCGGTGTCGGCACTTGAAAACGGCACCCAGCCTAGGACTAGTAGTATAACCATTCATTCTCGATTCAAAATAGCCAGAAGACTGTCATAACGCGAGCCTCTGAGAGATTATTGTTGTTGCTTCTTGTACAAATGCTTGAATCTTCTGCCTCTGGTAGAATAAGATATGGAAAACGCTGCCAAGTCAGAATTTTGGTTTCGACAGGTACTGTTTTCCCGAGGTCTTTGCCATCGTCCTAGACGGATACTTAAATACCAGGAAAGGGTTTCAATGCGCATGATGACATGGGCAACCTCTAATTACTACTGCGGCCACTCTTGCAGGACATCCGAATGGAAGTATTCCATAAAGCCAGCGAAAAGTCAGTGAGTAATTGTTAGTGTTACCTACTTCCATTAATTCACCCACAACCCAGGTCGAAACAGTAGAAGCAGACGTAGCACATGCCCAAGATTTCTAGGTAACATTAATTACACTCACAGGGTCATGTATACCACCTCGAGCGATCTCTAAGCGAAGTAATCCAAGGAGATGGATGCGACTCAGCGCAATGGCATGTCACTAATAGGGGCATGGGATTTGCCGAGAGTTGCCGGCCAGTGATAGTAGTGATGCCGCTTACTCAAGCGTGTGAATCCTACTCTGATGGACTGAAACTGAGTACCGAATAATGAAATCGAGTACAAATGTTGAATAGTGATACTGCCGAATTTTTGGTCAATAGTGAAGAATTTTTGACGATAAATAGTGTCATAGATTTTAAGTTAGTGCAACATGACGCACATAAATACTTCGTACCTACTATGCGTGGGTTCATAAAGCCTCCCTGTGGCAGATAACAGCAAAAGTGAAATGATAACGCCGAACTATAAATATACTTGGAATATGGCTAGCACATAGCCCGTACCCTTCTTACAATGGCACAATAGATTATCTTTACGTGAAAGTGCGATGCCGATATACAGCACTTGGAACATCTTCGCCTTTTCGGTGAGGATTGAGTTCGGATCTGATCATCCCTTGCTATTCGGTCAACCACTTGGTCATTTAATTTGCTGTAGAGGGGAACAACGTCTACGGAGTAGATTGTTTCCGAGTCATTCTAGATGGTACAGAGTGTTCGAAGACATCGGTGGGCCATGTCACCTGCGAACAGGAGTCAAATGATTTGTAAGTCCGAAGGGGCAGATATACTGGAAACCGTGCGGTTTTGTCGGGCTTCCTTTACTGAAAGCGCAGTCCACTGCTCCGTCACTGGTACGCGTCACCTGTCAGCCTTGTCGGAGAACTGCCACTTAGCCTTTGAGATATTCTACACGGGAGATGGACATAACAGGGGACCAATTGGTGTTGATACTATGTAAGACCAAGGACTGTAAATTCAGTGGCGTGCATTGGGGGATGCAGGCCCAATTGGCATAAGTATAGACATCGTGACAGACATGGTATTGACATTATTGCGAACGGGCGTCCTTTGAGCAACCCTGACGCGATCTGTAAAGTCATGGAATGAAGGTTACCAGCGCGAGTCAGCGTTTTTAAGCTGATGGGAAGCCACTGGAAGGACTGGAAAGACACAGGACCTGAGTCACAAGTGGGGGGAGGGAGCCCTGTGAGCGGCGTCGGCGGTAAGTCGGACGGAGCTAGTGTGTAATTGTGAGTCGGCGGGTGATGGCCGGAGGAGGACGGGGTGAGGCATGAGTCAGTGTTTGTTTGTGTTAGGTATGGAGGCCACCTGTGACTCGGGCGTTGGACTCACAGCCTGACTTTATATCGCACATCGACAACTGTCTAGCTCCTCCTCCCGACGCTCTGTATACGCTTTGCTCCTCCTTTTATCTGCAAATCCCCTCCAAAGTTCACCTAGAACTTTCCACAAAGTCGCTCTGCAGCAGGCTTTGTGATCTCGGATTACCCAGAGTCTACTAAGGACTTGGGCAATCCAACCGCCTCTAACTAGGCGCAATGTATTCTTCTCGCCCGTCACGATTTGCCCCTATTTCTGTCAACAACCACAAGTCTCTCGCTGCTGCTGCATTCTCTGAATTGGAATCTGTTTTATTCTCCAAGTTCGATGCTAGTTTCTCCCTTTAAATCAGTTTGAATTGAACCAACAACACCCAACTCTTTTCTCTTAATTCTTCTTCTGTAATCCACGGACTATAACCCCACCTCAATGCACAACGTCGCCCAATCACTCGCACACAGGGCTCCGCCGGCCTCGAGGACTCGTGGCCGGTGGCAGCCCTACGCCGCAATTTCATCCTCTTCCAGCTCCTCCAGCTCCTCCTCCTCAAGAGTCTCACCTGCCCCATATTTATGCACACCTGCAACATCTGTATCTGCCTCCCCCGCTCACAAAACACCAGCTTGTGACATAGACCCTTCCCGTCTCCAAGTCCCCGCCATACCTTCAAAGGATTCTGCCCCTCGCGATGGAAATAGAACAAAGTTCGCCCTCAGCTTGGTCGGTGCGTACACCGTCTGTTAATCTCCTTGAATCCCAGTTCCCAATGCATCGTCCCGTTTAGACCAATCCGTCAAGACTCTCTGCGATTTATGGCGTCCTCAAGATATTCCAACAGTCTTCAATAATCCTTACCAATGCCTCGGAGCATCCGACCTCCTATCCTCTAAACTCAACCCCCATTACTTGGCCAAGGCGACTAATAAATCTTCTGTCCTCGCCAACGTCGCCGCCTCACAGCCCTTCGTTCCCACGGCACCGGTGCTTCTTCAACCAGGAACCTCGGAAGTCAAGAGCCACCTTGTACCGATTAGGGGCTTTGTTCACGAGGTCCTGCGCCGCTCAAGAACTTCTGGCGGTGTTCTCCAGACAGCTCTGTGCTATCTCGAAGCGATCCGCCCAAAGCTCCAAGAGCTAGTCCGCCAAGAGAAGGAAGGAACTGGGCTGCGAGGTGACCTCGTGCCCACCAGTCAAATCGAGCCCGCAACAGATGCCGAGCTCGCAATTGAAGCTGAGCTTGCTCGATCAGAGGGCGAAGCGATTGCTATGTCCGAATATTCTGGATACCATGCTGCAGAGACTGCCAAAGTCATCGACGATGACGATGACCTTCCAAGGGACGACCCCATGATAGCAGAGCCTTCGCAATCTTTCCCCACCGTCTCGAAATCGGTGCACGGCGATCTATCGCCTTTACCTGCTCTCCCCTCACCGCTCCTCTGCCCACGTCGCACCTTCTTGGCGGCGCTGATTCTCGCATCCAAATTCACTCAAGACAAATGCTATTCAAATCGCGCCTGGGCTAAATTGTCGGGTTTGGCGCCTCGCGAAATCGGTCGTTGCGAGCGCGCACTAGGTAACGCGCTCGAATGGAGACTCTGGGTCGGTAAAGCCGCAGCGCCTGCAGCGCCAACTGCGAGCCCAACCATCCCAACCCATAAGCCTATTGCCCGCACGCAAAGTGAGCCGTCACTTATGTCCCCTCCCAGTGCCATGTTGTCGCCAAATACCACGCGAACCATACGCCGATCCTCCACCGCTCCTTCCGATGTTTTCAATACTGCTTGTCCACCGGTAGGATCCTCAGATATTGTCGATCGAAGTTCGGATTGTCCTCCATATCTCCAAGTGAGTAGTTTTCTTTCACTCGAATACTTAATTTGACATCTTTCTCTCTAGCCTCCTGTTGGCAAAACCGACATCAACAATAGTCCACTTTCCGACGTTCCTAGTCTCACCTACTCGCCATCGTCAACCGAATCATCGTCTTCTGGAGAGCGCACAATTCAAATGTCGACGTTCCTTGAAGATAACATGGCTCCCTCGACTGGATGCGATATGGGTCAGTCCTGGCCGTGGTTGGAAAGTGAAAGTGGTTACTCTGCTGATGGCATGAATTCGTCGCCGGTTGCAAGAATAAATGGTAAGCTTCTGACAGGCAACGGTTTGTCGGGATTCCAAACAAACTCTACGACGTTTTGGAATCCGACGGCAAGTGCTGTGGAGCCGCAGCATCAACAATTTCAGGATGTCTCCCTGGGATGCGTGGACCGCGTCCACATATTTGATCCATCGCCTCTTGGAAGTGGAGATTTGCAATCTCTCGCATAGCATTTGCCCGAGCTTGGGTCCGTTTGTCGCAGCTCATCTTTTGTCCTTTTGGAATTCTCATCATTGTGGGATGGATATGGGATGGACAGGAATCACAGCCTTTTCTCTATATGGAATTGGTTTGGTTGTCGCTGTCACACCTTCCTCCTCTCTAAAGCATTTACTTATGTTGTAGTGTTGACCCCCCCCCCCTTCTATTTTACGGCCTGTGTGTACTCTACCCCCCTTTTCATTTCCTCTTACTATCCTCTTTTCTTTTTTTTTCTTCACTATTTGTGACATTCTTCACATACAGCAGCAGCTTGAGAAACCTCCCCCTATACACAATAAACAGATTCAGATTCATTTTTCTCTTCAGTTCAGATTTCTTTTGCTTTCTTTTCTTCTCTTTCCTTATAATCTTGAAACCGAGTGCATTGGTGTGCAATTATGTATGTGGATTGGGTGCATAGTTCATGGATTCCAGAACGTCACAACTCTCACTTCTTATCGCTTGTGCCCCCTTTTCCTTGAATTCACTTACATTGTACTTATGTAGTTCTCGTGGATTATGAATACGATGTTATTCTACTATATGCAATTATGCTTTCTTCTTGCAGATCGCGCCATACCTCCTAGGCCTGAAGAAAATGAAGTGGTAATCTTGCTGCCCAACAGGTTCCCAGTGATGTCTCTCATTTCTAGTATCAGTGTATAACAGCTCGTTTCGGTTTGGAGGATACAATGTATGCAACTATGAAAGAGTGTGTTGGTCGTCGTCAAGTGCGGTAGATTGTTGGCGGAAAAGTGAGGAGCAGGGTTGCAATTTGATCTGAGCCTATTTGATTCTGTCATGTCGGCGAGTTGCCACTATCCGCAGGGTCAGGTCATAGTCGCAAATGGGTAAAAACCTAGACTCCGAGTCACCATTATCGATTATTTTTTTTCTGATTATATTCGGACCATGCGACTTTTGAAGAATCTAAACACTGACTACTCGTTGAAGAACTCCAAGGGGAAGTTTCTTGTCTGAATGGCACGCCATTTGGTGGGCCGACCATCCTCATCTCGGTCTGCTTCATCGGTGAACAGAGAATGGAAAATGACATCTTCTGTGCCCTGGACGTAAAGGATTTTGGTGAGCAGGTTTGACGGAACCAGGGAGTAGTACCCTTACCCTGTTAGGTGGATCATGGATTCTGAAAGTTTAATAAGTCATCTGCGAAGGATAACTAAGGCGTAGTGAAAGGGAACTTACCGAACGTGGACGAAGCCTTCGCCTTCTTCGTCATTCACTGCAGGGATCCGGATCTTTCCAAGAAGAATGTAGCCATACGTCGTGGCAGCGCTACGTATCTAACGAGGTTTCAGGCTCGATGGAGACGATCCAGGCTTGATTCAGGGCAAATTTCACCTCTATAAGATCATCTTCAATCGTGAAGGAAGACAAGTCCTGATCGCTAAGGCCTTGCGCTCTCGACCACATCTTGGGCTCATGCTGGTCCCAGTGGCGACGAGATTTAATAATCTCGGCTTTGATCGTAGGTAGGATGGCATTGAAAGCCTGGATGCCAGTCTCTTTGGGTGGACTTGCTTTGCTGAAATTGAGCATTTCTGCTGAAGCTGTAATAGACCATTGATCCGTCGGTATACCGGTACTTGGGCACTCAAAAGATTTGGGCTCACCCATCTTTGAGTTAGTTAACGGTGAAGCGATTTAGGTGATGGTTGGCAATGAAAGGATAGTATTCTTCCTTAACCCCCCTGAGTGTCAGGCTGTGTCAGGGTCATTAGCCTTTGAGATTCCCGTATGGATGATCCGCGAGGTACGGCATTCCGGAACAAGTATCATAGCCCCTTTTCGTGCACTTATCTACACTAATGCGATACACCGCGATGCACCGTTCTGAGTCCAGCCCCAGCCAATCCCAAACATCAAGCGAAATAGACGGCGGGTGCTGCTCGTTATCGGGGTAATATTCGGTACAACAGGCTACAACAGGGCAGAGCTGAATGACATCGGAGAGCGTCTGAACTCAACTCGGTGATCAACCATTGACTCGGACTTGAAACACTTGAAACACTAAAACTGAAATCATGGTGGTGAAACATCGAGATGGTAGCAGGTAGAGCGAACCATCATCGCAACGGAAGATCGTCTTCGATAATGGTATCCCGCAATAGACTACGCAGACATGCTATGCACGAGCCTCATGGCACAGGGGTTTCCAGGGGTTTCAACTTCTACCAGGGCCTTTGCAATTTCGACCGAAGAGCGCTTGTCACGACTCGGCCCCGAAGAATAGCTAAAGATAAATATCTTCTATAGAAAATAATGTGAAAGTAATATTATAGTAGATGGAGATATCCAGGTATTATAAATACAAGCAATATTACTGAACATACGGTAAATCATGATATAAAGCCGGTGACATGTTCAAGGGGTAGTGGTTCGAGTTCCCGCCTCGTCAGCGAGTGAGAATTCGCCTTCTCGATCAGTGGTAAAGGTTTTCCTGAGGGTCGATATACGACTGTTGCCTGGGAACAGATGTCGGTTGGATATATTGATGGGGCTAAAGGTGTGCGTCAAGGTTGAGTTAACAGTGATAGAGGGAAACTACATACGTATGTGTCCGTATACCCAGAAGTCGAACGCCATGAATGATGGTCTGCGTGATGAGTGCTTGTGGGATGTGATACGGGGCTAGCCCTCGAAGTTGGGTGTGCATTCACAAATGCATAGTTGTACGGTGAGTAATGAGACTCAGCCTCGCGTAGCAGTGGCGTTGAGAAAGAGCGCGTTGAAGAGGCACTTCGGGTAGGAGGAGAAGCATGATCGGCGGGCCAGTTCCTATTGATTGGCAAATTAGACTCTGGAGAATACCCATGGGGCGGTTGCGTACACGTCCATTGTCGTTCCATAGTCTGGCTCGCCCGGATAAAGATGGGAAGAACTGATAAGGGAGAGTACTTCAATTAGTATTATGTTCGCCATGGTCACTGTCATTCTATCTCACCTTCCCATACCATTATTGGGCAATAATAGGTCTTCCATTTGCGGGGTGCGTGGCGACTGCCTTTGAGGACGGAGTGCAGATATATCGGACAGTCCACTTGATGACGCCGGAAAACGAGAGTCAAGGGAACTCTTCCTGAGGTCTTTCCGTGCAGATGTATTATCTGGCCATGTGCACTACAACAGATATACGTTAACGAGCCAAGCAATGTATTCCAGAGAGAGACCTACGAATCTGCCCCCGTTATTGCACCGCCCACATGCAGGCTTCGCCTCATCGCACTGAATGACCGTCAGTAAAGCTTATTTCCCTTTGTTTTTCAGCCAGTATTACCTTGACTTTCTTCTGACGACAAGTTAAACAGCCTGTTTTGCTGCGACTGTACTTAGGACGCTTCTTGACGCTGTCGCTATGCGGCGGAGGCTGTGATTTAGTGCTGGTGCCAGCGGCATGGTAAGGCTCCTCATGAGGTGACAAGGGAAGAGACGGGAGGCGGTCGGAACTGAATACGGCTAAGCCCCTAAACAGGTCCATAATAAAATGAAAGACTTACTATGACATGGGCCGATTCTTGTGGAGAGATAGTAGTTTGCAACATGGTCGCCTGCAATAACCGTCTTATATAGTCCCTCAAAGAAAGCGTGGTCGAGCTGAGGTGCGCCAAGGAGAAATGATCGCTGTTGAATCACCAAACATCAGATCTAGGGTCGTCGACCAATGACCGGTCACCACCAGCTTCTACCATAGGGCGCGGTTAAAAGCCTCCAGGCCAGCCTTTCGGACAGCTGAGACATTTCCAGATGCATAGAATCTGAACTCGGAAATAATTCTATTTAGCGCCCCTCACCCGGCGTGCCCGTTCTGGAGTCCACTGATGCCAACTCCGGACATAAGTGCGGTGAACTAATTCTATGCTAAAAAAAAATAGCACATCTTGCCGCCTCTAGACATACCTGCAAACACTATACAGGATGGCCCAAGTCCCTGTAACAAGTAGTAGATGATTCGTGGCTGACATCATTTAAATATAGAACTGATTTGGCAATGTTCATGTTCTATACCAAAGGAGGACTGGTCCGATCAACGGTCGTTTCCTCAGGCGCCTAGAAGTCGCACTTCAACCGTTTCACCCTCGTCAATTCCTCCAAGATTGCGCTGGAATCTCTTTGCGATAAATGGAGCTAGCAATGTGCTGCAGCTTCACCAACACCCAGCAACAATGCATAGACAAGAATGTACGTTTTGAATTCGATTTCAAGTTCAAACTTTAGAACATGAATGCCAGCAGTGTGGCCCATTATGCCAGTGCCGGTCTTCCATTCAAGCATCAGTGCCGGAATACATAGCGAGCCCCCTGCGCTACTTGAGCCACCCTAAAATAGGTGGAATGGCGTGCTCTTTTAAGCTACCCGTGATATAACCTTAAGTGTTGGTGTGTCAAATCCAAACTAGACCAAAAGGTTGAAACCTTGATGATTCTCCCGGTGGTACGGACTGCTGGTGTTCTGACCATCGAGTGCGAACTTGCGTTTGAGGTACAACAATTTCATCATCAGGTGCCCCGACCAGAGCAAGAAGCAGGTCCAACAAGAACCATTGTGCCTTGAGTTCCCTGCAGGCACCATGACGGGAACCCTCTAAACATTAATGAAGACGGACATAGCTCACAAAAGACACCTTTCCCTGATCCTTACCAGTTGAGTGGGAGCGGTAGGCCACAGGCGAGTCGATTACCCAGCCCGGGACGGGACTTCGCTGACCGTGACCGCACGCTGGGAACTGCAGCAGTGTGCATGACGTTGACCTCAGCCAGTCAGCTGGGTATCAGGGCCACAGGGCTATACTTTCGCAAATACACCTTCCGACACTATGTGGCTAGTCTACTAGTATATACCTCGTGTATGTCGCTCTACGAATGTTCCTGTCCTGTTTTACGTGTAGTAATGGGTTCCCGTTATTTGGATCCCTTGGCATCTTAGGAATAAGAATTCTGGGGGATTGAACATCGGTATTCGGAAGGAAGGCGAATGCAATTTCGTAAAGATTCAACAATGCTCCAATCTCATGTTGCACAGTGGAGAGAGCAAACGCCCTGTTTCGCATGCACGACAACGTGCCAATGTCTGTTGCGAAATGGAAACAGCTAGATTTTGTTCCATAGCAGTTAAGCTGAGCGACATGAAGACCACTCCTTTATTGCAGCGTCAGCATGGTTCGAACTGAAGGTGAACGTTCAGGACGTGGACGGATGGTGATTGTCCTGTCAACACCCCGACACGTTCGGAAGGGTCCACCGTCCGTGTCCCGCAAATCCACTCCCAATTTGAACTTCCGTGGCATCGATCATGATCCGGATCTCTGGACCAACGCTCGAAGCGGAAAGCTCGGAGATGTCACCGATACCGCCCACTCCAGTGAGCGTATGTACGTAGCGGAGCGGAGCGCAGACTACCCGAGAAGCAGATTTGAATTCAGCAGGTATAAAAACACAGCGAGTATCTATAGCACAACGAAGATTTAGTAAACAAGACGATACAGATTGCGAGGAAGATAGCAATATCAATGAGCCCCAGACAGCACTGATCAAAGAATTAAGATGAGGTTTCAAATAGCGAGATGACCACAGATGCGACAGACAGAAAAACGAAGAAGATACCAGGTGAAGAAAACGAGTGATCGGAATCAATCCAACTGTATGCAGCGGGTTAGAAAGAACCCCCCGATGTACTCGGTCTGGAGAGACTTCTGAGAAGATATGAGAAAAGTAATTTCCAAATACATTCAAACGCTCACTCTTCTCTGGGTTTCCTGGACTTCGACCATCCCCAAACCTGAGCAATCCACCTGCCCATGGTATTCTCGTATTTCATCATATTCATGATCCAAGGATGATTGAGCATATCTTTCGGGGTTGGTCGAGCGATGGGATCGACGATGAGTCTGGATAATGGAATAAACAAATACCCTGTATCTTTTGATCTAGAACGACATACGTCTGTTTGATAAAGTCCTTCATCTCTTCGCTCCAAGTAACACCGGGCTCATCTTCCAAGCGAGGAGGCTGATTTAAGAATCAGCACCAGAAAAAGCACGGGCCAAGAGTTCAAACTCACCTCTCCATTGGTGATGTACATCATTAATTCTATCGGAGGAAGATCTGGTGGGAAAGGGAATCGATTCTGAACAAGTTCAAGGAGGGAGATTCCGGTAGACCAGACGTCAGAGCGTATGGTATAGTCCTTTCCACAGATACGCTCGGGCTAGCGATCGATGAGAACGAGAACAGAACACTGAAGCAAAGACCAAGTTGCTCACAGCCATGTAGAAGCTAGTGCCTGTAAATGTCTGAGCATTCGATGCAATAAGTTCCCCAGATACGCCAAAGTCGCAAAGCTTGACGACGCCTTCTCTCGAGAGGAGAATGTTGGAGGGTTTGATGTCACGATGGATAGTTTTCTTCGAATGCAAGTATGCCAATCCTTGCAACACCTGGCAGAGTACAAGTTAGCACCTGGATAAAAAGGGCAAAGAATGTGGCCAGTCACCCCTTCCGCGAGTCTGCCCGCGATCTTCTCCCCGACGATAGCACCTCTATCCCTGATTCTTTTGCCGACGGCCTCCAAACTTCCTCCTTCGCAATACTCCATGACAATCTTCACTTCGCTAGAGGAAGAAGACATGTATGCCCCATAGAAAGTGATGATGTTGGTATGGCTGGTCGAGGACATGATTGTCAGTTCTCGAAGAAGCTGCTTCATCGGGGCCTCCCGTGTTGTGATTGTCTTCCTAGCTATAATAATTCCAGTACGTTTATGTCTGACTTTGTGAACTGCACCCCCAGCGCCTTCTCCCAAGGTTGAGATTTCTTCGAGTATGTCATCGGACCAGGACGCAGTCGATTCGACAACCGTTGGGATCGCATCAGCGCCTTCGGAAGGTGGCTGCGGTGGGGATGCTGAACCAATCTTCATTCTTTCCAGTGCGTCCTGGAGTTTATCGATGGCCTCAGTGGGCTCTGGTTTGACAGCTGCGACGGTTTGACCGCCCCGTTCATGCACTGGCCTGATCGTAAGCGGAGGGCGCATCGTCTTTGCCTCCTCTTCTCCGGGCGACATGAAAGTTTCAGGTTGACCACCGATACCAACGCCGTAGGATTCAAACTTGATGCTTTCGAAGCTAAGACCCAACTTGGGTCTCTTTGGGCCCGGATTGACCAGGGGCCTCAGAGTTGGCTCGGGCGTTGGCGCTGGTGACGGTGAAGGGTGGTTAGTGGTCTTGATGGTTGGCAAAGGGAGCCTGCGGCCCGACGATGGCCTCGGACCCATAGGGCGCTGGGAATGGCCGAGCTGGAGAGTCGAAGCTTTGGCCTGCATTGGGGAAGAGTTGGCTTAGAGACAAGGCAGAGAGTGATGCGCCAACAACTAAGTAGGGATGACAAATGGGGTTATTACGATCTCATTAAAAGGTAGATTATGAATTTCTTACTGGCAGGTATTGAATATAGAGTAGAAATAGACAGCCGATGAAGACTTGATGAAAGCCAGGAGCAGAAGTTGCGCAGAACTGGCCGCTGAAGGACTCGCTTGCTTGTGCTTGTTATGTCCGCGATAGGGGCAACTCCCCCTCTCTGTCCTCTCTCATATGCCTCAGGTTCTTATCGGGTGAGCTCGCTGCCACACAATCCTCTCCTCCCCACCCTGACAACCCACAGCATCCAACCGAGTCACATCGTCGGCAAGGTCATCAACCGCTTTCGTAAATCCCCTGTACACCCTACCGTAACCATCGAATTCGCCGACGGGTCCTCGGCTCAAATTCGTGTCGACGGCTATGATCCACAATACCCCGGAATTCCTAAGCTCCTCGAGATGGATTCCACCTTGCAAGAGCTCGTCTCGAACTCCCAACCTGTCAACGTCAAAATTCTAGACTGCACTTTCGTTACCCTTTCCGACAAAGCTTTCCAGAAATCCAAGAAGAGAGACGGCGAGGTGGTCTCTCAGCACTGGGACCAGCAGCATCGGGCACTGGCCTTTAAGTTCGCAAACGGCAGCGAAGGCCGAGCAAAATGGCACTGCATCTGGGCGTCTTTGCAAGAACGAGATGCAGTTAATGGTGACTTCGTCTTCAGAAGTTACGAAGACGTGTACCTGGAGCAACTGCCAGGAAGAAAGCCATCCAAGCAAGCGAAACGTTTATCACGCTTGCCACCATCGTCCCCCCCAAAGTTAGGCTAATTACCTCTATGCCGATTCCCATCTATTCAACGGACACCTAATCTTATTTATAACGGAAACTCGATGTGACCGAACCATGCTGACACTTGGAGCTCTCAATCATGATTGCATCCGCCTTGGATTGAGTCTGGACAGCGGACTACCTACTGTAACTATTTGTAGCTTTATTACTCTTCGCTTCTGACGACCATACCGTTTATTAATTCCATCTTAGCTGGTGTTATCAAATGTTACTTGCTCTTTTCAGTCGGAACGAGTTAGGTATTACGAACAGTAACCAGTCAGAGGGCAGTTGAAAGCACTGTGAAACGAATAGCATAAGTATGCTATCCGTAACGGGTGCGTTTGCGTAACTCTTCCCCGCGATTTGAGCGGAAGAGCTGTCACGACTTGGGAGGCAGTGAAGACTGAAATTTTGCAGGGTGGGGTGGGGACGATTGGCAGATATGACGCAGGCTCCCATTGCCTCCCAGAACGTTCAAGGGATGAGATCGAGTTCCAAAATAACAGTTGGGGTAAGTTATCACTATTCCTGCTGGAACAACGTACAGTCTACATTCTACCAGCTCATGACAGGGCAACGATGATAGACCTAAGGGTCTTTGATCGTTCTGCTAGGAACCAGATGTCATTAAAAAGTAGGCCCTTACCCAACCCGTTGGCCAGAGATTGTTCCTCGAAATACTTACTGCCCTTGGACTAACCGATAATCTTCCCAACGGTCCGCAGGAATCCATAGGGAGAAGAAAGACCGATAGTTCCCCTGTCAGGGTCAGCCATCTTCTGATGCACGGGACATGGGTGCCGCTACTGGAGAGCTTGGGACAAAGAAAGACTCATTCTCTAGAAAAAGACCATAGTCCAGACCATCGGTGCGGTCTCAGATCCTGGCGGAGGTGGGAAGAGGTCCTATAGGTAGTTCAACCACATGATGACTGCCTTTGTCGGAACAAACGAAGGATTGCTTAGCGCTAGACTAGGAAGAAAACCTTGGAGCACGCAAGCCCAAAATGACACAGTTCACGGCAGGGATTGTTGACAAAACCATTTGGTGGTAAAGCACCAGAACACCGGCGCCCAGGACTTGATTAATACCAAACGTCATGAAGAATATGAAAGATGGAGCAAGTGAATAAATCCTAATGATAATTTGTTGTTAGGTACGGTACCGTAAGTCATTCACCCAAACTCCGGCGCCGACTATAGCGGGAGCGTTCGAGTTTTGATGTTTGGAATGGTTAACGCCCATATCCGTCGCCCAAATAAGCCAAAACGGAAGGAGTCGGCGCGTCGGTGGCCACTGCCACGACCGTTTATCTCGACCAAGATGTCGTCCGCAACGTCAAAGTCAAGTCGTGCATCCTTCGCGTCCTTGACAGAGAACAACCTTGGGACCGTTCGTAAATTGAACTCTGTCTTATTTCCAATACGATACAGTGACAAATTCTACTCCGATATCCTGAAACCAGAAGTCGAAGACTTCTGCAAGTTAGGTAAAACTTGTACTACAACTGCGTTCACGCCCCTACTAAACAGTTGCAGTGTACTATAATGACATTCCAGTAGGTTATCCCATATAGAAGTCATGAATCTCTTGTCCATATCTGCACACACAAGGTAGGAACCATCTGCTGTCGTTTGGAAAGCAAGAACGATCAGACACACCTGTATCTCATGACCATGGGTATCCTGGCTGTAAGATGTCATTTTAACTTGTCACTAGATGCTGCGCTGATGACTTTCTTTTGTAGCCCTACCGCTCAAGGGAGGTGGGATCCAGCGCACTGAATCTGATCTTGGAAGCTGCATCAAAGCATACGCCAAAGATTGACAAGATATACCTCCACGTCCATGTGTCTAATGAGGCAGCAAAACGATTCTACGAGCGGAACGGATTTACCGAAATCGATATCCAAAAAGATTATTACAAGAAATTGACGCCTCCAGATGCGTGGGTGTTGGAGAGGGACGTTGCAGCTACAAAGTAAAAGAAGGGTGCGTTGCCCCTGGTCTTTTCCTGCAAAATAAATTCAATATTCAATCAAATTAGAGTATATATTATGCGAAGATAGTATCGCCTTTGCTGTTATCTAGTTGCCGCAATATTCCATGTGCTTCCTTCACCGATTCTCGACATCGCACGACGATTATGACGAGCGACTACTCTCTTCCACCTTTCCACAACCTTTAACCAGCTATCGTCCGGATGAGCATCATGCCTAGGACGGCATAAGATATTTACGAACCTGATGGCGCTTCAATGCATCCTTACGCGTAAAGGTCTTCCCGCACCCTCCATTGCACAGGAAAGGTTTCTCTCCAGTATGGGTCTCTCGGTGGCGTTTCAAATCATGCTGACGATTGAAAGACAATGCGCAGAGGTCGCATGCGAACGGCCGCGCAGGAGAGGAGTATTGAGCTGAATTTGGCGTTGCTGGAGAAAGAGGTATCTGTTGGTAATGAGGACCTGACGGAGGAGATAGGCTGATTGTTTCGTGCGTCGGATAGGCTTGGGAGTGCGAACGAGGGCGGGTGTATGAATGATTCGGAGGATAGGTTGTGGTAGGAGAGGGTGAGTATGTGTAGGATTGTGAATGCGAGTATGATTGATGTGACGTTGGTCTTGTAGACTCCGGACGGGTTGGGAGAGGATATCGAGAGTAGTTCGATACATCGGAGCCACTAGGCGATACCGGGGAGCCATAGACTGGACTGCTCGGAGCATTTCCATGGGCCGTCGAGCTGGAATAATAGCTATTCGAGTAGGGATGCTCGTCAGAGTACCCTGTGTTGTGTGCAGCCGAGTGGTGTGGCGAATGATGTCCGTTGGGAGAGTGATAACCGGTGGAAGCGTAGGAGGTATTGACGTATGGCTGAGCTCCGTTCCAGTTGTACTGCGAATATCTTCGTTCGGCCATGGTGAGTCTTCAAGTTAGGAGAAAATGCTTACTTTCTGGGATTGCATGGCGGCTTAAGTAGGTGTTGCGTGGGTTTACGGAACTACCAAGATGAAGATGAAAAGGTCAATCCGGTCAATTCGCATATGCAGCGATTTAAATTGTCAGAGGCCAGGGCTACTTATGACGCCTAGCAGTTGGTGCCTGGCGGATGGAAATTGACATGCCGGCACATGTCAATTTGTTGCAGGCTGTGACTGGCTATGAGTACTAGTCCCGCGAGCCGAGCCTGGGTCGGATTACCCCCAATACAAGAAAAATGGTGCCTGTCAAGTCCGCACCCGAACTCATTCCTCCATCCCTCGATTGGTTGAAATGAAAAAGTGAGTGCAGGAAAAATGTTTCAAAGTGGATTCCGATACCGTCGAATTCGCTCCCTGACACCGGTGATTGGAACCTGCGAGTAAGTTAAGCCCATTCACCTTACCATATGCATTCTAAAGTGTTTAGACGAGAAAGGAGTAATGACCACTCACCCCTCTTAGGAAACGGTGGGATTGCTCCATCTAGTATATCCAGATTGGCCTCTATACATCATGATGGTCTCGTTCGTTCCTGAGACCATTCATCAAGAGAGAAATTTGCACCTTTGCCGCAAAAAGCCGTTCCTATGCTTTCCTATGTAGGACATACAATGCATGCAATTCGGCGATACACCAGATGGATGCAGTTATTTAGCAGCTTGATATGATCAGATCAACTCAAGATAATCCATAATTGCGGTTACCCAACGCTTCATCAGGTCGTCTGGCATCGGTAACTCTTTATGGAAGAGAATGTCGCGGAGAACTTGAAATGATAGTGGAGAGATTTAAAGGTTTGACGCTGTCAGTAAGTGCCAATTGCAATACAAGCAGTGGATACTATTACTTCATAGCTTTTTGGGGGCAGGATCAAGGCTGCATCTCATCATCTGTCAAGTGTCACAATCAGGGGGGCCTGATCAAGACTTGATCGATCCCCACCGGGAGTACCGAGCATCAACCAGTGCTTGGGCGCTTGTCTTCTGTATATGTATTCGGTGTAGATGTACCCCTATTAGCCCACCTGCGACGGCCCAGGATCAGGCTCTGGTCTCTTGTGTTGAGGCAATCTAGTTGAAAATAGCAAGTAATATATCACATTTACATTCACAGAAACTAAACGTTGAAACGGGCCTTAGTTCGGTGCCATAATCAGCCTGTCCTGCCCATGACTGATTTGAGTCTGTAACACATTGTAACACAGCTGGTTAGGCCCAGAGCCAGGACGCCGTAGGACTCCGTTAATTTGCCATACTTAAGTAGTAGCACTCATCACCGGCGTGACCAGGCCCGCAGGCCGGCTCGGTGTCTGTCCAGCGGCCCGCCAGTAAATGGTCGCGTCCAACCTACAAGCCTCCTCCAAACAATTCTAACTTCTAAGAGATGGACCCAAGGCCTATATCCTTGACCAGAGGAAAGTCCGAATGCATCGCTGCTGGTGCCTTTGTGTCACGGTGTTTTCGGAGCTGACCGACTAATTTCACAGTCCGACATCGATCAACCCGGTGGGGTTTCGTCATATTCCTTGGTCGACCATGACCAAAAGAACCAAGTCTTCTGGGCCTTCATCCTCGCAAAAGCGCTCGAAACTCACGGCAGGAAAGCAGTTGCGTTTGGACAGCTTTCTCTCTCCTTCACGAGGACCACCTTCCACCTCTACCCCCACCTCTCTAACGGGAAAACCCTCATCGGCTGGCGCCCAAGACGTTATTGACGTCGATACACTCGACGATGCAGTGAGCACCAAGTTCGGGACATCCGATGCTGGCCCTTCAACCATTGCCTCGAAGACTGGGCTACCTGTTCCTGATTCTCCCTTGTCACCTACGAAAGTCTTGAACTTTGGCTTTACAATACCGACACAACCCACAGAGACGAATTATCTCCCTCTAGATGTCAATCCGGTTCTCTATTCACCCGAAGACCAGCCTTGGGCGTCCAAAGAAGCCCCTTACTCCCTCCTTTCTCATGCCTTCGCCACTTTGTCTAAAACGAAGTCCAGAATTGCCATCATCAACACTCTAGTGAACACCTTAGTGACCGTCATTTATCGCCATCCTCCTTCCTTGCTTCCAACGCTATACTTACTATCGAACTCCCTTGTTCCGCCCTATGCCTCTATAGAACTTGGTATAGGCGGCTCCGTACTGTCCAAAGCCATTCAGCACGTCTCTGGGCTTTCTGGAACGGCTCTGAGAAAGCTGTACAATACAATGGGCGACGTTGGGGATGTTGCTTTTGCCGCTAAATCAAAAGTCCGGACGCTGATACCACATGCACCCCTCACAATCAAAGGAGTGTACGAGTCTCTGCTCCAGATAGCAAAGTGTAAGGGTCAAGGAGCTTCCCAGCAGAAGGAGAAATTTGTCGAAGGGTTGCTTGTGGCTGGAACTGGGGAGGAAATCCGCTATCTCGTGCGAACTCTGGCTCAGAATCTTCGTGTAGGTGCTGTCAGAACCTCCATATTGACTGCACTTGCCAGGGCGTTTGCCTTGCGGCCTCCTCCAGGAATCGACTCTTCCTCCCCTTGTTTATATGTCCCGAAGCCTCTTCTGGACCAGCTTTCACAATCTGAAGGCAAGAAGAAAGAGAATACTCCTGCCCACGAAGAACTGAAGGCGATCTTTACCGGTGCTGAAACATTGGTTAAGGAAGTTTATGTCCAACATCCCTGTTACGATGACATCGCCTCCGCACTTCTATGCCACGGACTTTCTGAATTGGCGGAACGCGTCCCGCTGACTGTCGGTCAGTTTCTGACATTGTGAAGTGATGTCCCGGCTGACTGTAGTCTTCCAAGGAATCCCATTGCATCCAGCGCTCGGCTCGCCGACTCGATCTCTAGACGAGATCTATGATCGTCTAGGAGATGCTGCCTTCAGCGCAGAATTCAAGTACGACGGGCAACGCGCTCAAATTCACGTAAACCTGGATCAGGAGGGCAAAACATGTGTGAAAATATTTTCACGTCATCTAGAAGATATGACTTCCAAGGTTCGTCTGTGATCCATTTTTGGAAGGAAGACATTAAAGTAGTCCCAGTACCCTGATGTTGTAGGTTTGATGGAACAATTACAGCTACGCTTGTCCACGGCTGCATCTTTCATCCTCGATTCAGAAATTGTTGCAATCGATCCTACCACAGGAGACCTCAAGTCATTTCAAGATTTGTCTAGTCGCTCTCGCAAAGACGTCAAACTGGCTCAGATAAAAGTGTCGGTATGCGTTTTTGCTTTTGATCTGTTATATTTTAATAAGGTGAGCTGACTAAATCCCTGGGATGCGGGGCACTTATGTCTAAGATGAACTCACCGTTACTAGCCATTGCTATTAGAACCCTTCAGAGGAAGACGGCGACTTTTAAAACAAAACTTCGCTCCGTATAAAGCAGACGACCAGACGTTAGCCCACTTTGATTTCGTTGTACAGTGTGAGAGCACCGCTGGCAAAGCGGCCGTCCTAGAATTTTGGGAGACAGCCGTGGCTAGCCACTGTGAAGGATTGATGATCAAGGTATGCCCAAATCCTTGATTGGCAGAAACCTTCCTTCTATTCAAATGTCAGGTGTTGGATTCTGCAGAAGATAGCGGGAAGACTCCCGTTCGGACGTCTCGGCGTACAAATTTACCCGCTACCTACGAACCTGACAAACGCACCTCGGCATGGTTGAAGCTTAAGAAGGATTATGTTGAAGGACTTGGGGATAGTCTTGACCTAGTCCCTATCGGCGCTTGGTACGGCAATGGTCGTAAGGCCGGCTGGTGGAGTCCAATCCTCCTTGGTCTGTGGGACTCAAACAGGGGAAAGGTGGTTGCCATGTGTAAATGCATGTCAGGTGTGCAGTATCCTTCAATTTGAAACAGAGATCTCCAACTAAGAATAACCACCCGGTTCCAGGGTTTACGGATACGTTCTACAAGGTGGTTTCCAATTTACTATTGCGAGAAGATCGACGCACTGACTTGGTTTCAGAACCTGTCTGAAACATATTCTCTCGACACGGAAAGCTGTTCTGATCAATCACTCTGGGACTGTGAACTTGGCGGTAAACATCGAGGGCCATTACGATACCTTATGATAGGACTCTAACCCGCTTGCCTAGGATTTCGACCTGACGTCTATTTCAGACCAAAAGAGGTTTGGGAGATTCGCGGAGCAGAGTACGTCTTGTCATCTGTTGGGCGATCCTCAACATGCTCACTGGAGGGAAATCCAAGTATCACAGAAAGTCCTGTTTCCATAGCTGCGCGAGGACTGGTACATAGAACCCGGGGTCTTAGTCTGAGATTCCCCAGGTTCATCAGAGTTAGGCCTGACAAGTCTGTTGAGCAAGCCAGTACTCCAGGCTTTTTGGTCAATATATGGAGACAGCAACATGGAAAGCCTGTTGCGACTGGAGCTGATGATGGGGATCTAGTAGATGTAGTTTCCGAGGGAAGCGGGACAAATGAGTCGGAGGAAGATTTTGATGGCGAGAGCAACTGATTTTCCTATTCTTTTCACTTCTTTTTCTTGTACGATCATGTACAAATAGGCGGGATACTTACCTAGTAGATGGGAAGGAACGGCGTCTCGTATGATCGCCTTTCCGCTTCGGGGATGTTGGCGTCACGCTTGACTAGTATCGCATGGACAGGGGCTTGTTGCCTGTTCCCGCCGACCACCACGTTCGACGCCTTAACTCGCTCGCTTTCTCGATGCAGCTCTCACTGTTACTTGTCAATCTCGCAGCGCTCATGCTGAATACAGCGTATAGCTTCCCTTCTGGCGCAACCTCCGAAACCGTGTATGATGCAGGTTGTAGTCAACCAAGATGATACTGGTGGCCACCGGTTTGCTCACGAGGCCTTATGATACGACAGCCCGCATTGCAAGGACGTTAGTAGACAGCTCGAAGCTGTCAATAGGAAGCATGGCCACTGTCTTTCCTGACGACAATTCAGAACTCTCGAGTACGGGCATCACATCGTTTGGACTGCGGGAAAGCTTTGTAACTCACAGTTGCGGTCGCATTTGACAGACTATCCATTCTCCATGCAAGAATACTACGCCAGGTTAGTCACTCCCCACTCTAGGTTTTAGACTGGACCATGTAACCTGAGGTCTAATGTCAACACAGCTGCCATTCAAATGGGTCTCTCACGTTGCTATTTCTTCCCATATCAAGACACAGTAGAAACATTATTCTTGCGGAACCCCACGTTGCCTCGATTTCCGTTATGTCGGTCAATCCTGCCGCTAGCAAACCCCGCGTTTCTCTGTTGGGAAACGTAACTGTTTTCACAGATTCTAGTAGCGTTCCCGATCTCGCAACAATCAAGGAGTGCTACCTCGCTAAACATCCCGATGCGAAATGGTGGTTACCGGACGACGAAGATGCAGCACATATCGTAAGTGATCGCTTTGCAATGTATACTGCCTTGGAAGATACAGAATGGTTATGGTTACCTAGGCGTACTGGGCCAGGTTTGATCCTCACGTAAGTTCCTATGTTTCGTCGCGATACACCATCACTATATTGTTCTTGCGCCGCGCAGGCTATCTATTTTGTCGGTGGATTCGGGGGGTACGTCATTCACTCTACTGAAAACGATTCTCTGATCGGGTTTCAGCCTTCATTATATCGGATACATTCCTCCGAAGATATACCAGCATGCCCGGCCCTTGGATTCAGACCTCAGTTTCATCGAGAATCAGGCAGCACTTCAACTCGAGGAGCTTTGATCAAGAAATGTGTCCATGTGTTGTTAATTTCAACAATCTATACTCCCAGTCGCAGAAATTCTCGCAACATCTGTAGATACATAGACCCCGCGTTTCCTTCTCCTGATGCTGTCGCAAATCCGATGTTCATGGATTCGGTCAATCGACCATCCTGGATCAGGCGATCCCATTCCAGCCGCTTGTCTGCCATGTTGGTATTCTGAGCCGATGCAAAAGATAGGACCAGCTCAAATTTAGCAAGTAAGATCAAGGATTTGGTGAGAGGATCTGGAAGGATGTCTGGGATAGGTCTCTCCAGAGCTTGAAGCAACTCTGTCACATCGGGTAACGATTGCTTGGGGACCTCGGTTCTAGCCTTGAGAGGCTTTTTCGGACTCTCCGGACCTCCGAGCGGGCGCGGTTTTGGTGCTGTTCGGGCTTGAGGGCGTGGACGGGTCTGTGATGCAGCATCAAGGGAGGACGTGCCGTCAGTGGCCAGTTTGAGACAGAATAAGACCTTGAACGTCCAAACACTTGTGGAAGAGGGTAGATTCGAGAGCAAGGAATCGAAGAATTTTGAGCGACCTGCCACAAGTAGGCGTCTGTACGCGGACGTTACAAGGGTAGAAATGTCGGCGTGAATTGTACTCGTTAAGTTGATCAGCTAGTAAGAAAAATTAGTCGCGAAAGGAAAGTAAAGGACGACTGGCATACCAAGGCCATCAGGCGATATCCTAAGCGGTGTCGCCTGGAATCTGCCTGTTCAAGGCAGTGGACGACAATGTTCAATATATCAGCGAAGTCCCATCGCGTTACGGAATCACCTCTAGGTGGTGGCAACTGCTCAAGGAGAATAGGAGAGTAGTAGGCTTGATAAAGAGGTCAGTTGTCTGGCAGAGATAAGGACGGCAGACGCACCACTTTGCGACTGTTCCTGAAATTGTTCGTCGCGCTCAAACAAGGAAACTAGCCATTCGAGGAACGGCCACGCATCTGCCCCTACGAGATGAGATGCAGCAGCCATGGTTTCATTTTGTAAGGATTCTTCAATCGAGTAATCTCTGCGGAGCTTGGATTTGCCCTTCGGAGAGGTTAATACCTGTGTACGATAGATGTAGCCCTCTTCTAGGAGTTCCCAGCAGTGCTTTGCTGTTTGGATGGAGAGCGCTTGTTTAGCTAATAAAGAGTCACTTTGATCATGGACGTATGCAGACGGAAGATTGGGATCCTGTGTTGCATAGGATGGCAATGCACGTCCCAGTGACTCAGGAGAATTTGTTGCAAGTAAAGATGAAAGAAGATCGAGAGCGGAAGTGGCTGCCTTTGGTGTTATTGAGGATCGCGTTTTTACACCCCTTGTTTTGTTAGACGACAGAGACACATGCGAATGAAGCGCCAGGAATATCAGCTGCCGGATATGAGACCTACACGCGTAATTAATGGGAATTCTTTTGTTGGCCTGGAGAACGCACGGATGGGGTTTGTATTGAGGCGATCGAAGCTGGAAAAGCGTGTCAATCGCGGCTTGATATTGATTCTCTTCGACGATATTGTCTACCAGGCCGCGTTGGTTGTGGCCGAGTTCGTGTTCAAGGGGCTTTGAGGAAGCCATTGTCGATGAAGACGCGTTCCGGTCGATCCAGCTTGAACCGCGCGTGAGGATTACATACGTGGGAGAAGACTATTCCCACCGCTGTCTCGGGGTTGTCGGTACAGTGATTGTTTCCCAAATTTCAACCCCTGCTTGCCAATTACCCTTTCAACGGCCAAATGTCTGGGCTTTCACTTGGAGATACGAACCTTCGGAAGCGGACATCCGTTAAGGCGCCCAACAGCATCAGACCAACTCTGATGATCATCCACGAGTGATACCTGTCATAAATTTCCTTTCTTTTTTTCGAGCTGTAAAGCATCGTCGGTTTCGAATGGTCGCTAGGGCACGGTCTGATTACTCCCTCGAGTCTGCGTTCGTTTAGGATTCGAATTGCAAAATCTCAGCAGGAACGAGAAGGAAACAATGGGCTGATGATATCCAAACAGGGATCAACAACGACGGGTCAGGGGCCGAAGCCGGCATCCACGTCCTCCAACTTGCTCTTATGCTCCTCCTCGCTCGGAGTGCGTTCAGCCTTTTGCCGCGTCGTGTGCTCCGAATGTCTACCGCAGCATCGTCAGAGATAGGCCCTGTGGAGTGTTCAATACGCGACAAGGTCTTTGCCTTTGCCTTCTTCGCTCCCTTCAATAAAACTAAACCCAGTTTAGTTGAACGCAGCACTTAGCCCCGTCTCGTTGTCCATAACCAACGACTCTTGGCAACATAGACATCATGCACCGATGCGAGGCCAAAATGGGGCTAATGGTGAAACCCGTAAGCATCGTACTAACCCTGCTCTGATATTCGGAGGACCTCATTTAGATGTAGACTTCTCAATAAATATCGTTTCTAATGAATTCAAGGGCAAGGTTTGTCCTCGCATTCCTTGGCTGCTCAGCTAACTAAACCCTACTATATAGACCTCTATGCAGCGACACCGCTTGATCTACTCTTTGCTTGCTGCCGAGCTGACTCAGGGCCTTCATGCCCTCTCTCTTCATACAAAAACAGAGGAAGAGGTACAGTCCAAGGCCTCCTCGTAATAGTAGCTCTTACCATTCGGTACAATGGATTGATTTTCCTGGTGTGTGATCTGATGAACTGTGCTCTATGATTTGCTTCACGCGATTTCCCCCATCTCTATCTGTCGTGAGAGTAACGACCGCTTGAACACCTCGAAGGCCGCGATCATCTCAGATTGTGGGTGGATCAATACGGCTTACAATCAATTGAGCCCAGTCGCTTACAACCATCCACAGAGCATGAATCCAGGGCTGTGTTGAGGTTGCATCAAAATCGCGGACGGATTTTACCCAACGATGTCAATAGCCAACATTTACTTTGATCTATAAATCCGGTATATGAGAATGGTTGTGTTCAATAGGGCTAGCGCCGACATCCACTCCTCCCTCGTCCAAAATGTCTCCTTCCGACGAAAGGTCCCAGCGACCGACACTTCCTCCTATCCGAGATCTATTTCGAGGTGAGATTTATGTTATTTAGCTATGATAACGCTCGGGGTGTTAATATTGGGGATAGACGAGCTCTCGAATCCCTCTTATGAATCCCCTCAGGCCATCTTGGCTCGTCTCCGAGTGAGCGATGACCACGACTATCATGGCAGGCATTCACCCCGACCCTCCGAACCATCCTCTTCAAAGAACTTCCAGCATCCTACCCATCGCGTAAGTTACCTCCCTCCTGTTCTTCGGTCTGGAGAAGCTAACGGCAGTGGGTGGATAGTCCCGGGGAATGCCATCCCATTCTCACACCCTCCCGCCGGGGCATTACTCACCTGCGCAACCATCTTCCTCGCATGCGTATGAGAAGTCATCTCTGCACCGGTCCCAGTCATATAGCCACGAGGAGTACCATCATCGCTCATACCAACATGTCCATCACCATTCCGTTGCTCAAACGAGATCGCCGAGTAACCGCGACACAGTCGGCATGGTCGGATACGACGCTCGAGGCGGACTGCCTCTCCATGACCCGCGCTATACTCTATCGCCGGCATACCCACCCCCAATGTCCTCAAACGCCCGGACACAATCAATGAGCGTGGACCATCGAAACTACCCTTGGCCCATATCGACGAGAGTAGACCAGCCGCACCACCCAGAGGATGACGACCGCACTCCCACGGCTCGCTACTCAGGGCACCCACAACATCCCTTCAGGTACCCGCCTCAGGACCCACTTCCGCCTAATAACAATCCTGCCAATGCAAAATATGAATGCCATTATTGTGGGAAGGGTTTCAACCGCCCAAGTAGCCTCAAGGTAGATTTCCTTTTACGAATAGAAAGAAAACCGGCGCTCATCAGGCTTGCAGATTCACTTGAATAGCCATACCGGAGAAAAACGTATGTATTGTTTCTTCTGTTCCACATAGGGCCTTTACTTACCTTGTTCAACGACCAGCTTTTGCATGTCCTGTCGAAGGCTGTGGTCGCAGTTTCAGTGTCTTGAGTAACATGCGACGTCATGCCCGAGTCCACACTACCAACGCCGGCAAAGAAAAGGGAGCATCCAGCGACGAAGGCGCCCATTCACTCTCTAATTCGCAAGCTGGATTTTCAGGTCCCTCTTCAGATTCAAAATGGCTTCAACGAAGAGGAAGCATTGCATCCTCGACATCTAGCTCTTCTCGCCGCAGTCGGAGCGTCTCCAGCGACGAAGACGAGGAAGAGGAACGACCTGAAAAACGCAGTCGGCTAGTCCCTCTGTCTGCCCGGAGATGATCCTACACTTCTATGGTATCACTCCCCATTATTTATTGCGCCAAGCGAGGCGGGCTTGTACGTATTACCCCCGTCGAGACGTGGCTTTCACTGTCCAGAGTTTCTTCATCATCGGTTAGACTACAAATATTTATACTAGCATGACGGCAATCCTAGTGACATATATATATAGCAACTCTTGTTGCATAATACAAGCCTTGTAAATACATACGAAATAATGCTCCGTCGTTCCCGTAATACATATGCTTGATGTAGCTTTGGCTCGCATCACGGCGCCATTGCAGCAAGTACATAACCGACGGTGATGGAAAAGATCGATCGATCGCCGCTTCTGCGTCCTCGTCATGCAACAACCTCAGTACTTGGGTTACTTACAACGAGATCGCCCGACCCTTGCCAATAGTGCGTGTTTCTCGAACAGGAGAGCGACCCCTTACAGTGTTGTCGTGGCCCCCGCCTCGTGGTGTGGACGAAGGGTCGAACGCCTGGTCCAACCTCACGTATTCAACGGCCCTAGGACTTTTGTGGGTAAATCCAGCAAAAGCAAGGGCTTTCCGGACATTTAGAATGTCCTCTCCGTGAACCTTGTCTTTCAGCATAGGATCCCGCGTTGCATCGGGAGGGGCACCGTTGGCAGGTGCGAGTGGCTGAAACACAACCAGGGTCATCAGTTGTAAGATTTTAGGAAGGTAGGGCCCGTACCTCAGGTGGAATGTCCGAATCGAAGTGACGCGTGTCGTCAGGGCTTGCGAGTTCCGGACGGTAAGGGGCTGGATATCTGTGCATATTGTCCCAATCGATCCCTTTGAACCAAGGATGAGCCTGAAACACAAGACATAAATTGGGGAACTTCACGGGGAGCCAAAATTTAAACCCACTTTGATGAGGTGAGCACCGTCGACGCTACCAACAGAGCCTACTTGCGGTATGAAACCGCTGCGCCTTGCTTGAACGACAAGGGAGTCGGGTCTTGAAACAGAGGATGACGCTTGAGATCCTAATCGATCTTCGGGCTCGCAGAGCAATTGCTGCATGAGATTGACACCCTCAGGTGAAACCCTCGGACGGGAAGGAAAACGGAGAGATTGTTTCCAGTTCAGAATCTTCTGCCTTGTTACGTGTCGCTGCGCGAGCGCGTCAGTAGTGAGCTGATAGCACGCGTGGAACACCTACAGAGTTACTGACGAATGGTGGAAAGCTAGGTGGGGGTAAGTGTCATAGCTGACGGTGATGAATGCTATAAACATACCCATACAAACATTCGAACATGATCACACCAAGACTCCACCAGTCACAAGAATAAGAGTAGCCATGTCCGCGAATCACTTCCGGAGACACTGGAATAAAATTATCATGAAGAGATTGTCATGGAATGCAAGATAAGCAAAGGACGTACTATAGGAATTTGTGCCACATCTAGGAAATGGCCAGTCAATTGAGACATTTAACATCTCAGCAACCACTTACACAGAATATGCCAGCTGCAGTTTGACAACCGATTATTAGGGACTAGTTGAAATCCGTGTTATCTCGCACTTACTTTCCGTTTATTCTTTTCGCGCCAGGTGAATATGCCACCTTTACCGTCTCCTCCGCCCATGAGTAGTTCTACCTGTTTGGGGTCAAGCCTCTTTGTCTTGCGGCCATCGGCGATGCCGTTGGGGTCCTCGAGGTCAATTCCGTGCTTGTGCAGCAAATGTAGCCGTTGCTGCTCGTAATCTATAGCCAGGTCAGGCAATTTCTATTCATGGGAAGAATGGAGAATACGGACAAGATGTATCGTGGGCCCAATGGAGATCAGTCCTAATGCACAGGAGATACAAATAGTGAGAGCCGGCCGGTGATAGAAGGAGGGAGTACTAACGCCAGACCAAAGTCGCTCAATTTGATATGGCCCTCTGGGTCGAACAAGAAGTTCTGTCCGTTGATCATGGGGTGTTAGAAATCTCCAGAAAAAAAGGTAGAGGGCTTACATCTGGCTTAATGTCCCTGTGGATGAACCCATGCTTGTGGCATTGCTCAATGGCGAGTATCATCTGAAGCACTGTAGGTGAGAAAAACTGACCATCAGGAGGACAGACAACGGGATACCTCTGCGATGTAGAAGCGGGTGAAATCCTCCTCGAATACGTCTCGCTCAATCAGTAAATTAAGAAGATCTCCGCCTCCCATATATTCCAGAACCTAGATTGACACCGAAATTGTTAGAAGCCAGCGATAAGATGAGTGATATGGGAAAGAGTCCCACATTAATTTAACAATCATAACTCACCAGATAAAGATTATCCCGATCTTGGAAGCTATAATGAAGTCTGACAATCCATTCGGCGCCTCCCGGGGAATGGACCAGAGAAGCAGACTTCAGAATATCACGCTCAGCCCGCACATGGCCCTCTTGACCTTTGCGTAGCATATCTGCCTTTCGCATCTGTGAAAGCAATGAATACAGGAACACATGGAACTGAGAACCGCGACATAAGTCACCTGCTTCATGGCATAAAGATTTCCAGTAGACTTCTCTTTAACCAGAAAGACGACCCCAAAAGCACCTGTGAGTCCAGATATGTAAGGACTGGCAATTGCTATTTAGAGGAGTCGTTTCACCGTGTCCTATCGTCTTCAATTTGATGAAGGCACTTGCATCTAATTTCTGTCTCTGTTGACGGAGGTATTCCGTTTCATTCTGTCGCCAACGAGCCCTGAGTATCTCTTTCTTGGCGTTGTCAATTCCCATGGCAGCCATGTCTCGCTCCATAGCTAAACGCCTTTGTTCTCGTGACGGTACTTGTCGGAGGAGAGGGAAATAAATATTCTCAAAATAGATTCTGGCTGCGACGGCTTTCTCCAAAGTCGTCAATGACGGTATGATCGGTTTACGGGGAGGAGGCGGAGGTGGAGGCAATTCATCAGGTAAACCATATGATTCCTGCTCGTCACCTTCGTGGACCTCAGGGTGTGCTTTCAAACCGCCCATTCGGAGTGTAGAATTTCCCCAGCGGGGTGGCAGACCATCATAGTTGAAGGGGCCAATGCTCACGTTCTCTCTGGCGCCGGTAGTTAACGACGAAGATGTCGCACTGGTACTGATACCATTAACGACATGAAGCTCGCCAAAGGTAGGATGGCCATAAAAGCTGTCCGGAGTGGGCTTCATGGCATTTACGACCTGATTGATAGCCCTTGCCTGGTTTTCCAGACGCACGCGCGTTTTAATCGGCTTCGCCCAATGCGGATCTGTGGAAGGCATCAAGACATTGGGCCATCATGTAGGCTGTGAACTTACCTCCTAGTTTGCCAATCCCATCTGGCCCCCACCGAGTAAGAAGTGCTTCCAACTGGTCAACGTCTGATGCATGTACCAAGTGCCTACATGGATTTAAATTAATGGATCCCTTGAAATGGCAACGGAACATACACAAAACCGGTCGGTTTCGAAACCATGTCTTTGCTTACTCTGCGGCCTTTCTTGGGAGATGCCTTGATCGCTGCGTTAGGCGGGGGAATTATCTCTTCATATCGGGGACCAGCCAGAGTAGAATCTGGCTTAGGGTCAGGGGGGTTTCCCCAGATCAGCCTAGAAGGCGAAGGGGTAGGTATCATTGCGAGAAGATCATAGAAGCCTTTGTGCAGCAGAGTCCCGACGGGTATCGAAGAGGTCGCGGGCTGCTCGTACAGGTCCTGAGTTGGGTACGGATAACGATAGTTCATGTCGCTAGAAACCGGGCCCCAATAATTGAGATAGTCGAGGGGAGGGTTGGGCAATGGCCTCCTGGACATTCTGGAACGGTTGCAAAGAGCAATGTTGGCGGCGACGGACGGCCATTCCTGTCCATCTCAGCCATCGAAGCTCGTCGTCAGTCCTGACCTATTCTTGGCATCGGTGCTCGAGGTCACCTGTCAGACACGTGACCATAACGCGATTTACCTTTTCTGTGATCTGTTCTGATAGATGCCGTATACGTCAACCCGCGACCTCGTGGCCTCAACACGCCACATTTTGGGAAGGAACAGACCTTGGACTCGACATGGCCGCAGAAGGGAAGTCCTCTTTCCTTGGCCGGCATTGGTTTTTTGTGATGATGACAGAGAGTTCATATACAGCTTCAGATGCCAACACTGATGGCTTTAGCCTGTATTTTACCTGCTACGACCGGCATTGTGCTTGTCACTCCTAATGCGTGTTTACCACTCGAACGCACTGGAAGCTCTTCCTGGATCCTGGCTCTTGTATCGAGATCTCGAGCCAAAAACGTTGCAAACTTGTTTCCGCTCCAACTTCCTCGGATTACCGCCGATCACCGATTCTGGGCTCGTTTGCGTGTTCCTTGCTGGAATGCTTGATGCAGTACGGCTGATAGTGCTAAGCTGTTTCTCGACGTGCTATGTCAAAAGTTACGTTGGCCTGGGAAGGTACAGCGCTTGATTAGCTCGGAGTACGAGAGATCGCGACCTCAACATGAGGCTTTCATAAAACATATTAACTGACAAGCGAATTCCACGCGCCCCAAGTATGACATCTATTCTTTTGGCCGGGCAATTGGGAATCTCGGAAGGCACGGCGAGGCTCGACATGAGTTCACCGAGTTAGGCCAAATTCATCGTACCTCTCTAATTAACTGCTAACAAATAAGCTTTGTTTGCCTTTCCACCGCTTACCTCTCTTTGCTTTCAGCCTCAACGCAAACATCCTCCTCCCATTCTGCAGACTCTGCGCACAAATCGCAACAGAATCTGCCCAGCCTGTGCTCCAACCCTTGACCAACCGGCCTTCCGTCTACCTCGTGGATTGTTATCCCCTCGTTGACTGTACACGCCCTTTTCTGCTCTCGCCTCAGGGTTTCTCCAGATTTATACTTAAGTCGCAGGCACTCATTTCAGCCCCATTAATATTGTACCCTCTCTTCCCCGCTTCTTATTACTTTGTCTTTCGCTTTCACTAATGTCGGCGTCAACAAACAAAGATCGCTACTATAGTTTAGGGAAGTCTCGTAGAAGTTCCCCAGGAGATTCACAAGGCAATCCATTTTCTTTTCAGACGGGACAGGGTGGGCGAACAGTGTTGCCTTCTTTTTCTTCAGCTTTTCCAAACTTACCTTTTCCAGGTCTGTCCTTCTTATAGTTAACCGTTCTTCAAAGACTCAAAGATTTGTCTTTCACCGTTATAGGGCCCTATTCCAACGCGTACACTGCTCCACGTTCATCTCCAGCTCGGGGATACGACATAAATCCCCAAGCATTCTATCCATCCCAATGGCCTAGTGGTAACTGTATGTTGATTAATTTTTCATCTCTTTTATGATGGCGTGGTATTGATGAGTTATCTCCTCTCTCTCTGGGGTATGTAGCTCCACCACTTACCCCTGCATTCGCAAATTATGATATGACGAGCACCCATGGCCATGAGCGCCATTCTCCCCAGCCCTCCTATACATCCTACTCGACTACTAGAGGATCACCGCCCTTGGTGAACCATGGTGATCCACGCAGATTGCCTCCTCTGACGACGTCGTCAAGCCCTGGTGGCGATCGATGGCAGCAATCCGCCAATTTTGGAATGCCAGCAGTCCATGGAGGGTATCATTCGAATGCTAATAGTATTCGCTCGCCGACGGCTAGCTACCCCACCCAATATGTTACTTACCCCAGCGGTAACCAAGGAAGTGCATACACGTATCATATGCCAACTTACGAACAACAGCTCTCTATGGGCACACATGGCCAGGCATCGCTATTCGATGATATAGACTCGATGCAGCTTCAGCCTCGTTCGACATCCCCCTACAACCGAGCCCACGGCTCCTCTCAAGTCTCTTCCGCAAACTTCACTCCTCCTCCTGTGTCGCCTACCTCACCGGAAGAGACCACCATCAAGAAAAAGCGCAAGCGTGCCGATGCTGCACAGCTCAAGGTGCTCAATGAGACCTATGCACGGACGGCCTTCCCGTCTACGGAAGAGCGACACGCTCTGGCAAAGGCGCTGGACATGTCTCCTAGAAGTGTCCAAATTTGGTGCGTCATATCTCTTTCGCTCGAATTTGCTTGTTTTCTGACTGAAGTACAGGTTCCAGAACAAAAGACAGTCAATGAGACAGACGAATCGTCAGTCATCCTCCGTTGCCTCCTCTGCTCATCAGCAGCAGTTCGGCCTCCATACTTCCCAGGGTGATAGGCTGCTCGACGACATGTCTCACAATGCTTCTGCCTACCCAGGAAGTAGCATTCCGCTCACCGAGGCATCGTACATGACAGGGAGCACCGCTCAAGATCTGGGACGCTCTCATACCTCCCTTTCTTCTGCACATCGCCGAGTGCGAAGCCCTGAAGAAGTTGACCCTCAAAGGTGGCCGCCTCGCGGTTATTGAGGATTCAGTTTTGCATTCGGGTTCGCATAGTTACATCCGCAACTTTGCTTCTTCATCATGCTTCTTTTAAATCCATAGAGATTTTGACTCGTAATTTACAGCTCCTGAATTAATGGTTTCATTAATATCTGCTTCTACTTATTGCTCACCTGTGACAGGACATCTTTTTATATTTTCTTATAGGATCGTTTTATTTTCTTTTTATGTAATGGTTCTATTATTCCCCCCTGAGCTTGCTCAAACACATGTACCGTAGACTTCCTTTCTATGCCTATGCCTACTATGTTCCATATGCACATACATCTGGGGAAATCGCACTCTTGGGCGGCAAATAATTCTGATAGAAGCTGTCCAGACCTGGATTGGTATGGTCATGTGCAGTCGACTTCCAGGGTCAGCTTTGGTATCGGATGGGCGACTAGGACCAGAGTCACTCCGCCATCTCATATCGGACATAATATACAGCTTTAAATATCAACAAGGAACATCCCAAAGGCGATCTGAGATCTCGCTCAGAAGGCGAAAGTCCCCGCTCCCTGGGTAGACAGGGATTTAATCTCGGCAAAGGTGAGAGAGAGCAGAGATCAGGCTCAATGGTATTTCAGTTTCCTCCTTACTAGCCGTCTCGAAGTGAGGAAACACCGCTGACTCGCGGGAGTAGAGTCGAGAGAAGGCAGGCTTGCTGCCGTTGCAGCCCGAGAAGGTGTCCGGCTCGCCCTTGATGTGGCCGGAGGACTGCCATCCAATGTAGCCGGAGCAGGTCCAGGGACTACGAAGGACTCCAGATTTGAGCTCAGATAGATGTTGGGCCAATTAACACCGTCGTAAATTTCCTGCATTGTCATTAGTTGCTTGGACGAGGGGTAGCTTGATCCACTCCCAGTCACCCTGACTTGACTATAGTAGTTTATGGGCATTTAACTATGCTGCAGGCAATTATGTTTACTCACATGCAGCTTGGGTAGAGCTGGGGGATGATAGAGTGTAAAGCAATGCTGATAGAAATAATATTAATGTGTTGAGAGAAATCCTGAGAACATAGGCATGTGCACCTACATTTCATTTCTAATCAACTGTTATCGAATAATGAGTAATTAGGTCGAAGCGCAAATTACGAGAGGTACGCACGTATTCTCCCGGAGCAAGGTTTTCAGGGATAGTCGAAGTCCACGAATTACCATCTATAAAAGTTAATCTTAGTTTTGGGTTACCTAGACGCTAATGCCTTGTACTTACCGGCCCTCAGCTTATCCGCAGCCCATTGACGGTCCTCGGGGAAATACCCGGCATCATCGAGTTTAAACCATCTCGCATTATTAGCCGAGAACGTAGAACATTCTCCTTCGCAAGAAGTCATATACGTGGACACAGGTCCTTGGTGATCTGTTAGCAAACCGAATTATGCTCAATACGGAACTTCTGCCTATCGAAAGAGACCAGACGAAGTACCTGCTGGCCACTTATTCATCAAGGGTCATACTCAGTCGGCGGCGCCTTTGTTTGGAAAGTCATGCGAACACTTACATAGACCCATTGAAATGTGACTTGAGAACCAGCACGAACCTCAGCAACAGCATCAGTTCCTTCGTCCCCTTGATGGTGACACGCCAAGTCCGCGTCCGTGGTCGCCACTGGCGAGACAGATTGGTTATACAGGAAGGCGTCCACGACGAAAGGCAAATCATACCGAAGCCGTCACTTCCAATTTTCCGTATAACCCGAGGAGCAGGGTTATTGTATCTACAGGCCAGCTGAGATATCAGGCTGCTTAAGGAAGGAGTAATGGAACCTACGGGTCGGAGAACGGATTCCAGCCCGGGTAAGTGTGGTCTCCAATCACGACACTGTGGACATATCCATGTCCCACAACGAATGGAATATAAACAGCGAAAAATAGGAAGAAGATGTGAGCTCCCAATCCGTCCATTGAGAATTGGTGAAAGGTGGACCGTGGTGGAAGATTTAACCGCCTCACTGAACCCTCAACTTTGTCCAAATGCCATGAGGCAAAGGCCTGTTCCCACTCGATCCCATTGTAAATCTGATCTCGAGTTGGCTTATATCTCCGTATGGGCTTGTGGAGTGGAGTCTGGACTATTGCCAATGAAGGCACCCAAAACCGAATATTCCGGGGGCACGGTTCGAGCAGTAGTCATCGACGGCGAACCCTAACGGACTCCAAGCCAGACCGTAACAATCAGCATGGAAGACGCGACGTGTAGCCAAATCTCGTACTCCTTGGTGGGGCCGGTGAAATCAGCCACCGTGATCGAACGACGAGGATAGCTATTCGTCCTCTATATTCTAAAAATATCTAATGTGTTCAGGTCCTTCTTGAAATTGCGGGCTATGAAGTACTCTATACATATGACAGCTGTAAACCAGTTCTCGTTCCTTGATCTGGTTACGAGTGAGCTTTTTCTTTTTCTTAACAGCAGGTTTGGCAGCAGTATTTTCAGCACCGCTACCAGCGGGGGTGCCTGCTACAGATCCCGCTGGAGTTTGAAGGCGGGATCGTGCAGGCGTGGTAGTGCCGCTCGCCTTGCCCGCTTTTTCCGAGAAATCTTCCACGACCGCCGTCTTGCCTTGTTGTACCATGCGGCCATTGTCGACATTCCATATTTCCGGACCTGAGAAGCATGAGGTCAAGTTTGACAGAGTTGAAGAAGAGACGTACAAAGTGACGAAACAAATTCATGATTGTGGGAGATGATGACCTGGAGATGAACGGACAACGCCGCCTTAGGGTTCAATTCAAAGAAGGCTGGAACTGACTTACGACTGCGCCACTCCACTCCTTGATAGCTACTGCTAGCCCTCCAAGTGCCTCGCGGTCCAAGAAATTACTCGGTTCGTCGAGAACGCATATCTAAGAAGACGGCGATGATCAATGACAGATTTCATAGATGAGGCGATAAACAAACCTGGGGGTTGTTCCACAAGCAGGCAGCTATGACGAGTTTAATCTTCTGACCTGGAAATGGCAACGATGATCGACGGCATTGAAGACAAGGGAACTGTCAAAAGGAAAGCTGCTAACCTCCTGAGAGACCGCCGATTTCGTTATATTGCGCTATATCTCCATCGAGTCCAATGTCTTCCAGATGTTTTCGAACCGCAGCTGTGGTAGTTTCCCTCGTTCCTGCACCTTCTCTCGAAGATTCCAGATCATCAAACTGTTGAACGAGTTTCGTGTATCGTTTGTTAATCAGGTCTTCTCGAGGAACCCAAGTGTTATATCTGTGGTCAAGGCCACGCCATTTGATTTCATATTGGAACGACTTCTTCAACTTCTGCCTACCCATGATCAACTGGAAATAGCTGTTTTAGCATTTGGTCGACACGCATAACGAGACGCCACCAACCTCTAGCTTTCGCTTGCTACCGTCTTTTCCCACCCAATCTTGGTCCAGCACTTTCTTTTCTTCATCCGTAAGAACTCTCGTCGCTTTCTCAAGCAATTCACCTAAATAAATAAAGTCAATCATTGGGAGCAAACCCAATCACCACAGGGACGCACGATCATGTCCGTCCTGGAAACGCCACTGGATATACTGAATCGGCGTCTTTTCCAAGTGCCGTTCTAAATGCTTCTGGTTTACCACCGCTTCACGATTCTAAATCGAGAACCTTACCGACGTGATGGGTAGCATGTTGAGATACGTATCCAACACGCAACGCGGGGTGCTTGTAGACAGTTCCCGTTTGAGGCGTAGTCTCACCCTAAGTCGAAAAATAGATATTAGGTCCTTCTAAACAATACTACTACCGTGGAGTTTACCGTAATCAGCTTGATCATGGTCGATTTACCCGCGCCATTAGGTCCAACAACTCCGACACGGCTGTAGAAGTAAAACTCAGTCTACGACACATAATAATAGAAAGAGCACCAACCTGGACAGCGAAAGCGCGCAGGAAACGTTATGCAAACTTGGTTTGTCTCTTCCAGGGTAGGTGAAGGTGCAATTTGAAAGTTTTAGGATGGCACGGGTATTGCTTCTGACGCCCATCAACGAGCCAGGCGGAGGGAAAGAAAATTTGACGGAGCTGGCCGCGAGGGTGTAGTACGACTTGGCTTCAGGGCGCTTGGCAACGAAGCTAGAAAGGTTCCCAGGATAATACACAAGCTGTGAAGAGACAGGTATCGGCACAAGCATCGGCAATGGAAATGAAATCGTTCACCTTCTTCTGCTCGTAGTGGATGATGTCGGATGTCACGTTGTCAAGGAATCTGCAAAAAAAACTGTCAGGGACCATCCTTTCAACAGAGAAAGAAAAGAAAAGAATGCTTACCCAGAGTCGTGACTGACGATCAGGCAAGTGATGTGTTTTTGAGCCAAAAGCCAGTCTTCCAACCATTTGACGGAGGCTCTATCCAACTGAGACAAATGTTAGAGATGGCCGAGTGGAACTCGAGGTAAGGAAACGTACGTGGTTAGTAGGCTACAAAGAAGGCAAGGTCAATAATTAGATCATTGTCTAGGATAGGTTATGTAGTCGCACTTCGTCAAGTAGGAGAAGGTCAGCCTTGTAAAGCATAGCTCTTGCAAGTTCGAGTTTCATTTTCCACCCTCCGGATAGTCCTCCTACCACTTCACGTTGGCGTTCGTCATCAAAGCCAACCTCTGCAAGCTGCTGCTGAATTTTTGATCGGGGAATGTCCGTTAAGGCTGGGTCTGGCGAAAGGTTAAGGAACGGCGCAGTCGCATGCTTTTCAGGAACTCACCGGAAGCGATGAAATCAATGACGTTCAAAGACGTGTCTTCGCCTTGAAGGGAATGCTCGACCATGACGCATTTTATTTGACTGGGAGGTGGGAAATTCTCGACCTTTCCATCCCGCAGCTGCCTCATGAGCGTAGATTTACCAGATCCATTGGTACCAAGAATGCCATAACGGCGTCCGCGGAAGAGGCGGAGAGTCGTGTGTGAAAGAAGGAGAAGAGCGCCATAAGCCAAGGAGAAAAGGGTATCGCACAGCAGTTCGCCTTCTTCCGACGAGTCTGAAACCTCGACTTTGTGCTTCGCCTGTACCCCGTCGTTTGAGCATGACTTCGAACGGGCTGAAAGAGGGAAAAAATTACCTGGTCAATTGCATGGAAGTGGGCTCTGACCGATTCAGCGAAGGTCTCTGCCTGTGGCTTCTCAATCCAGAGTGACATGTATACGCCAATGCAGCGATTCCACGAATCTCGATCGGTGAACTGGCGGTTGTAAACCAGATCGGCAACCAGAGAGGCCGCAAACTTCAAAGAGGTTGCCATGAGGGGGTATTTAGCTTCACGCGGTCCATTGAGTGACTGCGGGGATGAAATCGAAAGGTCTTCTGGTAGTAAGGTATGCAATGCGTTGAGGACATCTTTGATTTCCGTTTCGATGTCACGATGCTCCGGAGGGGGCCCAGACGCTGAAGCGCCAGATTTAATAAGAGTGTCGAATGCGGCTTGGCCAAAGGCGCGGACCTGCGGGAAGGGAAAAGATTTCAGCTGAAGTCGAATTTAAGACCTGTAATTCAGTACAAACCTCTGGGAACGAAGCTCCATGCGCGATCTTCTCTACACCTTCAAGAAGAGGGCTGAGATAGGTCGCCGCCACACGTGGATCACGGACTAGTTTCACGAGATTGTCGATGACAATCACAGTTCGTCGCTGTACCTCCATGCTTCGATCATTCAATGCTCGTTGCAGCAGTGGGACGAGCACAGCGAGCGCAGGTGCCTTAACTTCAGCAACAAAGGTAGTATTGGACAAGGATTTGATGCAAGCAGGCACTGCACTTGGCTCTGCCATACACTTCACAAGCGCTGGGATATGGGGAGTCAAATCCGGATTGGCCAGGGTTGTGCATAACGATGTAGCGCATTTGATCGCTGCGGTAGAGACCTAGCCTCAAATTAGGGCTGAACGCGACGAGAGAATGTGCAAACATACCTCTTGTTTCGTATCATGCATCGCCATCTCTACATGGGGCAAAACTTCGCCGAGCTCAAGAGCGACCATGTCTCGAGCGGGAGTGACGAAACTCTTCATGCTATCGAGTACGCCAATCTTGCTGCGCCACTTGCCAGAATCGAGAATGGTTTCCAGCTGGCGGTATACGACTGGGACCGACTCCGGAGGACAGAGTTTGAGAATAGCTTTGATAGAAGCAGAGGCAGCCGCTCGGACGACATCGCCTTTGTCCATAAGCAGATCATAGAGGATGGGCAGCGATGGGAGCAGTGATGGGATAACGGGAGCTCCCAAGACAGTAGCGAGAGACTGGAACGCGAGGGCGGCAGACTCGCGCTCATAACCGGATTTCTTGTTGGTCGCAAAGGCGTGGATGGTGGTGATGACATTGAAGTCACTGTATATTCTATTAGCACTGGGGACCCTGAAGTTGGTAAACAATGTACGTGATGGTCTGGGGCCCTTGCTTTGCTACCTGCCGAGCCAATCTATCAGCAGCAGCCCTTGCGTCTAGAGAGCATCCATATTAGCAAGTTGTTTTCTCGGAATCGATATGAGACATACCAGGCGCCGTGGGTGCCGTTCTAAGGGCCTCGAAAAGTGCAGGGAAGTCGAGATCTGCCATGATTCTTCGAGATCACAAATTTTTGGGATTGTACTGCAGTACAAGTTTTGGGAGATCAAGTGGAGGACGGGAGAATCGGGGTCTACTCGTGCAGTCGTTTGCGTCCTTATTCGTTGGACGGTGGTCGTAATCAAGAAGGAAATCTATAGTCTGGGTGCCAATCCGTGAGGCTGTTCTAGAGGGAATACGTGGTGGTCGAGGAGGAGGATGAGGATTAGTATCTTATCGCCGAAAATAGTGGAAGTTTTACGATCGCTGGCGCACGTGGCTGGGCGCGTCCATCATGAGTGTGTCCGCTATGCGCGGGTTTCTAAATTTAAAACCAAAATTAAGGAGCCAATGGGAAATTAATCGTTTCTGAAGAGACATCAGTTCTCGAGATCCCAAACCATGTCTGCCTCTTCAGGGCTCTTCTAGGCGCTTTGTCCCCTGCTTCCACTCCCTCTGGCTAACAGTCTCTAACAGTCCTTCCATTCTTCAAATAAGCAGATGCATAACCTTAAAAATGATACAGTAGATACCATTAGTCGTCGGCGGTAGGGTAGTCCACCTTATCATACAGACGGAGAACTTCATTCCAGTCCCTCTTTCTCCGTCGCTTAATGGAGAAATAACGCGCGTAGCCATCCCATTCGTTCGTGATCCTGCCCTTCTCCTTCCCACCGACGTGCTTGAAGTAGCTTTCGGGATCGGAGGGAAGCCCCAGAGTACCCACAGCGACGTTGGTGACGCGACTGTGCAAATCTTCCCGTTGCTCCCGCATGCCTTTCAAAGTGGGTTTTCCAATGCGAAGCAGACGGTAGAGCGCCATGAAAGCGCGGAATGCCGAAACTGCGTCCTCGAACCATCTCAGTGTCATCCACATTAAGGCTAGTGTCAAAGGAACACTGATCCAGGCCAAGGGCCAAGTAAAAAACAACACGGCGGCTACCACAAGACCGCCGGATAGAAGGCCGTAGATAAGCTTGTATTGGGCAATCTCATCCCATGTATCAAGTATTGGCCCGGTCTTCTTGAACTTGTGAATAGCAACTATATTGTAAATGTAAGTATAAGTGAGAAGAGCAGGTGTGAATCGAGTAATCGCACCAAAAGTAGTGGCGAAGATGGGCGACCATAGGGCAAGTCCAGGTAGCGAGACTCCCAGAAGCAAAAGAATCCATATTAAACGAAGTGACATCCTGAACAGTATAGTAGACCGGCGGAGAGGGTAGCGAATACGATTGTCCTTGACACCCCATCGGGCAAGGTGATCTTGATAGGCCTAGTCGAATAGTTGTTAACAATAGGGGTATCTCTTATTATGAACATATGTCAACAATTACCTTGAGATCTTCGCATAGCTCCCGAACAACGGCTCGATCGGTATCTCCAGGCAATGTTTCGTTGGCCTCATCGTTTTGACAAGCCTTGAACAGCTCCACGAACCTGCGTGTCAAGCGGACGTATTCCCCGAGTGGCATAAAAGTTCCCAAGGGGGCATACATGCTCGCCGCGAGCTTGGCACTTCGGATTAAATCCCAGCTGGGAGCACTCAAAAGACCAGAGATGATACTGTTCTGGAGGTTCTGGGTTACTTGTTTCACGTCGGAAAAGTCAGCAGGTGGTACGAGTTCTGGATGGGTCTGCAATGATGGATTTAGTAATGGGTTAGACAAAGTTGATTGCACGAGATCATATTACCTTGGCTGAGAAGACCATCGGTCGCTGGAAAGTGACAAGTACGTCGGAACGGAAATGTTGTCGATGCCTAATTCAGCGTGTACCGCTCAGTTGGAAACCGGTACGGAATGGGAAAGATGCGCACATATAGGTAATGGAGCAAGGTAGCACTGACAGTTCGAAGTCGGGATTGTCACGATTACGGCCTAAAGCGTCAGAGACCATTCTCGCAACTGGAAGAGAAAGGCTGAGCTTTCGGTTAGCCTATGACATTGAATTCATACCTCCTGTCTTCAGGGGAGCCATCTCTGGATGAAATCGACTGATTCCCTCTGGGAATAAGCACACAGCATCTCCCCCTTCTAAAGCCTGGATGAAGGACAGTCGGCAACTAAAATGGAAGAGAGAGTTCGCAGCACTCACCTCCATTAGTTTAACCATGACTTCAGTATTGTCGGCCTGTCCGTCTGGATGATCCTTCCTTCGCTTGATAGGTACGGTCCCGGTCGCTTCAATGAGCCAGCTCGTGAAGTTTGGCTGACCGAAGATGGATGCTTTGGCCGTCATACGCAGCATGTTACGTCTCTAGTCGCTATTAGAGACATGTTTTGTTGAGGAGGGAGAAGGATACCCGAGGTGGAACAGAAGTAATCATCATGCTGGGTAGACGATGTTAATTCGAGACGAACAGGGGGGGGGGTCGACAGGGACCACTTACAGCGCGTCGGTCAAGGAGTTGCTATGATTCGCGCAGACGATGCTTTGTGAACGAGTTGGGCATAAATACATGTTGAAAGGAGGATGAGCGCTTACCATGGCTTGCCAGTTTCTGGTATGAATTGGGTATTCTCGACGACGATGGATCCATAGAAGACCTTGAGAACGAAGCGGAATAAGAGACTGGCAAGTACGTTAGGCTATTGGGTCTAATGATAGACTGTTACGCACCGGATGAGAATGTACGACCAAGGCACCTTGGTAGCCATGAGAAGACCTGCCAGCCTGCCGCATTCCTCGACATTGATACGGCATCCAAGCAAGAGGCCGGGTGATTACGTAAGGATATATGAATTTTGCTCAGGACTATAGGGATATCCAAGAAGCCATAACGATGGAGGAGGCGCTCGCAAAAATCAGACCCCATGTCTCCTCAAATCTCGCACACCAAAAGACGCCTGCAAAGCTGCTGCTGGCCGTCGAATCGACGCTGAAGGAGCAGAAGACAGATCCAACTCCGACCGCCTATTTTGCCGCACTCTTGACGCTCTTGGACGGGACGATACAGAAGAAGGAGCTCTCGCTTGGGGACGGCGATGTTCTGCCAGCAGAGCTTTATCTCTTAGCTTTCGTCATTTCCTTTGTTCCCCCGCCAGTAATCCGTGCCAATCTGAATACAGTCTTGTCTCTCACTGCACCTCTTTTTCCTGCTCTCGACCCACATGCACCCGCTCTGCGTTCCCAGCTTACAATCTATGAAGGCCTATTGAAAGCCCTCGACAAGGCCCAGCTTGAGGCACAAGGCATACGCCAATCGTTCGCTTCTATACTCCAACTGTGCATCGACGGCCGCCCCAAAGTCCGCAAGAAGGCAGCAGAGGTAGTGAAGGCGATCATCGCCAGTCCCCCTGCACCCCTTGCGGTTCATCCATATGCGCAGAGAATTGCAGAATGGGCAGTCTCGATTCTTACAGAGGTTGCAGCTGGCCCTCTATCAAAACCAAAAGCATCCAAGCAAAACAATAGCCCTGGATCGGAGACCGGAATTCATTTACTAGCCTTCCTGCGTCCTGCACTCCCTCATTTACCACCCTCTGTATGTATCCGCGATCTCAAATGCTTAAACATTCCAATTTAACATCTTAGTAGGCGTTGCCTCTTCTTACAAAACAACTCTTGAACCTTCCAAGATTAGGGAACCTTTATCTGACCCAATCTTCATACTCCCTGCTCACCGATATCTTTGCTCTCCCAGTGGAAGACCCCTCGATAAGCTTCCAAGACCAATTGCCTGAAGTTCTCTCCATCCTCTTGTCCTCTGTACCCTCAAAATCCGACCACGTCCTCCCCCTCGCATGGGCATCTACTGTCGGTGAAGCCATCGTGGCCTACAGCCTTGTTGACTCGACAAATTTGGGTTCGCAAGTATCCAAGGTTTGGAAAGCCCTTTGGGGATTCCTTGAGTCCAACGATGCTTCGGTGCGACAGGCAACAGCCAGTGCTCTGGTCAAAGTCACGACCTGTTTCTCTGCCGACTTTGTGCTCGCCCAGGTACAGAAAGCCGACAAGTCGTCGATAATAAAAAAGATCGTCTCCCAAGTGACGGATTCTTTCGATTCATTGGCTTACTCCCGCGCCATCCCGGATATCCTCACAGTTGTCGCCGCTCTTGTTCAAGGCCTTCGCCATCGGGCTTCGAAACAATCTCCTTCTGCAGCCGAGCAGGTGCTGTCTCCACTGATTCAAAAGATAGGAGACCTCAGAACGCAAAAAAATTTCGAATACAAAGAGGATGTGGACGCCGTGTTGGGAGTTGCAATGCATGTCCTTGGACCCGAGATACTACTCAACTTGTTACCTCTGAACCTTGACCCCGCCTCTCGGTATGTATTCGTCGGACGTTTCTTCTTGCCTTGCATTAAACCAAAACTAGGCAAGCCGGTGAAGAACCTCGTGCTTTCTTGCTTCCACTTTTGTCCCAACCTCATCCTTCACCTTTGAAACATTTCGTCTCCTACTTCGTCCCCCTCAGCGAACAAATGTTCGACTTGCAACAGAAGGCTGAGAGTGCCGGGCGACAAGCAGAAGTCAAAGTTTGGAATGTCCTTGTTGGGCAAGCCTGGTCAGGTCTTGCAGGTTATTGCTGGGGAACACCTGACCTCGCAGAGGCAAGTTGCTTTTAATCTTTCTGTAATGTCATGTTAATCTTTGATATACAGTCATTGGATGCCACTTTCTCTCAATTGCTTTCGCAGTTGTTGTACGGTCAAGCTGAACTCCGTCCGCCAATCCTCAAAGCACTGAAAACTTTGGTGGAATCGAATGTTGCGATTTCAGCCGGCAACTTTGAAAAATCTCCTACCGCCATCATCGCCGCTGAAGACGCGAAGAAGAATTTGGACTTCTTACGCAGTCAGGCAGAAAGCTGGTTGGCGGTCCTCTTCAACGTTTTCGGTAGCGTTGAGAGAGATTCACGGGGTATGGTTGGTGATACCATTACTGCCTGGGCTTCCATCGCAGGTCACGAAGTGTGTTCTCTCCTTCCCGATGTGATATATGCACCTGACCAGACGATTCTGCAGGAAATTAATCAAGCATATGCCAAGGTTGTTGCTCTTTTCAAGAGTAATCTTGCTGGAACTCTCAAGGTCCGGTCCAATTCCGGTACGAATGAGGCCATCAACATGACTACTACTGCCCAAGACATTTTGCTGCTCATACTCTCACATCTGTCCCCATCCGCTGCGCAAGAGCTCTTCGAAGTGTGCCTGAATGAGGACGTGTTGTGCACTAAGGATAATGGTATCCAGAAGCGCGGATACAAAATCCTGTTCAAATTAGTCCAGGCGGCCAAATTTGATGTTCCTGTTGAGGAAGTATTGAAGGGTCTCGATGGCTTTATCGATGGCTTAGTTCCTGCAGCCAAAAAGGTTACTTTTAATAGTTACTCTCGTGCTTGTTATTATGTTGATGCCACTATTATAGGATCGATTTGGTCTCCTATCTGCGCTGGTTGGCAGGCTCCCTTCGACTTCATTGCATGTTCTCCCGTCGTTGATTCCAGAGGCGGTCCTCGGAACCAAGGAGCCTTCAGAAAAAGCGCGCTCAGAGGCGTTTGATCTCATTGTCTCCATGGGTCGTAAAATGAACGAAGGAGGGGTAGTCAAACGGAGCATGATCGATGGGATGGACCAAGATGATGCACCTGACGGTTAGCCGACAAACCCTTTACTCGTGCAAATGTACTGACACTCACCGTTATCAGCTACGGCGAATGTGGAGGAATTCATGACGATGATGGCTGGAGGTCTTGCAGGCGCTAGTCCGCATATGATCAGTGCCTCCATTACAGCTATATCTCGCCTTGTGTTTGAATTCAAAAGTAAGATCTATCTAATTCCTACGAAATCAAAGAGCTTAATATGCTCCTCTCAGATTCCATCTCTAACGACATGCATAATGAACTGTTATCCACCGTCATCGTTTTCGCCAACTCGACAAATCGCGAGATCGTCAAGTCAGCTCTGGGTTTCATCAAACTTGCCATCCACACCCTCCCAGTCGAACTCCTCCGCATTCATTTGAAGGAGTTGGTTTCGTCGCTGCTCAACTGGTCGCATGACCATAAAAATCACTTCAAAGTCAAAGTCAGGCACATTTTCGAACGGCTGTTGCGACGGTTTGACTTTGATGAAGTTTACGCATGCGCCTCTGACCAGGACGCCGCCAAGGTGTTGACCAACATCAAGAAACGAAAGGACAGGGCCAAGAGGAAGCGTGCTGCCAGAGAAGATGACGACGACGACCAGGTAAGAAATTCGACCTTCATTCAATATGACTTTGGTACGATGATCTGTCAACAGGCTGCCCCTGTTTCAAAACCAGTGGTCGGGGACGCCTTTGAGGATGTGCTTTACGGAAGTGAAAGTGAACTGGACGATGACGACGATGAAGAAATGTCGAATGCCCAGGTGAACCGGTCGAAGAAGAGGGGTGACACCTCCGACGTTCGGTTGCGCTTGGATGACGACAATCCAATGGATTTGCTTCATGGGATCTCATCTAAAGTCACAAGTACGTTCTTTCAGGCGTTCGTCTTCCACCGTTACAGTGTCTGACGATATCCGTTAGATGCTTCTTCCAGTCGTCGGCGAAAGCCTGGCCAAGATGCTTCACATTTCAAGACAGATGAAGATACAGGCAAGATGGTCATTGACAATGAAGATTCGGAGGCTGGTGAAGAAGCACAAGTGGCTACCCACGATGTTGCTGGTTCTGCGTACAAGGAGAGTTTGACTTCCGTCGACGGCTTCACCAGAGGACCCAACGGAAAGATCAAGTTCAACAAGGACACCAAAAAGCGGAGACGGCAGAATGAGGATGAGGATGTCGAGATGGAGGATGCCGAGGAGGTGCAGGCGCACACGCAGGCGAAGAAGCAAAAGAAACGGGAAGAGCCCCGACTGGGACACGAGTTTAAGGCAAAGGTACGAAGTCCGTCCGCCAGGCATGTCCATGGTTACTGATTTCGTGTTCAGAAAGCAGGAGGCGATGTCAAGAAAAAGGGCATGGACCCATATGCGTATATGCCGTTGGGACAGGCCGCCAAGAGAGGGAAAGGAAGGATCGGTATTGCTGGAAAGCGATAAAAACTCAAACGTTCACCACATGCTCGTGTACTACAGTGTATTCATGACTTTCTTGAATTTATCCATAGACCTTGGTCGTGATAAGCCAGTCCACCGACCACGTCGGGGTGGATATTGGGTCGTGCATATGGCCACCAACCCATATTGTGCAACGGGAATATGAACGTTGACTTGGGCCAAATGACGAATAACGACCAGGATTCGCTCTAAGGTATTTCAATAGCTGATATACATACTTGATAAAATAATACATGACTTTTGAGATATCGATTGACCGACCTATCGTATATACAGCACTGCTAGATTATCATGAGTACTGCGGTCTTAACCACAGAGCCCAATCACATCATGTCGGAATTGAGGATGGTAAAGAAGCCCTGTGCTGGTCGACGTGCCTGAGGCTTCGTCGTGGTCGATCCTTGTTGAGCCCCTTTCTTTGCCTTTTTGGCTCTTTTAGGTTTTGGCTCCTGGAAAACGTCTTCCAAGTCGTCCGAAACGGCGTGCCATACGTTATCAACCTCTTCCCCAAGTACGAGGTCTTCGTCGTTCAGTAAAGAATGGAACCTCTTTCCGGAAAGCAAATGGGCGGTCGATGGAACTCGCTGTTCTAACAGAAGAACCTGTGCAAGCTGGTCGATGTTCTCCATGACTGCAAGCATTTGAGCCATTAATTGGACGTTACGGTCCGTTATTTCTACGGGTTTAAACTCCGTCTCGGCATCCTGTACCTTGAAGACTGCGAGCCACGATTGCGCCTCTCTTGTTGTCCACCGTTCTTTGTCGCGGTCTTTGCTGCCCGATTCTTGCGCTCGTTCCGACAGCTTTATTGCCGTCCAGCGAAGGGCGAGAGCAGGTGCTAGGTGAAGCGGGGGTAACGCTCGGATGGAGTGGGTATCAGATTTCAACAATCTCAGGAGCACAGTGAATCTGTCCTCTTTTGGTCGCAATAGGAGAAGTGGACTCTCTTCTTTCCCAAAATCCTCGAGACCAATCGACTGGAAGAGTGTCTGAAGTGGAGGAGCCATCACATCTTCTGGGATGACCCTAGTGCCTCGACGAACGTATTCTGCGATAACTGGAGGACGCGGCCTTTCTCGAGGGTGGGAAGATGTTATAGAAGGAGCGGATGCTTCTGCTCCTTCATCCTCAGAACCGTGAAGACGGTGCAGTTCTCCTTTTAAAGGGGCAAGAAAGTCTATGTCATCCTCGTCTGAATTTTCTTCTACAACATCGATAATTTCATCATCGTCCTCTTCTTCCTCTACATCTGATTCTCCATCCGGTTGGGTCGATTCAACATCGTCTTTAACAGGAAGAGGCGGATCGGGGAGACCAACTATATCATCAAGAATGGAATAGACCCACTCTCTAATCGGCCTCGCGATACTGCGATTGACGCTCTCGACGTCTGGGTGTTCAAGGAACGCTCGCGGCCAAGAAGACGAGGTATGGAGAGGATCCATGATTTTCGGGGACAGAGATCCTCTGCGGTATGCATCTATAATAATTTCTCTCGCTTGAAGTAGAGCTTGATCTTCTTCATCCATTGTTTCGAGCTGTTCCAGCAATCTCCGAGAAACGGTGGGGAGTAGCGGACAGGTATCTGGCGCGTGCAGAGCGCAAATTTTCGTTGGCCAGAGCGGAGAATCCTTGGGATCTGATCTGGGAATGGCGTACTGTAAGGTAGCCTCTACAACACCGTTGATGATAGTATCAATTTCTCCAGAACCCAAAGAGCTGACGTGCCTAGTCAGTAAGGCGTTGACGGTCCTGTCAATGAGATCCATAACGCTACCGACTTCCTGCTTAGATTTGCGGCGAGAGGGAGCATTTGGCGATAGAATGGATCGCACTACGCTTGCTGCATGTTCAATGCGTTGAGTCATGGAAAGCTGTCGCTCGAAGAACAGATTTTGCAATCGACGGCGATGGGTTTCAGATTGTGCAGAGAAATCGTTCCCAACCAGGGCTCCGAGTAAGGGGAGAAGGGTCACAGGAAGGTTAAGATGCTTGGCTAAGCTGGAAGGGCAGTATACAGTGAGATGAAGAGTGAGGTCCCCGTGTTCAGGAGGGAGCACACCGGCTGGGATGGTGTGTTTTCGACTGGATTTGGGTTTCCGAACGATCTGAAATTCAGAATCGTCTTGGTCAACCGTGGCATCTTCATCAAGAGATGGTGTCTGCCAAACCATTTCGTCGATCGAAATATACCCAAGGTAGCCCTCAGAGTTGAGAATGACGAAGTCCGAGTCATTTCCCACCACATAACCACCTATTCGCCCGGCGAGTTCAACAGCGTATGGATCGCCTTCTTCGTCTGCAAAATGTATATGCAAAGAGTCCGTGGTTGATTGCAGCTCTTTAAGCATATGCAAGCACGTCGTGTAGGTCAGCGGCGGGAGCATCCAAGTTTCTGCAAGCGAGCGTGCAGTTGAACGGGACGCATGGGAGGTCCTGAAGAAAAGGAGCCCTGCCTGGACATGGCTTTGGCCTAGTCTAGTGACGAGTGTTGAGAATTTAAGATCTGGGTAGGGGCCTATAGAATAGTTGATTCACGGAGGCCTCGAAGAGATGGGTAATGACAAACCATCGAAAACGAAGTGGATTGTCAAGCCGACCTGGATCCAAGCCTCTACAACAGCCTTGGCGGTTTTCTCAAATTCAGGATACTCTCCGCCATAGACCCAAGGAAGGCCTGAAGACGTAGATACAGCGTATATAAATCTGAATCCATTTCAACATACAATACCAGAAGAAATCCAGAGGTACTCACGACCAGCCGTCTACTACAATTGGAATGTGGCTTCCAGTGCTACGCGATCCTAGTTGGATAGTCGCAGACAGCGACCGTTTGTGCTCGCGAAGATAGGTGGTAAGACCATGGACGCCCATTGCTCCATGTGATGGTCGATGTTGACCATCGACCCCCGCCCCTGAAATCTAATCGCGCCGTCCTCAGTTGCCCGGCCTGTCAGTACACCACATGTGAATGCAATGACATGGGCAACATGGCCGAGTGGTCTAAGGCGCTGGAATTAGGATCCAGTCTTCACGGGCGCGAGTTCGAATCTCGCTGTTGTCAATACTTTTTGCTCATATTTCCCAGTCCACATTCGCAGGTGATCAGATCCAAGGATGGCTGTCAACTTAAGTGCAACAACATTCCGTTCATCTTCGGTTCTTTTGCAATACAAGTACATAACACAGGCAATGTAATGACAACATTAACGAGGCGTTTATTCCCAATCACTGTCATCGTCCGTGTCGTTCGTATTTGCAGGACGCTTAACGTCGCCAGCAACACTGGGACTCGTCGAAGATACGACGTCGAAGCTATCCGAGCTACTTACACGGACGCTTGCCGCAGGAGGATGGCCAGACGCGGCATTACCGGGAGATAGATGCTAGAAAAAATATCAGCACTTCCTAAAGGTTTTTATGGGGAGGATCGAGTACCTTGGTAGCTGGCTGCTTGGTTACCGGGCTAGTATCATTGGAGGAAGTACTGGAATCATCATCGCTTTCCTCTTCGTCTTCTTCCGAGTCCGATCCTTCCCAGCTGAAGTCTTCGTCGCTCTCGGCCGTCGCTGGATAGAAAGTGAGAAATGCTGGCCAGATCGGAACATGTATTTCACCTTGAATAAGAGCTTTCCTTCGTTCCTCTTCTGTCTTTATTTGGTACGCTCTGAAGAAGTATCGCAGCCAGAACTGTTCTTTTGTCAAATCGGTCGGGACTTACATTCCTTTTTGTCAGTATGAGAGGGCTAAACCAGACGAGAAGCGTACCAAGGGAAGTATACATCTCATAAAGGTCGGTGTGCTCTTTAAGCAACGCATCGCTCTGCGGGCTCCATTCTCCGCCCAGGATACCGCCCTTGGGTTCAACGTTCTCGGCAACCCATTTGTGGTATTGATCTTTGACGCTTTCCTCTGCCGCAGGATCATGCTTAAGGATCGTAGGATCGGACTGGAGGCGAGCGAGAAGGGCGAGAGCACGAGAGGCAACTGCAGTCTGCGTTTCTCCCTGTCTCGACGAACCAGCAGCAGAATCCCAACTAACGCTAGAACTCGAGCCCTCCGTCGGTAGCATCCACATATCTGTTCCATCCCAAACAAGCCCAGATTCTCCTTGATCATCCGGAGATGGTGGAATAATCTTGACGGCATCTTTGAGCACCTCATTTGCCTCCTTCACTACCTCCCGGAGATATGCCTCGCCCTTGTGAGCATATTCTTCTGCTTGAGCACGCGTAACGCCTTGAACTCGCTGGAACTCTGTCAAGAGGTTTGAACGAATCTGGCCTAGATCGACGTTCTCCGATGCATGTTTGATAGATTCTGGGATATGGCTTTGCACGGTCGCAACAAGATTAGGGGGGAGAGCGGATTGGAGCCTGGAGAACAGAGTGTTAGAACCGGTGGGGGCAGTAGGCGTCGCCGGCTCCAAAGTCTCAGAGACTAGATTCGAGTCATCTGTACTGCTGTCCCGAGACGTAGGGGGTTCAGAGGTCGAGGTCGACGCAGTGTTCGACTCGGCAATCGACCTGTTGGTTTGCGTATCAACAGGTGCAGCGAGTTTTCCTAGTTCCTTCTGAGCCTGAACTACGACTTCGCCAAAGTCTTTCTTCGCTGTTTCCAGTACCTTTTGACTCTATCCAATGGTCCCTATCATCAAGAAGAAGCCGACGAGACGCTGAGAACCAACCTGCGTCCTGAAACCTCCCCAGAACCGACCTAATTGACCTATAACTTCGTTGACCTCCTCGTTGAGACTAGGCTGGGCCTGCTGTTCATTATTGTTGGGCTGGGGTGTGGAACCCCTAGCAACCTCCCATGTATCGAAGAAGTTCATAGTTTCTTGGTGAGGAGCCCCTTCACGCGAGAGCAATATTAATATCAATGATGGCACTGTTCACACGGTCTCTTGAGAGCAAAAACAATATTTTATACGAGTACATGAGGATTATGATTTACAAGTTCCAAACAGAATAATTGCATAGATCAGAGATACAACGAAAAGCAGGAAAGAATGAAGCGAAGAAAGACAACGTGAACCCATTAAGCAGCAGCGACAGCAACTTGAGGGGCCACGGTATCAAGAGGTATCTGGGTCGCAGTCTTTGTTTCCACTGGTTGGAAGGTGGAAACCTTCTGCGCCTTGCAGGTCGAGACGAAGTCGGTGAACATCTAGATCAATAGTCAGCACATGGGCACCAGAGGTACGGTCGGGGAATGTCCATACCCCGATGGTGTCGAGGGGGCCACCAGCGCTTTCAGGATGGAATTGCACACCCCATACTTGCTTACCAGATGCGTCAGTGGACTTGATACCCTCAACAGATGAGTCATTGCAGTTGATGAAGAATGGTTCCCAACCCTCAGGGAAAGGCTCTTGCAGCTCGAGAGCGTACTGGTGGTTTTGACTGGAACAAGAAATGAGCACGCCAGAAAGACATAAGGCGTGACGAAGACAAACCTGGTGACATAGACCCTGCCGGCCTTGATGGATCCCGACGAAGCAAGCGCAAGAACAGGTTGGTTGTGGCCACGGTTGCCGAAGGTCATGCGGTAAGCGTCCAATCCTGCAGCCATACCGATAATTTGGTGACCCATACAAATACCGAAGATAGGCTTGTTCCATTCTTGGATGGTGCGACGCAAGTTCAGAGCGGCGTCCATGCATTGCTTTGGGTCACCAGGTCCATTGGAAAGGAAGAGACCGTCGAACTGATCCCGGACGGCGTTGAAATCGTAATTCCATGGGAAGACGGTGACGGCAGCGTCACGGCGGACGAGTGAACGAAGAATGTTCGCTTTGGCACCAAAGTCCAGCAAAGCAATCTTGACGCTTCCGGTGGGGTTGAGATCATAGACCTGCTTAGTGGAAATTTGATCCACGAGGTTTTCGAGAGAAGGGTCCCAGTATTCCTGCTCCATGGGAGGGGGAAGCAAGGCATCCGTGCCAACGGCTAGCCGTCCAAGTGTGGTACCTTGGTCGCGGAGCAAGGTGGTGATTGCGCGGGTATCAACTCCAGTGATACCAGGGACATTGTGACGCTTGCACCAGGATGCAAGGGACTCGACGGCGGTATAGTGAGAAAATTTCTCGGCGACATCACCGACGACAACAGCGGCGCATTGGATGCCATGTGACTCTAGGATGACCCCAACGTCCTGGGAATCGAAGGGTGCTTGATTGTGTGGAACACCGTAGTTCCCAATCATTGGAGTGGTAAAAACGAGAATTTGGCCACGATAGGAAGGATCTGTCATGGATTCGGTATCTGTGAGGAGCAACGGTTTGGCTCAAGCGTGTGGTGAGACCAGAAGATACGTACATGAAGTGATAGAGGTTGAGAACACTGTCTCGCCAAACACACTCCTAGGAGCACCGAAGGACGTTCCCTTGAACGTTTGACCAGTTTTCAAGTGCAACGAGGCAGGAACGGACAACCTAGAGTTGGCATGGGTCGCCAGACCTCGCGAAAAACGAACGAAACGGATGGTTTGAATAGCTTGTCGGCCCAACATGACTCGTTGCAGATATTTAATGGTTTAATAAGGAGAAAACTAGGTCACTGAGGTAACTAGGAGGGGGGTCAGGGCGACGAGAGGCTGGGGGGAAGAGCATAAGCTTACTCGTCGCTAGTGTTTTGAGTAAAGGGCATAAAAACACAGCCGGTTAGGGCAGGGGTCGAGTCAAAGTTCAAACTGAGGGAGAAAGATGGGGCGCGCAAATTTTTATGGCCTTCTGCCGTTCCCACGCAAAGACAATTTATGTCACCCATCAACTTAGTCCCTTGATATGACTGATATAGGATACCAGGCAGATACCATTTTTTGGAGGCTAATACATATGCGTGTGAGGGATAACAATGTGCACTATGCGTAGAGATGTGTGTGTTCTACTCCGTCCATTTGAAGTGACAAGTAAATGCAACAAGTCCAAGATCAAGAAAATAATGATATGCACCCAAGAAGCCGTTTCCGAGATCACAGAAAAGAAATTGCGCAAGTACATACATAGGCTGAATACTCAGGAGCAAGAACGTAAGGAGATGCAATGCGTTCAGGGTTTGGAGGTCACAGTGCCCGCGCGCCGAGACTTGGGGATATGGCTCCTTTTCTTATTGTCGTCGGACTCCGAGTCTGTTTCCGAATCCGATGTGTCCGAATCAGCAGTCTGACCAAACAGGTCCTTCTCCGACGCCTTTGCTTTATTCGCCATAGTCGGTTGAACAGCAGATATGTTGGAGTGGAACGGAACTTCCTGGGACGCGATGTCAGTTAATCGACGGAACATTTGCGTGCCCCGCTGAGTCGAAGGCCTAGGTTGCTTAACGGCGCGTTCTACTTCTTCTTCCTCGTCAGAATCATCGACAAATGGCTCGGTATTTCCTGTCCACTGCGAATAGGGAAAAGAAGGCTGGGTTTCGCTTTCGATGAAGAGCGACTTCTGAGGACTAGATGGTCTGCCTTTGTGTTGTGTTGGCAATACTTCGTGGCCATCCGTTGACTCCAATTCATCGACCATGACGTTGGTGTCATTATCAGCCCCCATGGATTCTTCTTCAAGAATAGCCCAGGTATCTAACGATATTTGAGTAGCCTGTTTGGCAGCCTCTTCATCATGAACAGCGTCCGAATGCTCGGATTCGCTTTCCTGAGTGTTTTGGCGGGTCCTCCGACCAGTTGTCTTCGGCTTCGTTGCTTGTGTGGCAGTGCGAATGGAAGGAGGTTTCTGACTTCGGGGCGTTTTACCGACGGGTTTTGGCGCTGCAGCTGCAGGAGCAACGGCATTAGCTCCCGACGACGCCGCCAACCGAGCCGACGATCGTATGCGTGCAGCAGGACCTTTTTGGGCGCTTGCTTCAGAACGCTTCGTTTGTGCGACACTATCCAGGAGCTTCATTGCTTTATCCAGGCTTGAAGTGGGGCGTCGAGGACTAACTTGAGGGGTTTTGCCCGATCTATCCTTCATCTTGTCCACGATTCGAGGCGTCGACTGCGATTGTTGTTTTTCAAAGTTGCCCTCAATAGGACTGAGCGGTCGTGCATTAGGAGTTTCGAATTGCTCGATCGAATCCTTTCGAGGACGCAAGGAAGTTTTAGCAGGAGTGATGGGAATAGAAGCTGGTTTGGGTGGTGGCGTTTTCAGTGGTTGCACTTCGTTGTCTGATTCGTCTGAGGTAGAGGAAGACTTTGGATTGGAATCAGACTCCTGGGCGAGCTTATACACTGCAGTATCTTCAGCTAGAGCTTCGGAAAACGCTCGATCACCTGCCCGGTCGATTTCCATTGAAGAAGCCATCTCGTTCACGTCGTGGAAGGAGCGTTCGATAGGATTCTCGTCGTCTTCATCACTGTCCCCTGGCGATTCGGTAGCAAGTGCACGAGCAGACACGACAACGGGGGGCTTAGATGGGGCACGAGCATCGCGTTCGTTACTAGATTCATCACTTTCAGGTTCATCTGACGAATCACGAGCAACAGGACGTTTCAAGCGGGAGATAGGCTCTTCTTTTTCTTCCTCATCTTCCTCTTCCAGTAGGTCATCTTCCTCATCTTGCTCACTTTCGCTGAAAACTAGTTCGGCCGCCGAGATATGTGCAGACGGTCCACGAATGACAGCATCCAGTTCTGTATCGAGCAGTGAAGCAGGGACCAGATGAGAGATATGAGAGACAGGTGCTGCCTGTGCAACAGCCAGAGGATCGGAGGGCTCTTCGGCAGAAGACGATTGATCGTCATTACTATTACTCGTGCTACTACCTTGCTGAAGCGACTTGGTAATACCAGAAGGATCTTTCGAGTTTTGAGAGCGAGAGGACTTGCTGACCGCAGCGGATATTGATCGGGGGTTGAGAGGAGGTTGGTCCTCAATAGGAACAATAGGTACGGGAACTTGTGAAGCGTCGATCGGGTTTGGGGTTGCGGAGGCACTGTCATCGGCCGGAGACAACTCACGTCTCCCAGGGTTTTGAGTCAGAGGAATTGAAGAGCTAGGGGTAACAGGTTTATCCCGGTCCTCTTGAAAAGAAGACACTCGTCTGGAAAGGATTTTTGGAGGGTTATTTGAAGTTTTGCGGCTATCAAGATCATTCATAGTTCGCGGAACAATACTTCCAGGGATGATGTTTGGGGTAACTTTCGCTACCTCCGGAGGAACCGCCATTGATCTAGCTTTAGGGGCAACCTATGCCTTGAGTGTCAACAAGTGTCAATGGGAGAGATTGAAGAGCCCACTACGACCATACCTTAGTCTTGCCAGAAGCTTTCTCCTTTTCGTCTTTTTTGGAAATGAGTCTTTTGATTTCCTTGATCAAATTGCTCCTATAGCCACTCTCATCATCTGTGTCTTCATTTTCGAGCACAGCAAGGCGATCTCGGAGAGCTTTACCGCCACTTTGCCTGACGTAGGGGCAACGGGACCTTGCATGGATCGGAGTGCGAAGGCAAATGGGGCATTGCACCGAAGATGGAGTCGCCGATTTCCGTGCTGCTGAAACACTCGATTTTTGTTCGGAGAGTTGTTTTGGATTAAGTTCTTTGCCTTTAGTTTCAGCTACCTTGGATTTTGATTTAAGCGGCGCTGATTGGTTCCGGGCCATAACTGCTGAAATCGCAAGCTCCACAGCAGCCCGTTCTTCTTCAGTAACAAATGGCACTTTTTCTGAATGTAGCTGCGTCGTCTGGGACTCCTTGGCCTTGGCTAGCTACAGCAGTTAGGAAGAACTATATTAATTAATTCACTGGGTACATACCTTGCTTTCCTTCTTTGCTTGAATCATCGCGATGGTCTTCAGGTGAGTCGCGCTCTTTCATTCCGTCAGATTAAATGTGGGACAACCTTCGTTCTAACGACGTACCACTGCTTTCCGAAGTATCATTGGCGTCTGTCAATGAATCAGCAAACCGGATCTATCTATGTCGTAGAAACACGAACTTGTGACTGTCGCGTTAGACTCTATCGGTTCCCTCGTCACCTTCTCTGGTACTACTGATAGATTTGTGAGCAATCATTGAAGAATTCTGCACCGAGATTCTCACCCTTTGGGTTTTTCGATGCTTTCTTTGCATTAGTTTTTCTCGCGGGTGCTGAATCTACTTTTGCGTTTTCACTTGATTTTGAACCGACTTGCGTCGCGTTAGCAAGTATATCACAGTGATACTAGAGTCTGACGAACCTCCTTCATCGTCCGCTGGATTTCCTGCCTCACCAGAGTCTTCCATACGTTTCTCAGTTGCGGCAACTGGAATGTCTTCAGGTTGTTCAGTCACAGTCGATTTCTTCTTGGAGCGTTTCTTTTTCGGTTTCTCTGATGTTTGCTGAGCATCCCGAATGACATTAGAGGCATCCTGAGTTGTGTGGTTAGTTTCCGCCCTAGACGGCTTTGCGGCGGCTAGAGGATGATCTGCATTTCTCGTTGGAACACTGCTTTGGCCAGGTGGTTCTGAAGGTGGCACGCTATTCGCATGTTCAGTAGAGACGCCGTTCACTTGTGCCTGTTCAGGATTCGCCTTTCTCTTCTTTTTTAAGGGCTGTGGATACTGCTCGGGAGCGTCCTTTTCAACTTCGACACCGTCAGACAGCGTCTTTCTCTTCTTGGCTGTGGTATTTGGATCAACCTCTTCGACATGGGGGGTGTCTTCTGTCCTTCGTTTCTTCCGCCGTTTCTTGGGTTGCTAACCGATGCATAAGTCGCGTTAAGGAGAAACCAGCAGCAGCGGGAGAGGAGGCTTACTTCCACGGTGGCTTCTTCCGAGGGTTCATGCGATACGCGTGGTGGCTCCGATTGAACACCAGTGGGCGCAGTCACTTGAACGACAATGACAGGCAATGAATGTGCTGCTGAGAAAAACGCCTCAAAATCGTCATCTAACCGTGTATATCACTTTAAGTAACTAATATTTTCGATAAAAGCTCGCGATTCGCACCATCTTCAAGGTCAACAGTTCTTCCGTCGCGTAATTGGGCTAATTGAAGTGGTATGTCTTGGGAATAGCCGAGCTTCTTTCGGACGACGTTTTTCATTTCATCGAGAGATTCCTCTAGAAGTCGAGTGAGCACACGAACCCATGTACAAGTCTAGATGCTGTCTAACCCTTCAAGAGCCTGTCGAACGTCCTGGGACCGACATTATATGTGATTCGCGGGTAGTCCTCGTTGCGCTTGCGCTTGGTGCCTTTCTCCATAATGAGAACTGCAGCAAACTGTGGTGGTGAGCTGGCAGAAGGGGGAGAAGGGTAAGGTTAGACACAAAATGTGCGTTCGCGGGGGATTGGACTTACTTGCAAGTGCACCAAATGTCAAGTCTCTGATCGCGTCGCGAGACAAACAACAGCAAACCGTCTTATTCTACTTTCCACCATGGCAGGAGGTCCCAACTTGGGCGGTAGGCCAGCCTTTTTGGCGATTTCGACCTCTTTCTGACGATTCTCTAGGTCCTGGATTCAACCCACATCTCCCTGGAAGAGGCTACAACTTCCTGGCGAAAGCCCTCGGTGCCTCCATGTGGTTCTTCATCTTTTACCGCGCACGGTATGTCGCCCGCCGTCTGTGATAGGACTCTTCATTAACTCTTCATTAGACAAGATGGCGCTAAACTCTTGGTACGTCCGCCCATTGTTTCCACTACTGTTCTGGGTCTGACATCTGTGGCAGGGCCACCACCCATGGGAGCATGGTGAACACCACTAAGTGTCGCTATGTCGAAATTAATCCAAGACGAGGATGTCCGTCCCTCCTTGTCGGCCACAATCCCTACCCAGCAGTTTGAACGAAATGACTGTGTTGTTGTTGCTGTTAGAACCACATTTATTCCAAAGTGAGCACAGGATCACCCGCGTATAAGAGGGCTCTGTACATAGATGCAATTCATTTCCTGCACAAACCTTCGACGCAGTGTGAGCCGGGAATTTTGAGACTATTAATTGAGCTTTTCATTTTATTATGGTTCGTGAGACTCCTTGCATCATGATTTGTCCTCAACCGCCAATGCCCCGAGACACAACCGACACGACAGCACTTACCACACAGGGCCATGCCCTTCATTGCGAGAGGCCGCATAATCGTCAGTATACTGACAGTACTATGGATATGCCTCACAACCTGGTTTGAATACCTTCGCTTCTCCCACGACGTGAACCAATGTCCATGGCCAGACGATGCATTCTCACCGGTGAGTAAAAACGGAAATGTCGCCAGTCGAATCCAAGCTCAAATAGCTCCTGGCGAAAGAGCGATGGCCTTAGGCCTCACCATGTCCTCATAATTGCAGATCCACAAGTCCTCGACCACAGATCGTATCCTGACAGAGGAGAGTTTGTATCATGGCTGAGTCGATTCGTCGTCAATATCAACATGCGCAAGAACTGGTGGGCAGCAAAGTCCAAGAAGCCAGATAGTGTCATATTTCTTGGAGACATGCTTGATGGAGGCAGGTTCGACATGTCTGATGCAGAGTAAGTTTCACCAGTGAACTCTTCAATCCAACCGTCTATAACTTTCTCTTTGGGACAGATACGAGAAATACGTTCAGCGCTTCAATCGGATATTCAAACTCGATCCCTCCATACCGAAGTACTACATTCCCGGCAATCATGACACAGGGTACGTCCCCCTATGAATCCTTTGTGCAATCAATGTTGAACTTTGCCCCGCAGCCTCGGCCTCGTTGATTGGTTTTCCCCTGAGAGACACGCCCGCTACCAATCCCACTTTGGTGAATTAAACTACGAAGTGAAAGTCGCGAACCACAGTCTGGTCTTCATCGACGCACCAGGGCTTGCCGAAGAGGAGTTCAAAGCCATAAAATCGGTGGGACAGAAGCTGGACGATTGGATACCTCTTCCTGGGGGTACATTGGAATTCATCACTAAGAAATTCAAGAATGGTGAATATTTTCCCTTGGGGAGTCATTCTCCAGCCGCTGATGTATTGGAGTAGGGGAAGACCCCGTGGTTCTTCTTACCCATATCCCTCTCTACAGACCTGACGGCAATGGATGTGGTCGCCTACGCGAACGGGGAAGAATCCACCCAGGCGGTGGGTTGGGCTACCAGAACACGCTCGGAAGAGATGCCACCGATAAACTTCTCGACATTCTTCGTCCTTCGCTCATCCTAAGGTGAGCCTATATTCGGGTTTTCATCCTTCACAGTAATCTTACTCCGCATAAAGTGGCGACGATCATGACTACTGCGAATACGGCCATTTCGTGTCCGACGCACCAAACATCAAAGAAGTCAGCGTCAAATCATTCTCCATGGCCATGGGTATCAAGCGCCCAGGGTTCCAACTGCTTTCATTAGCCCCAACAGAATTGAGGTCTCCCAGCAACGAATACAAACCCAACGCAGACACTCCGTGTTTCCTCCCCGACCAAATAGGAATCTACTTGCGTATCTATCTTCCCGTTTTCGTCTTCACCATTGCCCTCGTCTTGATGACGAACTTGTGCTGCTTGAGGTCCTCGCGCAGGCGCCATCGACTTACTCGAAGTGGGTCTCGAGTCTCGAGACGATCTCCTGAACCAGAAGGCAATCTACCTTCTCCCGTTTCTGCAAAATCGGAGAAGACTTCAACAAATGTATCATCCCGCAAAAACTCTACATGGCCAAGCCTCTTCTTCTGCTTCTACCCAAGGAAGTCAAGAATGCAGGGCGCCTGTCTCAATTGCCTGCTGGATATCAGGGACATCGCCTTCTACCCCCTTTTCATATTCTTAGTCGTCAACTACTGGTTTTCGTGAAAATGCGGCTATATCCCCCGCATGCAGAGACTTTATGTAGAAAACGTCGATATATGCATCGGAACTTGGTTCAATAGTAACAAATCAATCAATGAAATAATTATACATAGTTGGCAATAGATGTTTCGAATATCAATTTGACTCGAACTTGAGGGAAACGAGAAATAGTCCATAGAGGCCGCATTGCCGCGACGGCAGTTAATCGTCTAAACTTGAATCTAGAGAAGTTAATGTGTACAATCAATTGGTTTCGAACAGACTGGTGGATATCACGGTGAAAGAGAGTCGATAGCAGACGACACAGCGCGATTTGCATTGGTTGTTGGGTATGGATAGGCAGTGAGCCGGAAAGTTTACTCAGTGGTCGCCTGTGCCGTTGACATGGCTCAAAGCAGCATCGGCCTTCTTGAGGTCGCCTTCGCTCAATCCTCTGAAGGCGCCTCCTCCAGGTGTGCTGGCACCGCTCATGACAGAGCCCGATCTGGAGCGCACTTTCATGACCAAGGGGCTAAGAAATACATCAGAATAAGCTCTGAAATATATGATAGAAGAAGCTCACAATGGATAAGAATCTTCTTCGTCAACGTTGCTGGGCCAACTGTAGCCTCTGTAGTCGCTCGTAGCCAAGCCCTGCATCTACAAGACATGTAAGGATATACCAATGAGACACAGCAAACATACCTCTTCCGTAAGAGTTGCAATGTCGCCTGGAGTGGCAATACCACGCAGGCGAGGGCTAGCAGGCATACTATTGTTAGTCTTCATTCTCTCGACACCACCGCCGAAGTAATCGTTCTCGGCACCGAAGCCGTCAATGTCTTCTTCACCATAGAAGGCGTCCGGATAGGCACGTCGCAAAGCCAATTGACGAGCCTTGCTGTATTCGATGCCCAAGTTCTTCCAGTCAAGGAGAGGACTGAGACGCTCGACACGGTTACGCTGGTTGATACGTTGACGACGCGACTTTTGGGCGAATTCGAACATGTGTTCGGTTAGTTGGTTGACAGAGTCCTCGACTGATTGCATCCTGCGGTCGACAATGTAGCAACCTTCATCTTCGGGACGTTCAATAAGGTCTTGCATGAAGCATCCAAATCCAGAAAGGTTGGTCGTTATTGAAGGAATACCCATCTTGGAATGATCAGACAACCTTCCCAATAAAGAATGGTGATGAAGATTACTTACCACTGTACATTCCGCAGGAGTATAACCCCATGGCTCGTAGTAGCTGGGGAAGACACCGAGATGGCATCCTCTAACGAATTCTTCATAGTCCAGACCGAGAATAGGGTTGTTACTATTCAAGAAATCAGGGTGGAAAATGATCTTGACCCGATCGTTCGTATTGTTGAAGAGCTTGACGCGTCGGATTTGGTTCAAGATCGGATCGTTCGCGTCGTCTGCCATGTTGTGTGTAACGACGGGTGGAAGCGAGTTCCGTTTCAAGGCGAAAATGCGGCGTTTTAGGAGCACCTTGTCTTCTTCCGAAAGAAGTTCGTCAGGAGTAGGAATGGCTTTCTGTTCCCTGCGATCGCCATTTGGGTTAATGAACGAAATTGTTTCAGGAACAAGAATGCCGCATACCCGTGGAAACGAGCAGCATGGTCGAAGAGTCTTGCACCGATGCGGTTCTGGATTTCGGTGACTGTATCGCGTAGCTGCTTGGTAACTGCCTGTCCTTTCAAAGCTTCGACCGTGTACGAATGGGTGGTGGCAGGCATAATCACGAATGCAACTATCGTGACATTGGAGCCGGCCTTCTGCAGGCGATAATTGAGACCTGTTAGAGAAAAGGAAGTCAGAATTACGATGAAACATTCATGCCCGAGTATCTTCCGAAGTACGAACGTGCAAGTGATTCAATGAACATATCGACGCCTTTGTTCCGGTACTCATAACGGCCAGCAGTAAATAACTGGAGCGTTGTGAGCGTAAACCGTGGAGAATCGGAAAGAACCACGCACGTAAAGGGTGTTATCGAGATCGAAGTCATAATATCCGTAGAAATGACCACGGACGAATTCGTTGATCTTTGCCTTGCTCTGGGAGTGGAGGTTTTGGAACTCGTGCATAGCCTGGAACTTGACAACATTGAGACCATTGGGAAGAACGCCGTCGGGTTTTCGCTTGAGCAGATGCTCACTCTCGTACGCGGTGATGTGGGAGACGGTGGTGAAGACGTCCGCACAATGGGCAGCAGAACGTTCGATGCAGTAACGGTGGTAGATGCCGCGCTTTCCAGCCTCATGATCAACGTCGAAGTATTGAAGATTGTTGTAGAAATCAACGGAGCCAGCACATAGATAGCGTCCAAGGAGGGTAGCGTGTGTGGTGAAAACTGTAGTGATGTCGATATGCCGTTTCCTGCACAGGGGTATCGCTAGACCAGCTTGCCATTCGTGGAAGTGGGCAATGACAGCCTTGGTAAGTTGCCTTGACACGTACTGTCGATTCGAAGTTAGGGAATGTCCGGACCAGGTATGACATCGATACTTACGTCGCCGAGGAACCAAGCGACGAGATAGCCCAAGATGATGGTCTCGTTGGTCTCCTGGTCGCTGGGGGGACTGGGGATGCCAGCCAGGTTCCAGAGATCGCCCTTCCACTCGTCGAGCCTTGAGTACATGCTTCCAGTGTCGAAAAGGAGGACATGGGGGTTGCCTTCGATGAGCCATCTGCCATAGAGAGCCTTGACCCCCTGGGCCCTCATGGACTCGAGGGTTCCAGCGAGGTGCTCGTCGGTTGGCTCCTCTGCTTCGACCTCCATGGGGGCAGTCTTGTAGGAGAGAGGGCCTATGAGACAGTACCTGTCGCCGAACTCTGAGACGGTGACCGGGACCTTTGTCTTGATGACGGTGTAGATCCCGCCGACCTTGTTTGCGACCTCCCAGGCGCATTCGAAGAGGATAGGATTGTGGATATCGCGTCTGAGGTCAGACATTGGGGGGAAAAGGTAATGAGCGAAAGAAGAGAACGGGCGAATGTATTATCAATGAAAATGAATTCTTTATGGCTATATTCGGTAGATATACGGCGCTCTTGTCCAACAGTTTGATGACGTCATCAAATCACGCTCCCTGCCCAGCCAATCACCACCGCACATACCGCGCTCGACACTAGATTCACCTGCAATCCATCAGCACACATTATTATTATTAGAGTCAATTATTTACCTGGTTGTTCGTCAGGATATTAATCCCGGAAATCTTCTTTGTGTCCGTCCCGGCCTTCTCCACGATCAGCTTCTTGCTCTCAGAATACCGCGTCTCCTGCACTGTCGCGCCCAAGAACGAGTCCACCTGCTTCCCGTCACTCACCGTACCCTCGGTCTGTGAAGAGAAAAATGCTTACAAGGCTGCCGAATCCTCCGCCGAACATGCCCCACCCAATGGCCCCTAGTAACACGCCACTAGCGTCTCCAGCACATTTCACGTTTTCCAGCATCAAGCTCAGTCCCATGACCAGGCCCACAATCCCACCCCCAACAACAGAGGCAATCGTCCCTCCCACTGACATTGCGCCATTTGTGCCAGGGGGTACAACCTTGAATGTGGTGATTAGCCGCGGCGGGTTCCGAGACAGAATACCAAGCTCAGAAGCTAGTGTATCTCCAAGGCAGCACGCAAAGTGACTGTCGGGCACTCAGTTCCTGTGATAAAAGTGGGAGGCATCACACGCACCCCACAATTGCAAAGACGAAAAGTTTACTCCAACCATGTGCGATTGTGACGTCTGAAGGGCACCAGCCACTCGGGCCCCTGTCGTACGTTGGTATCCCGGTCAAGCCTAATGTCTTCGCGACATCTAGTCCGAGATACGCCGACAAAGTCGCCTGAGGACTCGAAGCCACAAAAAGCGCGTTCCAGAGAAACGCTGCAATCACAGCTGTGAAGCTGTTTGACAGCACTTGCCATCCAGTGCGGTAACCAGCTTCTTGGTAGCCGTCTTCCAGTTTCGCCTTCTGTTTCTTGCCGTCTATTCCCTTGCATAAGACAGAGTGATACCGAGTTGAGTATCGTAAACGTACACTTTGTAGCCCGACTCCCAGTGAGATAGAATGCGATCAGCGTGACTCCGAATGCGTAGAGACCGCCAGATATGATCAAGAATCCAATTGCAAATGCAGTCAAGGCACCAGACGGCGACAGTGATTTTTTCCTCCAGCCATGACCGCTGAGAATAATCGCAATGATGAACGGGATCCAGGGTGAATTGGCCATGATACTGGTGTTGAGTTAACCTGTGAGGACGCGATGGCCGCCCGAGTTACGCCTGGTAGGGTCCTGGGGCCTGCCGGCGTCCCAAGAAGTGGCGCCCAAGGCGAGCCTGTTACAAATAAAGGTGTGCTAGTGAGCTGGCGCGGTTCGGAAGCATAATTTCTAGATACATGAACTGGATGCAGCGGATCCTCATGCAGGCTTGGTTCCCTTCCTGGCTCCGATCAGGAGAAGGCGCTCATATAAATTGGCCTGGGTATATCGCATATATTTTTCTGCGACGTAGCAGAATCGAAAGACAGAGTGCCACGTCAATTCAGAGCTCAAAGCTCCCACGCTGCTATGGTCAAGACATAGGGCGCGGTTTTCCGAGTTTTGCTCAAACCACTATCATCGTTCCCGCGACAGAGTCTACTGCAAATTCTCTCGCTCCCAGGTCCTCACCGTCAAGGCTATTCGCTTCCCGGACACCCGTTAATACACAAATCATGGCTCTCTCTGCCTCCGACCTTCAAGTGAATTCGTTTACCACGTTCCGCTTGCGTGGATGCTCATTTCTTCCTCCAATATAGCGCCGCCACGAGCTGGAAGGTGCCCCGGATCCTTTCCCCTCTTTGGTTGAACCAGGTGCCCCAGCCCCAGCCCCAGCCCCCAGGCAGCAGAGGGAAAAGGCTTCACCCCCCTTGGACACCAGCTCAGAGGTCGCTTTCCCCTCCCTCGCGTCATCCACACCGGCTACAACAGCTCCTGCCAAGTCCGCCTGGGGCAACGCAGGCCCAAGGATCAAGGCCCCTATCGTTCAGAAGGCACCGGTCTTTATTGACTCGTTCACCTTGTCCGCCTTGGACTTGTCCAACACAGGCAAGGATGGCAGGACTGCGACGCTCGGAGAAGTCATGAAACAGGTTACGACCAAGTACAAGGTCAAGATCGAGGCCTCTGCCAACCAGCGAACTCGTCAGACTACGTTCCACATCAAGGCCGAATCCCAGAAGGAATTGGACAAGGCCAAACGTAGTCTCTTGGCCTTGCTCAGCCCGGTCGTGAGTTGCACTCACAATTACTAGGAAACGCCCGATTAAAATCAGTATATCAGATTACTCTCGTCATTAATGCTCCTGTTTCAACCATCGCGAGCATTATTGGACCTAAAGGTACGTTGCTGCCACGTCGTTCGGCGATCCATGTGGCTAAATTGATTTACCAGGTGCGACTCTCAAGCATATCAGGGATCAAACTAGCGTCCGCGTCGATATTCCGAAACGGGAGACCCTCCCTGCTGCTGGCAATGGTCATGCAAATGGCGGTGTCTCTGGAAAGGCTTCCCCAATTGACGAGGATGAAGAAGAACCCACCGTACCCGTCACTCTTTCCGGTCCTCAACCTTTGGCATACGAGGCTCAGGCTATGCTCAACCAAATCATACTGTCTAAGACCTCCCGAACCACGAGCCGAGTTCGAGACATTCCGGACTATATCCTGCCTTTCTTGATTCCTCGACGATCCAGCTTCCTTGCTGCTGCCGAGGGTGGCGACGTCTCCCTCGCTTTGAATCAAGCAGCCCGCGAGATTACCGCTAGCGGTGATCGTGAAGCTGTTGGAAAAGTCGTCGAGTCAATCAAGGTCACTATCGAGTCACTCAGGACGTCTCTTACTTCCATTAAGATGACGTTGCCCAAGCGTCAACACCGGTTGTTGGTCGGAAAGGCTGCAGAGGAGGTCATGAGCAAGAGCAAGTGCTCTGTCGTCGTTCCTCCTCACGATGAAGCTGGTGAAGAAGTTACCGTTTGGGGCCAGGCCACAGACCTTCCCACTGGTCTCGGCGCTGTTATGGAACAGGCTAACTCCAAATACATCCACGAGTTCCCTCTTCCTGGTCCTATCTCCGTTTCTAAGCAACTTGTGATCTACATTAATCGCATCAACTACGTCAGGACTCTCAAGGCTGGCTACGATAATGTTGAAGTCTTCCTTCCTTCAGCGGATTCGCCCAAGTCAACCCTTTCCATCGACTTGATCGGCGACAAATCCGAGACAGATGCTCTTGTCAGGAAGCTTTCGGAACTCATTGGTAAACTTATCGGTTCAACCAGGACGATCACCATCGACTGGCTCCTTCATCGGGTTATTCAAGGCAAAAACGCAAAGAAGTACGATTTATTTAGTTATCGGTCTCTCACTTCTCGGGCGTGCTAACACAAATTCCGTTTGTCTAGACTCAAGCAATATCACGATGTTCACGATGTCCATGTTTTTTTCCCAAGCGAAGCTTCAGAGTCTTCTTCTGTCCTCTTGGTTTATGATCCGTTCTCTCCCAATGCCTCGCCGATTCCCGATGAGAAGCAAAAGCACTTGGATGATGTTGAAAAGGACCTTCTCAAGCTGGCCAAGGATGCTGCTGATGTCAAAACTCTGAAGATTACTGTTGAGAAGCGATGGCATGAGGCAATTTATGGCAGCGGTGGTACGACTTTGAATGCGTAAGTCATCATTCAATATCGAATCAGCGTTATATTTATCATAGCCCCATAGTATCATTGGCGAAGACACCAGTTTGGTTATTAAACTTGGTGCCGAGGCCGGCGAAGACACTGAGGATATTATCGTTGTTCGCGGTATCAGCAGCGATGTCGACCGGGTCGTCAAAGAAATTAACCAGATTGTCGAAGACGCCAAAAATGACCAAATTTTGAGCGGCTACGTATGTATATTACCGTTGTTCGACAAAAACACCTTGCTGACCCCATTCGCAGTCCACTGAATTCGAGATTGAGAAGGAATATGTCGGCCGTGTTGTTGGTGCTCAAGGTGCTGGTATCAACAGGCTCCGCGAGCAACTTGGTGTCAAGGTCGATGTTTCCGACGACGTCGACGACAAAGACTCGGGCAAGAAGAAGAAGGTTCATCAGAAGTCCAAGATTGTGGTATGTAACTTTCCAAAGTTGGGCTATCTCAGAAACAGAGAGCTCATTTGCAATCCAGATTACGGGTCGCAAGGAGAATGCTGAAGAAGCCAAGAAGCGTATCCTTGCTCAGGTTGAGCGACTGGTCAGCCAGAATATCTCCGCTTCAGTATCCTCGAGCTAACTTTTCGTTCAGGCTGATGAAACTTCCGAGGTCTTGAAGATTCCTCCGCAATACCACGCTTCTCTCATCGGCCAGAATGGCAAGTATGCCATTCGGCTGGAAGAGAAGTACTCTGTCAAGATCACCTTCCCCAGACAGTCATCCGATTCTGGTGAAGGTAAGACTCGTGAGCCGCTCAAGCCTGATGAGGTCCTCGTCAAAGGTGGAAAGAAGGGTGTTGCAGGAGCCAAGTCTGAGCTGTTGGAGGCCTTGGACTATGAGAAGGAGTACAACAACTTGACCACGTTTAACGTTCCTACCCGTTCCGTAGCTCGCATTCTTGGAAAGGGCGGTGCCAGCATCAATGAGATTAAGGATGATACTGGAGCCCAGATCGACGTCGAGAAGGGCGTTGGGGATGGTAGCTCTTCCACCGTTATCACTCTTCGTGGCACCAAGAAGGCTATTGCAGATGCCAAGGCCGCTATCCTCGCTATCGCTGAACAGGTTGCTGAGGAGGCTACTGCAACTGTCACCATTGAGAGCAAGTTCCATCGTTCGATCATTGGTGCTGGTGGCCAAGGATTGCGTGAACTCATTGCCCGTTGCAATGGGCCCACCGATTCCAAGGCTCAAGCTGGCTTGATTCGATTGTGAGTTTCTAATCATTCTTCGCATTTTCGGCTACTTTATTTACCATGCTGTAGCCCTCGACAAGGAGAAACTGGAGACGAAGTCCGCCTTCGTGGTGAACCTAAGCTCGTGGCCAAGCTCAAGGAAGAGTTGGAGAAACTCGCTGCTAGCCTCCGTGACCGCGTCATCCTTGGAGTCGACATCCCAGCTGCCCAGCACAGGGCTCTCATTGGTCGTGGAGGCCAGAACTTGAAGGAACTGGAGAGCAAGTTCAGCATCCAAATCCAAATCCCCGGCTCTCGTTCTTACAACCAAATTGGCGAGCCCGAGAACAAGAGCGACCTGGATGGCGTCGAGGCTGTTAATATTGTCAAGGTATCTGGGTCGCGAAGCAACGTTGAGGCTGCCGTTGAAAACCTCAAGGTAATCTTGATCTACAGTAGTCTCTTTGCGGTACTGAAGTCTTTTCGATCAGGCTAATGTTAAGCCTCCTCCACCTGACGCCGTCACGAAGGGTGTCTCCGTGCCTCTCAAATATCATCATGCCATCTCCCAGCAGGGCAACTTCTTCCGCACCTTGAGGTCACACGGTGTAACTGTAGACCACTCTACTTTGCCCACCTGGCCTGCTCTGCCTTCCCCACCTGCCGAAGCTGATTCTGCTCGCATCGATGACGAGGCCGAGGTCAGCGAAACAGCCGATCATCAGTGGCAAGTAATAGAGAACTACAGCCAGGTTGATGAGGGTGATTCGACTTGGACTTTGAAGGGTGGGGATGAAGCATCTTTGGCCAAGGCGGAGAAGTTGCTCACTCAAGCTATTGAGAATGCTGCCAAAAAGACACATGTTGGTTTCCTGACCCTGGCTGACCGCTCGTCGTTCCCTCGTATTGTCGGAACAAGGGGTGCCAATGTCATTCGCCTTCGAGACGAAAGCGGCGCTGATATTACCGTTGGTCGCGAGAATAACACTATCGTCATCGTCGGTATGTATTTTTTATTCGTTGTTTGTTGGAATTGGTGCTAATATTCATCTAGGCTCCGGAACCGAAATCAATAACGCCAAGAAGGCGATCCTCGACTTGGTTTCAAACAATGCCCGTGGCCGAAGGCACGAGTAAGCGCATGCGGGAAAACCAACATCGTCAACCTTAGACATATAATTCCACATTCTGCTATCTTTTTAATGACGACGATATCGATCTAGTGTAATTGCTTTGATCTGTTTCGCATGAATAAATCACGAATACAATGGGCTGGGTTTTTGCGGGTATAGAAATGATTGAATAAGTTTGTGTTATGCAAGTTGCATGCAGATTAAAGGCCATGGCATGTCCTACGGTCCATTTATTTCCATGGATATTATTATTTAAATTATTACCGCCTCTTTCAATCATGATGTTCGGCTATGTCGAAGGAGAGCCTTGCTCCTGAAGGTGGCATTGTACTGAAGAAGGTTGTTAATGTCGCGAACCCAGTCGTCTTCCTTCCCAGGGCCAGCACCTTCGCGATGCTGCATTTCTGCCACAACTTCAGAGTCAATGATAGAGGAGCGGTTGATACAAGGAACGGGATATGGCGATGCTTGCACTGTGACAGATTCACCGGGGCTTAAGACGTGTGAGCTACGGCCGTCCATTGAAACACCGGCTGGCGCTCGGCTACGATCCCCTATCTGAAGGAGATGTTAGATTCATCTTGGATGAAACGGAATCGGGGGTGCATACTCGTAACGTTACGATGGAGGTGGACGGGAAGACGAGGGGTCGGAAAGACAGACTTCGGGGACAGATGGGTGTCAACACTAGTGCACTGAGTGAAGGGTGTACGATAGGTCCACCTGCAGACAGTGAATAGGCCGTCGAGCCCGTTGGTGTAGATACTATGAGACCATCTGACTGTATATGGGATATTGAATTATGACATCACGAACAAGTGTGAATCCACATGTGCACTCACGACTGCTTCTGTTAAATGCTGTCCGTCGACGAAGATGTCAATGGTGTTTAAGTGCGGACTTGCGCCCCTATGAAGAGCTATTTCATTCATCACCTGCCAATCTAAGAGGTATATGTCAGGGCACGACGACATGCTTAGCAGCAAAAGAAGTTCTTACCTTGGTCATTTTCCTTTTTCCGGAGTTTCTCGTCATAGAATGCGCAGGCTAATCGCATCCTGTTTAGGATGGTTGCTTTACCTGTGAAGACACTTTCGAGCGCCTTTGCAAAGTCGTCAATGTCTTCGACGTGTCAAGGAAGGTTAATGTGGAAGGAACGATGGTACTTACGGAATGGCAAGAGAAAACCTAGAGTTCCCATAGAGAAGCTCAAGACCGGAGGTACTGCTCCAGAACTAAAGAGCGAGGACGCGTGTAGTATCGTTCCGTCGCCTCCTAGAGTCACTACCAAGTCAATCTTCTCGGCATTAGGACCTGGAGACAACTATAAGTAGGCGCCACAAAATAGAACTCAAAGCAAGAACAACCTGGCTTCCATATTTCTGCCCCATGAGGAATATCTTCTCTGTTCTCATGAAAGACGCGGACGTCCGGGTAGTTCTCATACACATGTCTGGAGAAAGCCCGGACAACATTAACGGCCAGCCGAATGCGTTGGCGCTAGAACGTACTCGAGAAATGCGTCAATTGCGAGTACGACCGGCTGTGTCCTCAACTTATTGACAATGAGAATTGACTTTGGAGGTGATTTAATTGGCTTATCCAAGCTGTTATTTCATGGGGTTAAGCAAAACATTGAATCGCGGGACAAGCATATGGACTGACGTTGGCGCTGGTGGCCGATCCGTTGAAGGTAGCCGGAAGGAAGCTCTTGAAGTATTATAGAATTTCTTCTGGAAGACTGTCCTCCTCAAACATGGCTTTGCGAGAACAATTGGGCGACGAGCAGAGGAGACGCAAGCACGAAGGGCAGAAGCAAACATATTTCCACCGAAGCAATTCCCAGGCGAGAGGAAATGGGTGGGAAATGGCAGAGATGAGATCAGTGGTGCACGTGCTGTGGTGATGGGGATATCGTTGAACTTGAATTCATTGAGCGCGTCGCTTCTTGCATCCTCGCGACAACCACCGTTCGTATTTCCATAGCCGTTTGGGTCAACGTCGTCTCTGGTCTGGGTGGTCTGTGCACCTTCTGCATCCTTGAATAATAAGCTCACTTGGTCCAAGATCCCTTGACCAGGACACTGTAACATAGCCACAGAAGCCATGGAACGTCGTTCGACTCGCTCTCAAGTCACTTTACATGACGATATTCTACAAGTTCCCCAGCTGTCGCCAATGAAGCAGGCGCGAAGATCAGTGAATACTGCTTCGTCGAGTAAACCAGGCCCAGAAGATATGGTCGAAGACTCGGAGTCGGAAGACGAGCTCTTGTTATCACCCGGTAAACGTGCAGCTGCATCCCCTAGTACGACAGGAAAGCGGTCGGCATCACCCCCCTTAGGCGAAGCCTCCCTAGATGGATCCCCTGGCAAGGGTCGAGAGTCAAAACGCGTGAAACGAGATGATAGTCAGGCCAAGGAAGTCAAGGAGCGCGGTGCAAGAGCCCGAACTGCAAATTCTCACACGAGGAATCTCTCAGACCCCATTATCGTGCCCAAGAAGAAAACTAGGCAGAAACCATCTCGTTTAGCGTCTGAGAAGCCGAGATCCGTCGTCAGTGACGAACCCATAAGCCGCCAATCGTCTTTGCCTCCTGCGGCCAATGGTCGTGCCCAGTCTCTACCTGTCCAATTCCCAACGTCGTATTCCTATCCTCACGTCGACCTGACGAACCTCCCGCCTTCACCCACTCATAGCCGATCTCGTTCACGCTCGCCTTTCAAGAATTCTACTCCCAAAATGCGTATAAAGCCTCTCCCTCCGACTCTTTTTCACCTCCCTTCCATTCCTGACGAAATGACGCACAAATTGGATGTTGAAATGGACTCTCCTGTTAATGAATCTGCCGAAGAACCGCTATCCGAAAAGTCTGGGAACATAGAACAGCAGATGCCTTTGAAACTAACCGTTGACACGGAGTTGAAGACCCGACCTGTCCGAGACGTTATAAACCCTATTGCCACCAATGGCGATGAGGAATCCGACCCTCCATTATCACCCCTCACACCTGCTCCCGATACGCCTCACATGACGGAAGCGATGGACCTGGTTAAGGACATTCCCGAGGATCGGTCACAAGGTTTAACGGCGGTGAGTCAAAAGCTGTCCTGACCGTCCCAATTAGAATGAACTGACACTGAACTTAGGCAAAAGATGAAAAGCCAACTGGGACTACGAAGTCGAAACCTACAACATCAATACAGCAACCGGAGAAGCAAAGTCGTCTCCCTCGACCAGTTCAATCAACTTCTCAACATCGCGCTATGGCCATAAATTCGAAAACAAAAGAACCTAAGGCTCAAACGTTAAAACACCCCAGGTCCAAAGAAGCAACCAAAGGGAAACGGAGTGCTTACGACGTTCTGATGAACGGGAGAAGTGATGCTAAACCCAAGCCGTCCGCCAACTCAACCTTTGTAGCGAAGGCTAAGGACATACTTGGTAATCTTCCTGGGAGGAAGCTTGAGAAGGGTAAGACCAATGCAGCAGACGACACAAGACCCAAGGGAGGGATCAAGGCGAAGATGAAAGGGAAGGGCAAAGCGGAACCAAAGCCTGCTCCTGCACTTGTACCTATACCCTCCGACGAGGAAGACGTGGCCATGGACGAAAGGATGCAAGATCTAGCTCGTCTATCCACTCCTACTGTTGATGAACCGGAGATGGCCTTCCCACCAGAAGCCGGAGAGCCTCCTATCCCACCCACTACCATAGCCGAGAGTGGAACAGCTCAAGGTGATGATGTGCATCCAATCGAGAGTGCGACTCAACATGAACCGACGTCTCCGAAGGCCGACCTGAATCCGTTCATTGTAGAAGATCCACCGGTCGTGCAGACTCCGAATGAGGAGATAGAGGACCCCGCGATAGCAGAAGGTCCTATAGAGGTCCCCATTGCAGATATTGCTGGTGATTTGCCACCCAGCGACGAGCAAAAGATTTCTGAAGACTCGGTTCCATCTACTATCGAAGACAAAGAAGATCAGGAGCTCGCTCAGGAACCTGGACCTTCGTCACAAACGCAGAAAGGCAAATCCGCTATTGGTGGGAGGAAGAGAGTGCCATCATCTTTGCCCACCGCTGGGGGCCGTGTCACCAGAAGCAGTTCAACGCGGAAGGCAGAACCAGCTTCGAAGCCAACAGGTAAGCCCCATTAGCCTCGGTCTACGAGCTGTCTTAATGTTATTTTTAGTGCCAACTAAGACCAAGCAGACAACTCTTAACTTCATGAAGGTAACCTCATCTACTGCAAAGCGGAAGAGTATCGGCGTCGAAAAGGTGCCAAATGTGCCTGAACCCGCGGCGGCTTCAGCGATATCTGTGAACGATGTCACTGCATCCGCCGAGGTAGCTACTCCTCCTAAGACGAAATCGTTTCCCAAAGGGTCGCCGATGAGGATAGCAGATTCTCCTGTCCGAAGGTCACCTCGCAATATCTCAACATCTAAGTCGACTCCTACCCTCAAAACTCCCTCTTCCTCCCCCAGTAAACTGAGGAAGCCCGTGCCTGTACCATCTTCATCGAAGAGAGCGAGGTCTGCGTCGCCTTCTCCCACTAAGAAAGCTGTGCGATCGGCGTCCATCGTGTCAAATAGGCCTAGTGGTATGACTTTTCATCTTCAACCAATCTTTAATCATTAACTCCTTCAATGTAGTCAATCTCTCAGAAAACCGGTTCGCACAGTCGGGTTCGACATTATCGACCTTGTCAAGTGCCCTGGAACAGCTTCGCATGCCACCTCCTTCCAGGCCAAGTACGAGTTTGGGCTTCAATCGAGATGGCGACGACGACGACGATTCCCTTTTTGGTTCCAGGAATCAAAGTCAAGATGATTCTGCAGTTGGAAACAAGCAAACAGGATCCTTCAAATCGTCTGGTGTGGGACGGTCTGCTACCCTCGGTGCCAGTCATTTCTCGAACAAGGAAGGTGCAGCCGGTGCCAAAGTGTCAAAGCCTGGTCCTTTTGCTCGACCTGCGAGAGGAAGACCCCTCTTCGGTCTTAATGGGGGTCCTCTCGTTCGGAGACACACGACAAAGGCCAGCAGAAATCCAACATTGCCTCCAGTTATGGGCAGTCCTGTCAAAGGCGGAGGTGGTGGCGACATCACCATGTTTCGCGACGATTCAAGTGCTATGAATACAGACGATGTGGCCCTTGTAGGAACTAACCTACAGAGAGCGTCTAATGCGGACGACAGCGATATGGATGTCGAAGCTAGTGAGATAACGAAAGGAAAAGGAAAGGAGCGAGTCACGGAGGATTACTCCTCTAGGAGGGCATCGATGGCCTCTCACTTTTTGTCGCAATCCCTCACTTCGCTTCTATCCGAGCCCGCCACTGGCAAAGGTTCTATGGGACCCCCGCCATTACCCTCTAATAAACAAAGTGGATCACGGAGCCCGAATCAATCCCCGTCCACCACAGAGGAAGGTTCTTCCGCAGGAACCCCACCTGGACGGCGAAGCACTCGCACGGCTGCAGCAGCTGCGTCCCAGGCGATTGCCAATGTGGCAGCCAGCTCGAGAAGAGCTCCTCCAGTCGAAGAGAAACCTGCTCCTGATGAAGCTTTGAAGTTCCTCAAGGATTGCACCATTTTTGTAGATGTAAGAACGGAAGATGGTGAAGAAGCAGGTTCGCTTTTCATACAGATGTTAGAAGTTGCAGGTGCTCGGGTAAGGTTGTCTCTTTTCAGTACCTGTGACTAACCATTGACGGGCTTTCTCAAGCTGTTATCGAGAGTCGGCCAAAGCTGTACGCACATCGTTTATAAGAATGGTGTGCAAAGCACCATCAACCGTTATAGGTCTGTGACATATTTAACTGTCTCTCACGCAGCCTTATCTTGATCCAATGACTTCTAGGCTGCTTCGAGATCCCAAGCCTCTCGTAGTTGGAATCGCTTGGGTTGTAGAATGTGTCGAGCAGCGCAAACGGGTTGATGAGACCGAACATTTGATTGATCTTGAGGAAGTCAGCTTGTTTACCAACCCTAGCAAGGTGAGTTTCCCGGGTCCTTCCCTCGCATGCCACAGGATTAAGATCTTCTATAGCGGCGACGATCGATGCTTCCGAAGCTCGTTTCTCGTGAAATATCTGATTTTGCATCATCCAGCGAAACCAATAAAGATGACTCCAACGAAGGAGATGTTTCCATGGAAGGTTCCAATTCCTGTGAGTTATCAGTTGTAACTCTGACTCTCTCAGACGTTGATCCCCACCTTAGCTCTCATATTAGATGATCTCACTCCGTTGGAACGTGCGCGTAGCAGAAGAAAGAGTATACTCCCACCCCCCGGGCCACTGTAAAGCATACAAAGCGACTGAATCATAATTATGCTATCCATTGACGAAGTTTTATAACCGCTATCCATAATATGGTACATACTCTCGTATTCATCCTAGTTTTTGATTAGTAGCACTCTTCCTCTTTTCGATCATGTATTTAGCACAACACTTTCACAAAGAAATGGGTTTATTAACGGGTTATAGTGATGTGGGCATCCCTTCAAGCCTCAAGTCTCGGAAAGATAATAATGTCAGTTACAACATATGCAATGTATAAGTCCATGGATGAAAGCAGCAAAACCCAGAAAGCTAGCAAGACTACAAATGCAACAAATCTCATGTAAAAAGTACAAAGGCGCATGGTATGATACGAAGATGCAACGCTAATTATCGGATGGGCCAGGGAGAAGCGTTGATAATAAGAGGGGCCAATTTCTTACGCCTTTCTGCGTTCGTTTCTTTGCGCTTGGGGGGCGGGACCATGAGGAAAGGGACCTGTTAAATTCCTTCAATGAATATTGCGAACTGAGAAGCCACCCAACCCACCCCAATGTGAGCCATGAAGGTGTTCATATCCTGAACGTGTGCTTCCATCTCCTTTTCGTCTTCAGTATCAGATTCTTCAGGAATAGTAGGCTGAGGCACTGCAGCCTTCGAAGACGGCACGCGTTGCTGAAGTTTTGGCGCCTTCAGCTCTGTCGCCTTTTCCACAACTGGAGATGGCGCAGCGCTTTCCAGACCGTACTCCTTCAAGAGCGCCTTCGTTGCATCAGGTCCTAGAGCAAACAGAGACTTCAGATCTTTTGGGAAGAGCGAAGACGGGGTTGGGTCAATTGGCTGGAGGCTATGACTTCGAGACATAGGAGTTGCTGCAAACGCTGAGGCAGATCGTTTGATAGGTGTAGGTGCTGGTGCATGAGGATAAGCTGAGAGCGGATGAGCACTGTTGAGGCGGGAGCTTGAAGAGGTCGTCGTGTGGACAGGCATTGGTGACTGTTCTGGCGTCGGGAGTGGCCTTAGCAAGGGACGTAAAGGAACATCGGGGGATGCTAATTGCAAGCTTGCATTATAGCGACGGGCTTCGCTACAGTTTTAGTTAAAGAAATCTGTGGTTGACGAGGTAATCAGAATGTGCATGATAACTTACGAATTGTGAGTGCTTGCTTTGACTTCCTGGATTTGTCGTTGATGGGCAAAGAGGCCCTCACGCAGTTTCTCGGGGATTTGCGTGGTCAACTATGTGATGAATAGTCAAACCGGGAGAGCCAATCAGTATCATCTGGAGACTCACTTCTTCGCGGATCTTATCTTGAACCATACTCAGGATAGTTTCTCGGGCTGTGACACGCATCTTCATCTTGATATGCTCTGTCAGCGCCACCTTTACCTTGACAGCCAACGCCTGTTGAACGAGGTCGAGATCCACTTTCTGACGATTGATCTGTAGTTCAACCTCAGCACGAAGCAGGGCAATCTAGAGCACATCTCAAGTCAGATTCTGTAATTCACTCGTATGTGTGAACCAACGACCTGTTCGTGAATCTTGATGTCTGCACCTAGCTGTTGCATACGAGTGCTCTGAACCTCCAGTCGATCGACAGTCTTTGATAAGTTGGCTAATGCCTGTTTGATGGAAATTTGGAAATTGGCAAGGGCTAGGATTTCTGGAGACGCTATCGTTGCGGCATCCAGCCTTAAGTCACCATCCTGCTCCTGCCCAGTACCTGCCATTGATGGTAACGGTAATTGCTGGGGTCTAGGAGACGGTGCGGGGGTTATGGTCCATATTCCATCTCCAGGGCTATTTGTGTGATCTTGTGACGATGGCCCACTTGAAGGAGCTGGTGTAGGTGGTATGACAATCGATGGCAGAGGTGGCCTGTCTTTACCTGTAGGTGACAGAGGTGATGAGAACTCATCCTTGGAAGGAAGGACTTGAAGCTTTTTCTTTTTCGCCATCCTGAACTGTCGTTGCTGTTATCCAGGTGGATTGGGTGTTAGACGATGGGATACAATACGAGGAACATAGAGAAGGGCAAGAATGCTCTGCAATGATGGTGTGTGAACGTCACTGTGACTGTGGCAAGAGTTGCATCCTGGCCACGAGGCCAACGTGAGGCCTTGTCTCACCGTTGTGAGCACCGAACAAAGCAGCTAAGATATCAGTGGGCCTAGCCTTGATGGTTAATCCCTAGCCTCTCGAGAATATCAGGAAAAGCAGTGATTTGGGGACAGGAAATACAACCAAATGTCAAGGTTCCCAATTCCCAGGTTTATAGAGCTTGATATGAGCGTCTGTTCCAGCCATTATTACCCTGTCTCGGGCCGTCGGAGCTTAAATAATCAGCTCAGATTCGGGATTTACCCAGCCCGAGTCGCAGCAATTGTGCCCCTGTCCCAAGGCGATGACTATAGCCTCAGTTCACCTTTCCTGACAGCAAATTTCTTATACCAAAGCATAGGCAAATTTTGATTACAAGGCACCTTGTCCAACGATGCGACCCTCGCACTAGCTATATCGAGTATAAATCGACCTCTTGTTCTGGCAGAATTTAACCACAGTGGAAGGTGTAACATACGACATCGCCGCTCTCATATTACGACACTCGACCTTCCCGTGGCTGACTTCATACATCCAGCTGTGATATACATCTAGACTCTAGTGTTTGTCGCCGAGCGACAAGATTCCCCGCGTCTGGAAACCTTCAACACAGGTCAGGGGGTTTCTTCAAACTGACCCTTATGGTTTCATACTTTTCTTCACAGCCGGTTAAGCGGTACCGAGAGCTTCCCCCCGCCTTCTATTTCTAGCTCGAAATGCGAACCAGTGGTCCATATCCTCGCACGGCTCTAAACTAGGCCTATGATATCTTCGATTCAGCGCTTGTCTGCTCTGGCTTTTGCTCTAGCATTGGGAGACTTCACCGCACACAGCACTCTATTCCCGAATCCACAGCTTCTCTGTCCAGCGGGTTGATGGTGGTGTTTTCCGCGATACCCCGGCAGGCTCCTCAAACCCCGATGTGACCTGCTTCTCTTCTTTCGCCACAAACAGTGACGGGAAGCTATGGAACCAAGTGTCACAAGCGTATATTCCTGTTGCTTCTTTCGTGACGCCCATCTCGGCAAGTGTTTGACAAGCTCGTTGCACACTCGCGTATGCCGACCTTGCCGTCAGCTGGCATAGGTCTGAATACAGTAAGTCAAACAAGCACTACTTCCTTCCTACTTGCTTCCCGCGGGTTCTCTTTGTCAAATGTCAAGATTTGCAATGCACTCGCTCATGAGAAAGGTTATCCAAACCGGATCGTCCCTTAGCCATTCCAGAACACAAACCCTGTGGTTCGATTTGGCTTCTTCCAGTAGCCTGAGGGATTTCTAGGCTCCAGTAGCCACTCGTCGTGTGGTCTCTCACCTGGTGTCTGCTAGAGAATGACGCTGGACTTGGGTTCTCCCCCTGAAGAAGATTACATATACGACGATCCTTTCTATTGCTAGTTGATGCGCCAATCACTGGGTTCTCCACGCATAGCCAATCCTTGCCTCTCAGAACAGGATGATACACTTCCATATGGCTTCGAATTCAAAAATTCCAAGTGTCGGAGAGAATTCCTATACGTGGATCCGAGAAGATACACAACTTGTCAAACCCTTCCAGAACTTATCCCTCAAGACTTCCTTACCGGCAGTCAGTTCCGATTGTTGTGTGTACGTCTTTCTACTCGATGAGTCCCCGTCTCCGCCCTAGAATCACGCCACGACCGAGGTTCGCAAGGCCGCCGTGTCCGTTTCTCGGAGAGAATCGTCCACAAGTCTCTTGTTGGCTTACTCCTCTCAACGTCACTACCAAGTTGACAGAGAAATTTGCGATTCACGATTACGGAAACCCATTTGCAAAGTTCAGTCATAGACCAGGACGTTCAATCATGTCCAATAACCTCTACTTTCTCAGCACTCCCGTCCGTCTGTTCAGCCAATCACAACTTCAACGGGTCAGCATTTGACGACTCGACTGCCTACCCACGTCTGTCCCGACGGGCCAATCGCCCTTCGCGGAAGGACTAATTGACAGTGACAGAGTCCCGTAATTGATTCCCAAATGAAATTCTTACGGCCGTTATACATATGACGAGAATTAGCGGGTGTAAAACGGCGCTGTCCTAGCCAATACCAGCATTTTCCAAAAAAGAAAAAAAGAAAGAAAAACAATTTTTGTTTCAACCCTCGTTCTGTTGACATGTATGTATGTAATTTCGGGATCCGGAATAAACAGAACGTTAATCATTATGTCTTCAACGTTGTGCATTCCGATAAGCTCTCTACTCGGGATCCGCGATTCCCATTAACAAACGAAAAGCATAAAACGATGTCATCTGTTCCCGCTTCTTTGTCAACTCTAATCTTCAAAAAAAAACTGTAAACCCAACAAGTGCCCGTCGTTCATTAGTAAGTCGGGTGGGTTGAAGTCAGTGACGGGATGTCGAGTCATCAACGTTTTCAAGGGTCGTAGCAGGGTGAAAAACATCACACGACGGGTTCCGATAATTATAATTCTGATGTCAAGTAAAGGAAAAGAGTGCATTGATGTCAGTTTCGGAAGATGGGGATTTCGTAAAGCGATTAAACGAGAGGCCGCAAGGTGAGCCCAGACATAGCTGACACCCCGTGAAAAGAATTGGAGATTTGAACGCTCTTCTGGAGCTTGCGACAAATACAGTTGTGCGAGATATCACCGTCCCGGAGCTTGTTTTCTTTTCCACTAGTGCACTCAATTCCGATGCCTTTATCCACCGAACGTCAATCAGGTGTTTCTACTCATGAATTTCTACCGTAGAAATTAGCTCGACAAGCGGGTTCAACTCTCTTTAGGTCCAAGAATCTCGGCCGGTAATTTCAAATTCGAAATTAAGGAATGACTACAGTAAATACGGCTATCAGCACTATTTTGCTTTGTAAATTACGGAGAGGAACCGAGGAGGCAGTGAGAAAAAGACGAAAAGAATGACTACAGGACAAAACGATCGAAGACGGCTGAAACTAAAGGTAGTAAACAAAGAAATCGAAAGGACGGACTGTACATCTTGTAGATAAGAGGCTTGTTGACTAGAGAAGGTATAAAATAAACCTGACATAACACTAAGTATAAAAAAAGAAGACCGGAAAATTAACTTTTTCAAGTAGTACATAAATGTTAGAAAATACAGTGACGAGTAAAAGACCAAAGTTCTGAACAAACCGATGGAGGATGTTCAATTTAGATAGAAAAAGAAGCGAATAGCGAAAACGAATGTGGGGAATTGTTGTAGATTGCGCTGATGGAGGGTGGAGTGATTGCGACCTATGACCGTGGACCTGTTGACTGAGCGACATGAGGGAGGGAGAGATGCATTGTCACCAAAGGGTGTGTTGTGAAGGAGAGTGACTGTGATAGACGGATAACAATCGATAGCAAGCGAAAATAGCGGATGCGGATAGGGGAGACGATACCGCCTATCCATTTCTGGATGGGTTTGAGGGTCTTTGATGAAGATACTGGGGTATTAAGGAGAGTGTATAGTTCCGGAGATAATTGGCCTCCACCCAGGCAGAGATGCAAGATGGTGACAGATTGTTTGGTTCATTTGGATGTAAGCACCCGAGCAGACCGCCGAGCCGAGGTAGGAATGTGCGATCGTCTACACAAAGAAACAAACGTCCAAGAAAGCAGCGAGAGTGCCAAGCGGAGATGGCGGAGAAAAAATCAAGGATATGTGGCGAAGGCCTCTACGTTGTGGGAGACGGAGTTGTCGATCGGTGATAATGTTGATACGTCGAGCGACTCGCTATAAACCTGATAGAGGGATGGGTTCATCGCCCCATCCGACTGATAGGCGTCCGACATGGCAGAGTACGTCGCGCTATACGAACCTTGAGAGCCATCGCCATCTGAGCCACCCTGATACATTACAGTCGATGTCTCAGGTGCTTGAGCGGCCAAATCGCCCGAACTGGATAGAGAACCCTGCTCAGTTCCAAACGCCAGATAAGGCTGGATATTCTCCTGCGGAGTTGTCGCAGACGGGGACTTTTAAAAATAAACTCTTCAGTCAGCATCATGCTTCTTTACTGTTATGGGAGCAAGAAAATTTCGATACCTTTTCCGGGTTCCCTTGAAGCGCAAATGCCAGCTCGCTAGATCGGGAGATGGGCACTGATGACGGAACGGAGACAGATGGCACCACTGAATCCAAGTTGTGCGAGCGATCGTTTTGCCCAGAAACTGTCGATGATGGGGATGGGTAGGATTTGTTTCCGGCGAGCTCGGCAACGACGGTCGTCTGAGGCCTCGAAATGCCATAGTCCTCCTGAGGATACCCCAAAGGATTGGTATCGGACAAACTATATTGAGTGTTCGCATCAAGCTCTGGGAACTCAAACAACTGCCCAGGCGAGCTGCGAAAGAAAACAAGAGATGAGTAAAAGTGAAAATCTAGAAAAGCGGATCGGAAATGGTGGAAGGAAACATGTTTCCTGTCATGGCTACGGAAAACTCACCAGGAGTTTCGACGGCCAGCATTCTGTAAATCGCCCGTCAATCCTTGATCCACTCTAGCACCTCCGAGTTCTGGATAGTAGGAGCTAGTGATGCTTGATTCGCTGGTCGCGATGGAGACAATTGAACCAAACCTGGAATAGGAATCGTAGGCGGGAGACATGCTTCCATCGTCCTCGCGGTCGTCTGCCCCAGGGAAAGTGAACGACCGAAGGGAGTCTGGCGAGTTGCGCTCGCTGTCCGCAGAACTTGGGGAAGTCATCGAAGGTGTGCTCGCTGCACCAAAGGAAAAGTTGGGTGATGGCAAGGGGCCAGGAATGGGCGATCCCACAGAACGAGAAGAGACGGCATAGAGATGGCCATCAGGTAGCGATGCGCGACTGTTGATATAGGGGGTGGCCGCTGGGGCAGGTGATAGCGCCGTTGTGCGAAGCATTAGGCCCAAGCGCCGAGAGTCCATGGAGGAACGCCGGATGTTAACATGAGGCACGGAGGGATAATGATGGAGACCAGGCCGAGCTGAGGGGTTGTTCGACACGCGGTTATTGAATCGCCCTGCAGGCGCCACGCCAAAGCGTGGACCAAACAATGCACTGTTTTTCGTCCTGGCGATGTGTGCGTAAGGATTGGAGGCAAGGCGCTGGAGACTGGCGTCGACTGATCGACGCCGTGAAAGAGGGTCAAACCACTCGACCGAGGCGGGGCTTTCGAAAAGAGTATCAGCAGACTGGGGGAACGCGTTGACAGGAAGAGAGCCCCTGCGATGGTTATAGAGATCTGAGCCAGCAAAAAGAGACGCCCTAGTGCTGTGACTAAGGAAAGTCGCGCTGTCTGGAGGTGGCTCAATGGGTGAACGCTGCCAGGCAGGGCTAGAGACATCGGTGATGAGGTGCAGCTGAGGAGGCGACACGGGTTTGCAATGCAGTGACGGCTTCTGGTCATCATCAAAGGAAGCCGGAGGGGTTGAAGGGGCGTTATCCTCCTGTTTCAAGGGCAGCATGCTGTGTGCTGTGGAAGAAGACGACGTCGGAGACGATGCTGGGCTCAGCGGTGACGTTGCGTTCACAGCATTCCCTGAGGTTGCAGCGGCTGCAACCTTGGCAGACTTTGTCTTTTCTTTGGCCCGGCTATTGGAAGAGAGATGAGGACCTGCTGTTGCAGGATGCGTCTGTAGAAGACTTACCGATTCTGAAACCAGACCTGGGGGGAATCAACAAAAGAATATTCGGATAGGACGAGGACACACACCTGGACCCCTCTGGCAGTCATCTCGAGCTGCTGTGCGAGCTCATTCCTCAAAGAAGCGTTTGGCTTTGTGTCGCGCTTGAAGACGGTCTCCAAGACCTTGAGCTGAGCGCTGGTTGTGCGCTTCCTGTGCTTGACCTCGTTGGGGGTGTAGGGGTAGAAGGCACGAAAGTCGACGGTTGCTGGGTCGAGGTGAGTGGTGTCGTAGCGCATTTGGGGCGGATACGGGAGGGGGTGGAGAGACGGCATGGCTATAAAGCTTGGTGCATGGAAGGACAGAAGAAAAAGGCCTGGCGGAAACCAGCGAAAACCACGGGTCACGCTCACCGCAGATTCACGATCTCGCTCACACCAAATCCGGTCAGCGATTGATTCCGATGTTGCCAGGAACACACTTCCCTCTTTTGGCTACCCCCTTCCCAAAACAATGTAAAAATATATACTACATAGAACATAGAATGCAACCATAGAATCTGTATATATGCATATTCTCAATCCAAGATTGTCCCAAGCAACTTTCCATATACTGCTTCCCGCACCGCCTCGGACCTTCTAACAACTGACATCCATCGCATCGTCATCTCCCAGTATCTCCTCTAAAAACCCTCGAGGGACGCCTGCCAAAGGTGATGCCGCAAAAACATTTGTTCCGTTACCCTTCGCCTGTTTATAGCTCGCCTCCATCTTCCTTCGCGTACGCGCAACTACAGCATGGTCATGTACTTCTTGTGCAGTCACTCGTCGCTCGGGATCCGTCCGCATCGTCGCCTTGATAAGGTCGAGCAGCGCGTTGCTACCATCCCATTCTACTTGCGAGAAATCTTCTCGTCGAAGTCGATGCCAAGATTCACCTCTGGAAAGGAGACGCAATCGGTCAGTGTCAACGCGACGGAGTAAACGGTCCGCTCTAACTTACTGATCAGGGACCACGATATTGGTTGCGGTTTCCAAGATTGTCATGCCGAAACTGGAAGGGGTTGGCATGAGAAGGTTGTAAAAACAGAACACCGATGTAACCGTGTGAGCTTACCTGAACATATCAGCAGCTTTGCTATACCGTCCTTGCAGCACTTCTGGGGCCAAGTACAGTTTATCGCCTTCTCGCTCAAAACTCGTAGCAACTTCAGTCCCATCAGTTTCGATACTCTTTTGGCGCGGCCAAAGCGATGCCATCCCAAAATCGCCAATCTTAAACCGGCCATCGTGCGTAACAAACACATTCGACGGTTTCAAGTCGAGATGGATTACCCCACATTCGTGGATGAAGCAAAGACCCTATGGGAAACGATGTTAATCCTTCACTCTCAATCCAAGCGAGATTAATTACTTACGTTAATCAGATCCACTACACTCTTCCACACCCTCGCTTCGTCCAATCGTGGAAATACTTTGCCATATTCCCACAAGAATCGCGCTAGGTTGCCCGACTCGCATAATTCCGTTTGGATAAACAATGCCTCATCTTCTTCCCAACTGTCCATGTATGCCAAAACATTTGGGTGTCTGCCGCCCAATCCGCTACGCTCAGCGGATTCAGAGAGGTGTTTAAGCACCTCAACTTCCTCCCATAGCCGCAGTCTGTCACGAAATTAGCCAATGTTCCCATAACAACAGAGAAGCAAGCTGAAAGCCGCCTTACCTATGTTTAGCACCCTCGAATCTCTTTGATCGCTTGATTGCGTATACTTCGTTATCGTCTCCGCTCTTACATCGAACCTTTATGACACTGCCAAATTCCCCACTACCGACTTCGTCCACTGTAACAAAGTCACGCTCAAAACGTCCAGGGTGTGAGGCAGTCGCCGGTTCCGATAAACGTCGACTTGTCAAGCTCATTTTGGGCCGAGCGTGAACCGAGCCATTCTTGCGGTTCGTCGGCGAGCTCACGATAACCGAACTGGTCGATGAACCAGATGCGGACCGCTCGCTCAACCTCGATGGCGAAAGGTTGGCATTGAGTTTTGGAAGTTGCCAATCTACCATGGGGATGAAAGACTCAGGATGAGAATGAAACGATGGAAAGTGGTGAGCTCACCAATACCTCTCGGGCGAGTAGGAGTATTAATTTGAGAAGTGGATTCGCTACTGCTAGAGAATGCACCACTGCTGCTGCGCCGCATGAGCCATCGAGGCTTGGGATTAGTCAGTGGTCTGTTTCCCCCAAATAGTCCTGTAGGGCGACCTAATCCCAGCGAGGTATATCTTCCGTCCTTTTTGGCGCTCGGGCTATCCTCCTCGTCCTCCGTGTCAGTGCATTGATCCAGAAGACTCTTGCCGCCCTTACTTCCCATTGGAGGGAATGCAGCAGGCAAACTCTTTCTCGGTGCCTTTTTCGACTCGGGTTCGTCTCGCAGTCCAATCTTTGAGGAAACCGCGCTTTGCCATGGTCTGTCGGGCCCCAGGAATGCGATCCGGGCTTTCTTGACTGGTGTGCCAGGCGGTTTCTTGCCACCAGGGCCAGGGCCTTTCGCACCAGCCGCAAGTGTCCGCACAATGAACTCGTCGACGTCAGTCTCTTCATCGGTAAACCTTATTCGATACCCGTCAGTGTCATTATCGTGAACTTGCGGTGGCGACCACCCCGAAGGCGTTGGGACAGGATTCAAAGGCGTAATAAGACCGTCATCAGATCCGAAAGAACTGACACTGCTAGAGGCCCCAGACATGACAGAGAGTGTATCTCCGCTTTGAACAGATCGTGACGCGTAGACAGACTGAAACTTGCGGGGCAGTACTTTCTTTGACGATGGGGACGGAGTGTCACCAGTAAGGCTGAACGTAAAGGAACTTTGAGCGGGCCCTTCAAAGGACATGTCTTCGTCTTCATCTGTACTGACATAATCCTTCGGTTCGTTCGGTAGAGAGGATACTACGCGGGGAGGAGGAATATGAGCCCAATCACCGCTACTTCCGGTTCCCGCATAGCTGTGGCGATTGGCCGCTTTCTGGGATTTGGGTGGGACGTCGGGGACAATGCCGCCAGTGTTCGTTCGAGCCCGTGCGGTATGTTGGGCCCCGGATTGCGGGATACTTGGGCCGAAAAATAACGTAGCCGCACTCAAATTGCCCTGGCGACTCATGGGTGGGCGTGATGTAAAAACGGGGGGTTTGATTTGAGGGCGTGAACCGACATTACTGATTCTTCGACGGGGTACTGGGGAGCCACCCTCGGAGGACGACGACCCAGGTGATGTGCGAGAACGATAAGCGGTATAAGATGGGAAGGCGACAGGGCCACTATGTCTCGGGCGAGACTTGTGTAATAGAGGTTTCTTCAAGCGAGAATAAGGACGCGCAGAGCCGAGGCGATGCAGGTTACATACCTTTACTGGAGAAGGAGACCGGAAAGGCTGTTGGCTGAGCAGCTCGGCCGATAGAGGCCTTGTCCGTGCTCTTCGCTTGACAATGTGGCCTCCGGGGGAGACTGCCTCTGCAACCTCTTCATTTTCCCTTCCATGTGCTCCGGTTGTCGCACTTCTGAACAAAGCAGCTCCGCCAACATTGTCGAATTCATAATCGGAATCGTCGTCCTGGTCAGCACAGGCAGCCAGAAGGCTGGCCTTGTCAGTAAGCCTCAGTCTTGTTAAAGTAGCTGTCTGTTTCGAGATGAAAGCATCGGCCTCGGCCTTGCTCTGGGGTGTCCTCGTTGAGAACTTGGGAGCAGGGAGTGGAGCCAGCCTTTGAAAGCTCCTCGACGTGTCAATCTTGAGTGGCGTGCATTGTGGGGTCGACTTTCGCTTTGTTCCAAGTCCGACACGCGTTGAACTCGTGTCCTCGTCAGCGAGCTGCGGTTCATTGAACCTCTTGTCAGACAGGACTATGCGACCAAAAGGTTGCTTCACAGGTGTTAGCAGGGTGGGCGAGCTTGAGGAGGTGAATAGAGGTGTGAATGAGGCTGTTGAGGTAGACGAGAGGAAGATTCGACCTTCCTCGTCGTCGGCGGGGATAGGCAGTGGCTGGGAGGAATAGGTTGGTGTTTTGAAGAGATGCGCCTGCGCAGGAGACTTGTATGGAGACCGCAGGTAGTGGCCGTCGATGTCCTGAGGATCGTTCTTAAATCCTGGCGTGAAAATAGCTGGTTGCCGCAAAGGCGAGGACGTTAACATTGGAGAATCGTAGGCGAGGACGTTGTCTGCACAACGTCGTGGTGGCGTACCGTGACGATGATATGTAGGAGACATTTGGGGGTCGTAAGGAGAGTTATTGGGGGAAAAAAGCTTTGTTGGTGTGGATACTAGCATTATATGGTGAATAGAGGCGGTGTGGTGGGTGGCGTCAACACGCGTCAAGCTGACTGGGGACTGTTCGGAGGCTTTGAAATAGATAATTTATGGTAGGGTTGCAGACGGAGTAGGTGTCGTGCACGTCGTGTCGAACAGCGAGCAAGGGTGGAAAAGAGCGTGTCGCCGTCGTGGGGGGCGTGGAATAAATATTGGTGCAGTGGACAATCCTTCGACGTCCCCCTTTTCTCCCACACTTGGCACATCAACAATATTTGTCCCACGTGACCGTGATGTTTGATTCCGTTTGCCAAAACGTTGACTCGGCCATCCCCTGGAAACTGCGCATGCATCTTGTTGCCATACATGCTGAAGACAATTACTGTCTTGTCCAGAAAATTCGGTGTGCTAGGTTTAGTCACTCCAAGTCTTGTAGTCCTGCGTTTCGGAGCTTCCGTCCCTACCAGAGCATTTCCTTGCGCTTCCGCAGAACCTTCTGGAAAAGTCATCGTGACTCCAACATTCATAATACTGGCGACTGGCGACACCGGCGAGCCCCTCACAACTGTATGTATACTGGCTGCGGTCGCAACCAACTTTCGTTCAACAGAAACTCCCGGATTCATCTTTTCCATGAACGGTTGGATTGTTGGGAAGGCTGACACCCACAGCCCTCACGCAGATGCTTTGCTCAAGTGCTCTGATTTCCAGAGCCGGTGAACGCGTATATGCCACAACGCGTTCATCGTGTCAGCCAATGAGCGGGAAGTGTAAATGATCGGAATCTGCACCATCCGTCGCTGACCCGCCTCCGATCAAATATTTTATTCAAGGAGACTCGGGTGCGGTACTAGTCTTAGGGCACCTTGATGCCTACTCACCAGCCTATTACTCGATGCTAGATAGATGTAGCGGCCCGCAGTACTTCCCTGAATATAATGCTAAGTAGAAACCAAGGACGGGTTTAGTATTTTAAAATTGGAACGCCGCCCTCGGCGTGCTCCAGCGCTTCAGCTGAAATAACAGTAAAGTTCAAGGATATCACCGTGACAAGATTTCTAGATTCTTACAATGCGCCAAGTCTACCGTTTATCCCAACCCAAAGGCGGTAATGGCTGTGCATGATACTTCCATACCACCGCGACTCAGTTCACTCGGATCCATGAAGCCCGATGGAGGACCGTCGCCTGCTTCAACATACTAGTAAACGGTTCCGTCGGACATCAAGAACTCTACCGGCGCTATCCCTCAGAATCTCCAGGCTAGTGGATCGACAGGCAGATTGTATAGAACTCACAATGGGGATGGCTTCATCGGCGTTATAGTTGAATGTAGTTTATCTTTTATAGAGTACTTGTGGCTGAAGGAGAATAGTAGGAATATGAAATGGGCATGTTTCCAAGGGGAGTGTCTAGTATCTGATAGTGCATCTACACAGTCTCCAGGCACGGTCTACGGTGTAAAAGGTTAGACTGAGAAAAATGATAGTGATATATCGGGAGTCACGGCGGTAAGCTGAACTGGTTCGCCGATGGGCGCCTAACGAAAGGTCACAACAGAACTGCCTCGTAACGTCGCGCCTCCGCGTTGCATGTACCGGAAAGCGGTGCTTCAGGGGGTGGTATTCCTGGGTCTGGCGTAGTTGTTTGTATTGGGAACTCGAGGTAGACACGGTCAGTTCTCGGGGTACGCGCTGAGCGGCCATCAAATCCGGCACGCTAAATCTTATCTATCCCGCCCGACCTTCCCCAATTCAATTCACAGGCTTCATTCCCAACCAAAATGTCGCTCGAAATATCGTGAGCCATTATCATCTCATTATGGCCAGCTAAATGATATCCCCCCAGTTCTATTCTCCAAGGCGGTTACCAGCACCCGGTTTCGCGCTCGTGGCAAGGGCGTCGACAGCTGCACAAGTCCATGTTTATGTACCCCATCTTTATTACCGACGAACCTAACGCCTCCACCGTTATCCCAACTCTTCCTAACCAGTGCCGTTGGGGTGTGAACAAGCTCGAAGGATTTGTTGGGCCCCTTGTAAAAAAGGGCTTGCAGAGCGTTATTCTGTTCGGTGTCCCTCTCAACTGTATTAAGGTCTGTATTAGTAAGTTAGAATAAGGACGCTTTATTGCTAATCAATCCTTCATAGGACGAACGAGGAACCCCAGCAGATGACGAAAACGGACCCGTAATCCAAGCCATCAAGACCCTGCGTCGTCTCTTCCCTGACCTCTACATCGCATGCGATGTCTGTCTCTGCGAATACACCGACCACGGACACTGTGGTGTATTGAACTCTGATGGTACCATCAACACCGAGCCCTCTGTTGACCGAATCAGCGACGTAGCCCTCGCATACGCACGAGCTGGCGCCCATTGTGTCGCACCAAGCGACATGATGGATGGTCGGATTAAGGGTATCAAACGTAAACTCATCGATAATGGCTTCGGGAACAAAGTAACCCTGATGAGCTACTCTGCAAAGTTCGCTAGTGCGTTGTATGGCCCCTTCCGGTAGGTTCGGCATGCTGTCATTGAGATTCGACGAGCTTATCTCTTCGCGTGTAGAGATGCTGCCGGGAGTGCACCCTCGTTTGGAGACCGTAAATGCTACCAACTCCCTCCAACAGCCAAGGGCCTTGCGCGTCGAGCTATTGTGAGTTGTCTAACGGCATTCACCTACTCCTCGTGAATTAACTTCTTCCCCTCGTTAGCTCCGTGATGCTGCTGAAGGAGCAGACATAATCATGGTCAAACCCTCCCTGCCATACCTGGATATCATTGCGGATGTTGCGCAACTCACTCCAGACCACCCTGTCGCGTGCTACCAGGTCAGCGGAGAGTTCGCCATGATCCATGCGGGGGCGAACGCAGGTGTTTATGACCTGAAGACCCTGGCATTCGAGAGCGTGGAGAGCATGGTCAGGGCAGGCGCTACATTAATTCTGTCCTACTTTACGCCAGAGTTCCTGGATTGGCTTTCGTAGTAGAACATACTCGAATTGTCGAGTTGGTAGTAGAAAACACGTGAATAAGAGAATGTAACCGTGCCCCTTTACATCATTGTCATCGTTCGCTTTCACCACAACCTCCACCACCTTCGCGGCGACAATAATTCTTTCAATGAGCATACAACGTCCAATACTCTATGCGCTTTCTACCGTCGTACTGGTTGGAACAGCATACTCAGTCCTCTATGAAACGTGGCTTGACACCTCGGACCCCATGCTTACGCATTTACCCCACCCACTGGGAGGCACGCACTACTTTGCGTCCAAGAGGAACTGGCTCAATGTATACTTCATCAAGAAAGCATGGGGATGGACCTCTGCAGCTTTCTTCCTCAGCTGGCTCACAAGTCCGAGCCCACCGAGCGGAATAGCATCACGCTCCTCATCCCGTACGAGGTTGCTCGTCACATGGATCACCCTCACAGCCCTCTGGATCCTCTTCACGAACTGGTTCTTCGGCCCGGCTCTCCTCGAACGCGTCGTAGCCGCCTCAGGTGGCCAATGCATCCTTCCGGGACCAGGCAACGTCCCCCTCGTCGTACCCAACGAATATTGCTTTACCCGATCAAGCATCTCCGCCCAATCACATCCAGAACTCTTCCAATCCTTCCTTGCGATACCGGCATCCGCAGAAAAGGGAATCAACCACGTCAGGATTCAGAGTATCCGTGGTGTCCCCAGGCTGCGGAAGGGACATGACGTGTCGGGACACTTGTTCCTCTTGACAATGAGTGTACTCCTTTTAGGCGACCAGTTACAAGCTTCTTTTGCCGCATCTCAAACTCAGCAACGACGATGGTCTCCTCTACATACCCTTGCAGTTGCACTGAATGGAATTTTGTTGGCACTTTGGGTGTTGGGCAGTGCGACTACAAGCGTGTATTTCCATTCGCCGTTCGAGAAGTTGACCGGATTTTGTATGTTTCTTTCTCCTATACGCTCTTTTTATTCGCCAACCTATTTGAATGTCAGTGCTTGGAGCCGCAGGGTTCTCAGTTTCTCAGTTCGTGACGTCAGCCCTTGGTCTATCCCCCGCCGAATCCGAAACCCAAGGAACACCTTCCACAACGGCCGACAAGAGGCAGTAGCTGTATGAATGCAAAACGGACTGTCGATCAATAATATCAGGACCGGAGTGTACAACAAGGCTAATGCTTAAAGAATACAATAATTATACTAATCGTCCGTCTTCCCCAGAATCAAATAAAAACGAAAACGAAAATAACGCCCATGCAACTTCTACATGTTAATTAAGAAAGAGTCCAAACAATAAACCACCAAGTAAGGGCACCAGGCCACGAGATGCTGAACATGTCTACGAGTGTGCTAACCCAAACACCTTGGTGGCGTTTGTGCAATTCATTCACCCCAGAACCTTGGAAGAGGTCGATCAGGTTCTTCATCCCAGCGATATTAGGTGTCTTCAATGTAATCCGCCTCCTTCTGCCGCCCAATACAAAGCTCCACGACCAGCCGCGCTCCGTGTTCAGTAATCCCCGTTTGCTACTATCCGGTGCCGAAATAAATTGAGAAAATGCACGACGATGCTTCCCCGCACTTGTGGATTTCGCGATTGGAAGAGAAGCATCTTGCGAGCCTGAATCGGAAAGCCCAGAGTTCACGAGATCGTAGTCTTCCTCATCTCTCGTGTTAAGAGATGAGCTAGACCTACCCCCATGCCCTACTTCCGACCATTCCTCATCATGATCATCATGTTTCCTCTGGCCCGTTTCCCGTTTCATCACTGAATACTGCGAGGGTAGCATAGGATCTTCATCTTCATCATCGCCCATAGCTCCTCCGGAATATGCAAAAGGGGATTCCGGAACAACCAGGGAAGCTCCCAATCCAGGTGTTCCAGGTCGCGAAGACGCACGATAGGAGGGACCGGAAAACGCCTTGGCGCTATGTGGAGTACGCAACACCCCAGGTAGATTGTTACTACCCCCGCCTCCGCGCGGACTGAGCGGCGTATTAGGAGAATAGGGGGACCAGGTCGGTGTCCATGGTATGGCAATCAATGGGTTCACATTATGTCCCGGACCCTTCGAACGAACCGGGCTGCTTTGTTCACTGGAGGAGGTCGAAGAAGACCCTACTCGGATCGGCGCCAGGGAACGATGATAACCTTTCCCTTTCGATCGCCTCGACCCGGAGTAATTAATCAGGAATAGTGCGAGGAACGTGAGGACAAAAAGCGGGGCGTAGAACGATGTATATATCTTGCTTTGGTTGGGAAGGAAACAAGGGGTATCGGCGATGGTATTTTGATTCGATGCGTCGCGTAAGTCGGGGTCCATTATGGAAAGAAGTTGGAATCCAGGATGCCGAATATGAACGGACATGGAGAAGGATTTGAGCGTCACTTCGCGGATCGAGTGCGCGTCGTCAAGGTTTGTATGGATGAATTCGCAGTAATCCCGGTTGTCGCCACTGTATAGGAAGGGTTTAATTGATCAACAATGTCAGTAAAATATTGTTATCACTCTAATTGAGAGCGCTCCGAGGGTAGAATGGAAGAAAGTTAGACTTGCCTGAAAACAGATACCGGTTGCAATGTCTTGAATAGAAAGGTTGTAGTCTGACGGCCAAGTATACTTTGATAACCATGTCCTACGTCACGTCGAATTGTACCCTTTTCTCGCAGTGGGCCGCAGTTTGCCATTTCTGGTCTTGCTAATGGAATATGGCTCAGGAGAATTAAGGGTTTCTGGGGTTTATCCTCTTCTTCACCTGGATACGGGGGATGACACCGATTATGTTGAGTTCATTCTGTGTGTCGAAGACAATAGATCGACGTACGAATCTTAGACGCGATCTCATTAACAAAAGCAATCGGGCCATCTGGTATCGGTTTCCATTTACTAAACGAAATGCCCCGACCTGCTCGTTGATAATCTTCATCAACCAAGCCTGGTGCATCGAGTGCAACAAAGGTATGATTCTGGACGTCAAACCTTTGGCTAAGAGGCCCAAAGGAGTCGGCAAAGTAGCTTCGGACTCGCTTGGCCATCGGTGTCACCTGTCCCATCCTATGGCCATAGCAAAATTTAGTAAGTATACGAATGAAGTAGAACTCCCGAAGTAGGACTAACGAAATATCATTATTACCGGGAACATAATATGTTGCTACCCCCGGTTTAGTTCTGAATGTCCGTTTGAACTTTTCTACCGCTGCAGCGTAGCTGGAATGGGGAAGAAGAAGCGAAAATCGGACCCTTCTATTCATTCAGAGTCAAGTGAAACGCACCTTCTTGATGACTTTGCTTGTTTTCCATTGGACAACATATCTCCAAGGAAAATAACGGTATCCGGGTTCAAGCGAGAAGTAACATGCCAGCTCTTCTTGAGATTGAGATCGTAGAAGAAGCGGCGGGCCACAGTCGTCCAAGCTTCGCCTCTGCTTTGCAGGAGTGGGTGCATAACTTGGGTATCCGATAACAAGAGAACATGTGCAGGTTTGTTACCTCCTCCCTTCTAGACAACGTAGCTTATCTGTGAGGATTCAAGGGCGAACGACTTCCAATCATACCTTGGTGCTTTTAAAAGTGGGCCATCGACATTCTCGCAAACTCCAATAGAATGCCCCCAGCTCTCCCCATATTACGACAAGTATGCTTAGTACTCTGAGGACATTCTTCCGGAGTGTCGGTGAGTATAGATGGCTCTGGCCAGCAGGACGGCCCGTCAGAAGCGACTTGGTCTTCATGAGGTCAACATGTACGTGAAGGTACGCGATGTCGATAGCCTATTCGCTGCAGAATCGGGTGTGGTTAGAGCTGGGTGATCCAGGGAGGATAACGATATTTACCTGCAAAGCGGGCGCTGAGAAGAATGCTTGGGCAGCTGTCACTTGCATCTGGCTTCTCCACGCGATGGCCCTGATATTTGCTCGTATTTGCCCCCATCACGTTCCTTGACCCTTTCGTCCCCGTACCTGTCTATTCCAGTCAAGAACACTATGGGCAGACACAAGCAGCAGCCTGTGGAAATTTGCTTTGCATAGATATCTTGCTATCTTTGGCCTCTGAACCATCGTAGTCTCAGTTTTACTGTGGCTGCGTCTCTATAAAACGAGGCCTTAACCTGGAATGTCACATAGCTTTTCGTCCGTTATTTATGCACAACTGGCTATCCAAATCCAACGTCTCCTCGTCGCAGTCTCAGCCTGGACCATCTCATATTGCAACCATGCCTCAAGACTCAAAGTACTATGTCGATCACTTGATTGAACGCCAATGCAGCCGGCCTTTATGTCAAGCTCTACGAAGGAACATAGCTCGTTGCAGTTTCAGGTTGTGCAACGATTGTTGTGTCGCACATCAATTCGAAACTGGTACGGTCTGCTCCCTTGAAGGGCATCGGATTGCCCGAGAACTTGAACATGATGACGCATCTTGGGGAACGGGTCCCTCCCACTCCCAAGGGGTGCCCTTGGAAGAAAGTCCTTCCCAATGCGAAATTCGATTTGAACTTGAACAAAGGAGAGCAAAATACATCCAGATTGGATATTGGGCCTGTGTGAGCGGATTTACATCCAAGTCTGTTTTACTCTTGCTGATAACAAATTCATACAGGACAACGAAAATCCCCTTCTCATGGACATTTACCTTGTCGACTTTCCAGTCTGCGCTTTGGCCTTTATACAATCAGCGCATCAGCGGGCCTTGCTCGATATAAATTCAGACGACTGGGCGGAAGGTTTTCCTTTAATAGAATCATACGACCCTGTCCAGAAGAAATAGATTATTCGAGACATGAACTACCCTTACTATTTCGCAGATCACTCCTGGAACTGCTATTCTGCTTCTCCGACAGTACGATGTCACCCAGGGGAACCGTATGAATGATTCCGAAGGGGAGGCTATCGAGACATATAACAAGCATACTAGAGAAGGCTTCACCACATGACGGTAATACTCGTTTAACCTCAGTGTTGACTGCTCAGTGCTCTGACCCTTGAGGACCTGTACCTTTCTTGCTATAAGATAGCCTGTATCCGGTGCCGATGTAAAATCATATTGAAAGCCGAGGAACATAGGAGCGATAGCCGTGTAACTAAATCTATGATATGCCCCTTGATGATAGTGTAAAATATGCGCTACAAGTCCATGATGAGTTGAGTGTATTACAATGAAGGTATCCCTAGAGATTGTACAGTGGGCACTCAAGTAGAGCCTTTCTTACTATCGTCTTCATCCGCGGTATCTTTCTCCTTCCATCGTTCATATGCGCGTGACAGAGTTTTCTGTGCAAGAACAAAAGGTTCGTTTGTTCGGGCCTTCTCCCAGACCCGCATAGCGAATTGCTTCTGTTCGCCCGACACGATACTTTCGTGGAAGATGGATAAAGCGTGATACGAGGGAGTGAGGAGCTTGTCGATACGTTCCCAAAGCGGTGGCCAGTCCGGAGGAAGATGAAGCAGCATGGACTTGGCACTAAGTAAACAAAGGGTAATCAATGCATGCATGCAGCCGCAAACCGGAAGGGACATACCGATCCTCTGAGGGAACCATAGGTGGAAAGATAGAGCCAGAGAACTTCCCCCCATACTGCTGCGCCAACGTCTCCTTGTCAACACCTTGCTTCAGCTGGTCCTGGAAGTCCTGCCACACCTCCCTCCTCTGCTCCTGCTGCTGCCTGTATAGTTGCTGTTTCTCTAAATCATACGACATCAACTGCATTCTCTCCAAAGCCGCCTTCCGACTTGAGGATGTCCAAAGGTACCAGCCTTCTTCCCAATTCTTCGTTGTAGAGCCCCCGGGTTTGAACGAGGATGGCAAGGGATCGTCATCGGCATCGTCAGGGGCTTTGCCGCCTAGGAGCCGGGGTAGGTTGATGGGCTGGCCTTCGGCAGGCAGAGGATAAGTTGCTTTTCCCTCAGCGTCGGCGGTGGAATGTCTCTTGAATGAAACGATGTTGCGGACTTCGTGGGGAAAGACCTTGCGAACACATATTGACCGGCAATTGGATTCACGTCCTTGTATCCGTCCGCTCACGGACTGCGAGCAATATGTGAGGCACCATTCATCGGTCTTTGGCGAAAAGCGTCCTGAACAACAAGGTCAGGTTGAGACCTTGCAAACGATGGTCAAACATGCCTTGTGGAGGTGTCAGAATCTTTATCGTAGGCCAATCCGCGAATGGTGGCTTCCTGATACGTTGCTGTTGTTGGGACGACTCGGACTGCTGGGAGCCTGCGGGGGACTGTGGTTGGGATTGAGACATAAAAGATGGCGGTTGGAGGTCAAGAACCAAAACCCCACAGCGAAAATATAACAAAGCTCGAGTTATATTTCACAGCCTCCGGAGTCACCTTTGGGATGAACCTTCTCCGGAATCCACGTAAGCACAGGCGATCACAGTCACGCGATTCGGAGCCCTAATCGGGATCTAAATTCCTCCACAATAAATTTGCCAAATTTCTGCTCTTTGCGCTTACAACTCTGCCGTTCGAAGATTCGCTGTCGCAGCTCACGTACAGGGAGCCCTGGAGTTCTCTTCTTCTGCTGTGGGGAAAGTCCCCGGAGATACAGAGCATATCCTCATCCTGCAATGGAAAGCTGCCGGTTCTAAGCACGTCGGTTCAGGGATGTAGGATGGCGGAGGTCGATTTGGGTGTGGTGCTGAAGTCAATTCGGTCTGCCCCCTCCGCTCCGTTCACTCTGTTGTCTGGTCTCGAGTTTTGTCAGGTCGGCGACGGCAGGCATCGCGCAAAGATATGAGCGCGTTGTCTGCTCGATCTGACAAGGTGACGGCCAGGCGGTCCGTTGCTCATAGACATAGTTATGCGATTGTAGACCTGCTTCGGCGAGTCTTCAACTCAATGGGGCTCACTCTCGTTCGGCGGAGCCAATTTTTTTCCTCTTTGGAGCCTCGCTGCTCTGCTTGTGTTGGAGTGGAACTGGATGACGCTTAGGTCAGTCTTTTTTCTTAGAAACGGCTTCAATGATGTTCGATTCTTTGAATTGAATTTCTTCATGGCGAATACCTTGCCGGTCATTGACTAGTATGGGCGTGCTCCAAAATTGACACCCCTGATCCTTGCTCCTTTATTCGTTGTTCCAAACCTTTGCTGACCGTTCTCGCAGGTATGACTTCCATACGACAGTATTTTTACCTCTCCTTAATGTTGCGCTTGTCCAATTTCCAATAATAATATCATTCATATCCATATAGAAAAGCAAGGGTATATTCATCTCAAATGGCATCCTAGCATCTTACAACTTGGCCTTGAGGATGCTGTCTGCAGGATCTTGTCCGGCCAACTCTTTCTTAGCTTGCTCACGCAGTTCGCGTCGCAAAATCTTGCCAGATGCACTAAGACGGAAAGTCAGGGGTTTTATGATAGACTCTGCTCACGAGACAACGAACCTCTTAGGAACAGCGTCGATGATAACCACACCGCCTCGCAAGAACTTGTGTCTGGCAACTTTAGTTTTCACCCATTCCTGTACTTTCAAAGTGAATGCTTGCTTCTCCGCTTCAGAAGAGACAACGCTAGGCTTTGCGGGGACGACATAAGCTCGAGGGAGCTCTGTTGCGTCTTTGGCGCTGTCTACACCGATAACCGCTGCATCGGCGATTTCGGGGTGAGTCAAGAGCACACTTTCCAGTTCTGCAGGAGGGACTTGGAAACCCTGAATTCAAACTGAGGGAAGTTACACTTATATATTAATGGATAAATGCGCACTTTGTATTTGATCAGCTCTTTTCTTCTGTCGACGATAGTGTAGAAGCCCTCGGAATCGCGGGTGGCGATGTCGCCGGTTTTGAACCATCCATCTGGCGTTATGGCTTCTTTATTGGCAGCGGGGTTGTTCAGGTAACCCTCCAACAGGCTAAGCCACAGTGAAAATATTACAAGAAGGATGTGAAACGCACCTTCATGATTGAAGGACCCCGAATCCACAATTCACCTGGCTGACCCTCTTCAGCATCAATGTTTCCATCTCCTTCACCATCCACGACCAAGCGAGCTTCGAGATTGGGCAGCAAGACTCCAGTGGTGCCAATCTTGCGAACTGAGTCACCCGTTTGGAGCAGATGGGTAGTGGGCGAAGTTTCTGTCAACCCGTAGCCTATATACATTGAATTAGCTATCATTGCCGGGGAGGAATAATAGACGCAGGGTTAATTACCTTGCACGATGTATACAGGGCTGCCATTTCTCTTGGCCTCCAATCGTTCTCTCACCTACAACCCAACGGTCAATATGACTACAGAGGAGAAGGCCTCTAATTACCTGGTGAGTAAGGGCGGCTCCCAGAGGGGCTGCACCTGATAATAAAATCTTGAGGGATGACAGATCGTATTTGTCAACCGCTGGTCAAGGCCGTTAGTTGGGAGAAGGAGAATTACTCTGCAACATACCAGGATGCAGCTTGAGTGCCACCATGACTGGTGGAACGATGAGAGCGATGGTACTCTTATACTTCTCGGTGTATGCACAGAAGAGGACGGGGTCGAAGCGGGGCATGATCGCTACGGGTGTACCGGAAAGGAATGGGTAGTGAACGAGTTTGACAGCACCTGGAAGGGAGAAAGTTAACGTTCAACCAGGAGTGAGCGTGGATAGTGGAATGCGTACCGAAGATGTGATAGAAGGGGAGGAAGCCCAGGAAACTGTCGACCTTGGGATCCAAAGGGAAAACTCCGTTGACTTGGTCAAGCACAGAAGTAAGATTTCTGTGCGTTGTCTTCGTGATGTGTTTGCATGAGCTCATACTACAATAGGAAAGGGGCAAGTGCATACCTCGACACCTTTCGGCTTTCCCGTTGTCCCTGAGCTATAGCAAAGGTACGCAGTTTCGTTTGCCAGTTCACCATCGAACTTCTCCTCCACATCCAAAGTTCCCAGTTTAAGCAAGTCCCCAAGGGTGAGGAGCCCCTTTGCTAACGCAGGCAGTGGAGCACTAGGTCCTCCTGCCCACTCGAGACTCTCTGTCAAGACAACAATGCGTTTCTTGGCTTCAGCGCTGTTGACGCCCAAGCTCTGCAACGTCTCTAGGGCGACTGGGATGCCCTCCTCGCTCGTGAACAGGAGGCGAGCTTGGCTGTCCGTGTACTGGTACGCCAGTTCGCGGGCATTGTAGGCGCTGTTGGCCAGGGTACATTTCAAACCTGCTGCCACTATATTAATAGAAATAGTAAGTCGGCATCCGTGCAATTCCGGGGAAAAGACAAACCAGATCCAAACAACGCGACAGGCCAGGCCAATGAATTATGCGAAAAGATCAAAACGGTGTCGCCGCGCCTAGCTCGAGTGTTCTCGTGGTTTCGAAGCCCGTATCCGAGGGCCAGAGCTAGCTTCTTGGTCTGTTCTCTTGTAATGGTTGTGCCTGTGGGAGCATCGATATAGGCCGGCGCGGATGCGGAGTATTGGCCAACAAAGCCCGGTCGAGAAGGAGGGAAGAGGTGTGAGAATACTGAGCGGTTATGGACAGGGACGTCAGGAATGGGAGACCTGTAGATTTTGGGCGCCATGGTGGTAGGAGAGGAGGAGGGAAATCTGGTTTGTCTTGCAGGGACCAGAGTGTGTTCCCCAGGTTACTTATATAGGCAGACACGCATTCTGCGGGGAAAGGCTCCGGATATCTCCTTTACCGTCGTACCGACCAATCTGATCGCGTATTTTTGATCACATCACCCATGGGACATAAAGTCTTCAACAGCGTCCAACTTGGACCACAGCGCCAGGCGAAGGGCTGTATAGGTGGCTCTTTCGCAGAAGTTTGTAATAGGGCCTGTCCCTGGGCTAATAGCTATAAGATGAAGCTTGTACCCCGTTTTGTAATGAATGTCATTTCCTACGCGTACTCATTGGCGTATTATACCACGCGACCAGGGCTCGCAAGGTTCCAATGAAAGCCAACGACGTGAAGAGCCGGACGCGGCACACCTCGCGGCTCATGGCAGTCGCTTCCAAGATTCGCCGGATTCGAGGGAATACAATTGAAGATGACCCATAAAAAGCTTCTGTTTCTCCTTCAAGCTATGAGATTCTGGAAGACGGGCATCCGCAGTCGAGCAGACAAAGGCAGACAATTCTGACTCTCGGACGCCAGCACCGCCACATGAGCGTCGCGTTCCATTGTTTGTCGATGGATGTTGGCACCGCCACATTGTTTCCCATCTTGTTGCAGTCCAGCATTTGCTTCTTCCTCCTCCTCGTTCCTTAGTTTCTTTCCCCGCTAATTATCCAAAACGCGTCTAATCTAATGGCTTCTCTTCTTCAACGCCTGAGTGCACCGGCTACAACAGGTCCTGTTCGTTCAAAACCAAGCTCTGGGCGAGCCTCAGGCCCATACGTGCGTCTCTTCTCTTCAAGCTTCCCAGGAAGTCTGTTCCGACCATCGAAGAATCTCCATCCAGAACAGGAAGGACAAACCACTCAAGGGCGATATCGACTCTCAATGGTCCCATGATCTCTACGAATCCCACAACTCATTATCCGCGCGACTGGGAAACGAGCCTATGCCTCCCAAAGCTGGCTTGAATACTCTCGCCCAAAAGGCCCTTCGGGACGCAACTGGCTCCAAATCCGACCAGCTCTCTATCAAAGGCGCTTCTTCCAAGGGCAATGTTGTCGAAGTTCGCGGGCTGGCAGCTGGTACAACGGCGGAGGATGTGGCGGCTATATTCAAACAATGCGGGGCTATCACTGACCAGAAGTTGATGGAAGGAGGCGAAAATCCGAAAGTTCGACTCCATTTCAAGACTGTAGCAGCAGCTTCGTCTGCTATCAGCAAGTTTAACAATCAACCTGCGGACGGGAAGATCTTGCAAGTCACTGTCGTTGGAATTTCGACAGCAGGGCAAAGCCTTGCCAGTAGGTTTGGGAAAGATGGATTGGGCTTGGTCAGGGAAGAGGGTAGTGTTGATGTGCTCATGGATACGAACGCGAATGGATCGTACGTTGCCCCCCTTTCATTCTTGAGATGCTGTTGACTTTGGTCCAATCCAGAAAACTGAGATCGGATGCTTTACTGCAATCTGACCCTCGGGCACACGTCTTGGTTGCGCCACCTGGTGCCAACCCCGCAGACTATGTTCAGGACACTCGAGGAGGGCGACGGGGAGGCAGAGGCCGTGGTGGAGGACGTCGTGGTCGCGGAGGAAGACGAGGAGGCGCTGACAGAATGGAGACGGACTGACACCTTATTGCCTTGTTTTTCGGTTTGCTTGCACATTTGTCTGCTTGTTGTTTTATCTGCCTCCTTTGCTAAAGCTTCTCTAGTTCTTTGGCTACTCTAGTGTTTGTATCATGGTTATGTATATTCTCCACTCAGTTTGGTGCTATCGCTCCTTTAATCAACTATCATGATGTCTACCGTCGGTTTTTTATATCAAGGGGCACTATCTTTACTTGGAGCATAGTTTAAAATGTCGTTAGATCATGCCCAGGGTACCAGAGCTGAATGCGCCCAGAAATCTGTTTCGAGATCACCGGTAAGAGCCGCAGAGAGCACGCGTCCTGCATCAATCCCAGGCTTGCCAACGTCGTTGACTCTTCTCCACCGTCTAGCAGGCTTTTCTTGCTTTTCCTACTTCAAAGTCCTAGCTTCACGTCGCAGCGCCGCTTGGAATCAAAATGAGTGGTGAGGTCTACTCTCATTTAACTTCGTGCTTTCTGAGCATATATCGTCGTACTGCAGGCTGGTTGTTCCTGTTCGCGGTCTTGTACTCGGCTGGTTTGCTTTTCGGCATGGTGTTCTTCGTCAGTTGTATCCTCTCTTTCCCTGGTCCTTGCCTTGAACGCTGGCAATCCAGGTCATCATGTTTTCCGACTTAGAGAGCGACTATATCAATCCGATAGACCTCTGCAACAAGCTCAACCAGGTCAGAGCTTTCCGCAATTCATTATGCATAGATACTGAACGATTGTACAGTTCGTATTGCCGGAATATGGCGCTCACGCATTCCTTGCCGTTCTCTTCCTCCTATTTGGCCAGTGGACGGCGTTCTTGTGGAACGTGCCTCTTCTTGCATACAACGCCAACAAGTACGTGTCACGTTCTTCTTACCTGACAATGGGACAGTGCAGCTCACTGTGTACTAGAGTTTTCAAGAAAGTTCACATGTACGATGCTACTGAAATCTTTCGGACGTTGTCTGCGCACCAGAAAGAGACCTACTTCAAACTCGCGTTCTATCTGCTTTCCTTCTTCTACTACCTCTACAGGTCAGTTTTTCTTCAACTTCTTTGGGAGCCATAGGTTAATCAACAATTGCAGGATGATTGCTGCTCTCGTCGCTGAGAACCCATGATTCGTCGGCCTTGCCGATAAATGATGACGTTGGCGCTCTACCCTGTTCCCTTTGACCGCCGCCTGCACCACCTATCTGCTTTGATTGGTCCTGGTGGCCGAGTTCTCCTGACTCTGTAACGACTTCAAGAGATTGACGACATTTACAAGCCTGGGACGGAATGATACCAGTTCTTGAAGAGATATCACTAAGCGCCAGAAACGGGTTTGTATGAAGGATGGTTCCGGACATCTAGTCTCGTTGTCTTCTAGATTACTGCTTCAATATATGATCTCTTTCAGGCCATCCACGTTGCGCGTTTCCTTTGCATGTTTGCGCCTACAGAACTCGAGGAAATGGCCATGAAGTCATTCAGACATCGGCGAAAGTGACATGTCTTCGCCTCAGTTGCACAATTCGAATCGCGCGTCGAGGCTTATACGTGCGGCTGAATATGACGGCAACTTAGAAACTTCTAACGCGAAACGAAGTTTCGAAAACAACCTTGGATTGCGCACGTACTCTCGAAGGTTGCAAATGTACATATGTATAGCTAGCAAGGTTTAGTGTGTAATATCATAGATAGCCTGTAATCTAGGAATAATCTATGAATGGTTCATAAGATAAAGGAGTTGTGTATGAATCTTAAATTTTTGATGTAGTACTTGAACATAACTGCAAAGTCTAGAATGCCACTTGGGTAGTTAACTTGGATATTTCTACCAGTGCGTCAAGCAGCTTTGGAACAATAAAAGGATTTTGCGTTTCCCTCCTGATGTCTTGCAATGCCGCTTCACTCTGGCGTCGAAGGCTACGCTCTTTTTCAAGTTCTTGCTTCATGGATTGTAATTGGGCTTGTAGACCTATGCTAAATTAGTAAACGTGGTACAGGAGCAGAAAGTTTCTCGCACACACCTTTGACTTCTTCGCCTCGATCTATGATCCCAGCTGAGCTGAATGCCGGGGTGAGGATGCTCCCTGAATACGCAGGGCAGTGCTTCTTCAATTCGTCAATGAGAAAGGCTTCACGAGTTATCCCTGCCGCAAGTTGTCGCCGAAGATCCCAGAGCTCCTTAACGAGTAATTTAGTGGGGTTAGGAGGTTCTTCAACCGAGCTTTCAAGCTTCATCGGCGCGCTATGAAGTAGAGGACCCGCACTAATGGAAGGACCAAACCTATGGAATCTGACAGACGGAGGCGCGGATACCGGTGGCGGTGGAGGAAGGGAGACATCCAGAGGCTCCGATTTGACAGAACCAGGATTGACATTTGCGATGGAATGTTTGATAAAATCCACTGCAGCCCGTTCAACAGGGTTTGCACTGGAAGCAAGCCTCTTCTTCGGTGGCTCTGACATTGGAGAATAGGGATTTGGACGTTTTTTAGATGCCCCATCCTGCCGAAGGGGACTGTTAGAATTTATATGAGTGACTAATTTCGACATTCAAGCTCGATTGGAGACGCACGTTTCACGGAATGTGGCACTCGCTCTGCGGCACGACCAGGTTAGACGACTGTGCGGAAGGAGAAAATAGACGCTACGTTACATTGATAGCTCTTCGAGCAGAGTCTCCAAGGCCTCCTGCTGCTGAGGCTGCTGAGGCCGTAGTTTTTGTATGAGATTGTTGTGTAAAACCTGCAGAAAATTTCAGGTTGCGGTGGGTTTGACGGTTTCGTTTCGACGTACTCCGTGCGGTTCGATATTGAACCACGAGAATTCTACACATCCATGGGTAACTAGAACAACATTTTCTGCCTTTGGATGTGGAATCTTGAGCTGAAGAACGTCGTGGCGAAGGGTACGGAGGGATTGATCTGTAAACTTGGAAAAATACTGGGTTGCTTTAAGGCCTCGATATCGGATAGTCACTACAACGTCAATATTCTGGCCGTTAAATTTCTTATGATGACTGGCATGGCTCATTTTAGACCGGTAAAACGACCATAACTAGTCCGGGATGAAAGAGAAGATGAGACCGACAGTTAGGGGCTGATTTGTCCTGTGGCGGAGTTTGAAATTCTCCACACATCGTCACCGTGTCGTTGGTGGAACTGTGCACTACGTGTATCTCCATCTTACGCTTGAAGCCCTCCGGATTCCCTCTCCAAAGGTTGCTGACGAGAAGGTGTGACTATACGACCTTTACTCTAATCCACGAACCCATTCTACGAAGGATTGAGGCTTAAGGATGGGCGGAGCAGGTAAGCACTGTTTTCAGATGCTTTCCGATTCATCAGGACTGACAACTTCTATCCTTATTTTATCTATGGCGGCTTGTATTGACTTTTGGAAATTCTGCTGAACTGATGATGCTTTGCTATCGGCTTTTACCAACTCCTTGCATCAACCCCGGTGGACGATGGTCGTGTCACACGAACAGGATGGCTGTTTTTATTCGCAGTTCTTATGGCTGCAGGTCTTCTGTTCTGCATGGTTTTCTTCGTGAGTACACTTTAATGAAAAATTGATGGCTTTAGTCTGAGCTCCTTTTTCAATACAGATCATTATGTTCTCGGATTTGGAATGCGACTATATCAACCCTATAGACCTATGCAACAAGCTGAATCAAGTACGTGGCTTGATCTGTCTGCCTTATCCAAAAGTTAATATTACTCTCGCTGTCAGTTTATCATCCCTGAACATGCCGCTCACGCGTTCCTCACACTGCTGTTCCTGCTCTCGGGTCAATGGATAGCATTCTTGCTCAATGCACCGCTCGTCGCGTGGAATGCAAACAAGTACGTGTTTGCTGGACATATCATGAACCTGGTCACTTCTAATCTGCTCTTGTCAGAATCTATAACAAGATTCATATGTACGACGCGACAGAAATATTCCGGACATTGGGAGGGCACAAAAAAGAGACCTTCATCAAGCTCGGATTCTATCTGTTGTCCTTCTTCTACTACCTATACCGGTACGCATGCAGACCATCTGCTCCGGAACTTGGGCTAATGTTCTTTGCAGAATGATTGTTGCCCTCATTGCCGAGAGCGAGTAAACCAGCGTATCGACCTTTGCTCGGAATCCGTTGTGCAATAAATCTTCATCCTTTGAACATGTGCTCTCTGATTTTTGCTTTCTAAATGATCCTGCTTTGTTGTAGATAGAAAATAATGTTATTTGTAGCAACCTTGTACGTAGATATCTTAGGGACCAATCCATACCTGGACATTGACTACTACAGCAAGCAACAAGAGAAATGTATGAACCACCGACCCATCTTTCCTCTGGATGAATAACAGAGAGAAGATATAGGGTACTAAGACGTCCAAATCGCTCAGAACACAGCTTGACACTCGAACGTCTGCGTGGGCACCACACCGAAGTGCAATGGACAGACATGAGCAACATGGGGAAGATATAGCCGTGCTGCCGCACGAAGAAAAAATGAAAGGCAGGAGACGGCTTTATGTACCCTCCAAAAGGCGTGAGAACCTTAGGGGCGGTCACATTGTCTTGACCATCACGCCGCAAGTCCTTCAAGCTCTGATGAGCAGCTGGACCTCTCAGGACGTTTATGGACTTCTCAGTAATGCTCCTGCTCGTGAAAATGGCTCGGAACATCTATGGTCACAAAAGCATATGGTTGTAACGAAATCCTCTGAGCTGCCCTGTGGCTCTGAATCCTATGATTGCGACTCGCAAGGGAATATATAACCGGATGATCTAGTCACGACTCCAGTTCCCAACTGTTCTCCTGCCCTCATCTTTCTCTTGGCCATGTCACTCTACCTCTGCGTTGACTGTGGCGGAACAAAGACCGCTGTGGTCATCGCTGATACTGCCGGCTCTGTCGTTGGCCATGGAAGTGGTGGTCCTTCGAACATCACCTACCTCGCGGTTGACGATTTCCTCGCTTCGATCAGTGAAGCCGTCGTCGAAGCACTCAAGAAGGCTTTGCCATCTGATATAGCTGCCCACTCCCTTCCTCTCAGCCCGGAGGCAACACCCTTTGGCGCTGCTTGGTTCGGTATATCTGGAGCCGATTCCCCTGCTGCGATCGCGAAAGTAACGCCAGCCATCTCGTCCCTTATCGGGATTCCACCAGGCCCTAACCTTGCTATCGCCAATGACACCCACCTCCTGGCTGCCCCAATGCGGATTTATCCTGAAGTCACACATGCAATTGCGGTGGTTGGAGGGACAGGATCTATCACCGTTAGTTTCAAGGAAGCTGAGGGAGGGCGGATTGAGGAGTTGGGTCGGGTAGGAGGATGGGGATGGATCTTGGGTGATGAAGGAGGAGGATACGATGTAGGCCGGGAAGCGCTGCGGGAGATTCTACGCGAAGAAGACCGTGCTTCTGTGGTTGGACAACCACCTCCACCAAGTGTTCTTCGCGATCGAGTTCTCGAGCGCTTTGGGGTACAAAATGTGATGGAGATATTCGGAGTGGTTTATCATGGTGACCCCACTCCTTCGTCACCGCCCAGTGAGAGTTGGGGATCAGACGATCTGCGCAGGTTGTCCCGAGAGAAGAGGATATCGTTCCTACCACGACTGGTCTTCCAGGCCGCACTTGAAGACAACGATTGGTTGGCGAAGCAGGTCCTTGTGGCGTGCGCCGCGAATTTGGCCTCGCAAATTGCTATTTTACTAGGAGAGGGGAATAAGGATGCTCGAAAGATTGTTAAAGCGGAGGAGACTGTTATCTCTTTCGGAGGATCTTTAGTAGGGGTGGAGAGTTACCGGAAGCTTATTCTCGCTGACCTCGACCGACGAGGTTATAAGTTTTCTCGTGTCCATTACGTCGAAGATGCAGCTGCTACTGGAGCCATGGCCCTAGCAACAGCTTTCGCCGGGAAATAGATCGTAGCGTAATCTAGTAGTTCTATGTACCGCCGAAAGTTTAGTAGGTTTATTTGCATGTCCTAAATATTATTAGTAAGTCGTGCGTTCGAGATCCCGCCTTTCGCTCTGACATGCACATCCTCGTGCAGTAATCTTCGAGGCTTTTGGTTCTGCTTTCCATCGTTGTCGTGCGTTCGACGTCCATGAAACTCTCTCGGGCGGGTTACCTATGTGTGGTGGCCTACACTACGATCTCCGTGCTCTATACCACCAAGACTCTTCTCGCAAATATCTTCTACGCTCCTCCCAGAGGCGTTACCTCGCCTATCCCCGGCTCATCATCAAGGGTCGTGAAAGAGACCTTGGACTTAGACCCGTCCATATTGCATGACAACACTGGCTCGGAACTCAATGATCCACCTGTAGTCGGCTCGCATCTGGTGTACACGAATGGCGACGTTCTGAATCTCACTGGAGCTCTGGCAGCTGGGAATAGCCAGCTGCGTTCTGTTTCTATGCACGATGTGCTCTTGTCCAAGGCGTTCGCAACTTCTATGAGGCCCAGTGATATTGTCCCCTACTTTCACAAAGCTTCCGGTCCCTTTGCCGAGGATGAAGTGACGATAACCAGCATTATAACAAGCGATAGATTGGACGTTTTTGCTCGCCTTGTCGAGAGGTATCAAGGTATGTATTTAGTTCTGTCTCTCCCGGGACTTTAATTGACTCACCTGGACAGGACCAATATCAGTTACTTTGCACGTTAAGAACAACACAGAGGGGGTCCCTCGGATATTAGAGGCTCTCCAGAAATTGTACTCTTCTTCAGAGACTATGATGCGCTTTGTCGACATACACTTGGTTCTGGATTCGTTTGACAGACAATTCAACACTTGGCGGAATATTGCTCGTCTCTTCGCCCGGACGGACTTCGTTATGATGCTTGACATTGATTTCTACTTGTGTACGGACTTCCGGCAGACTCTCCGAACTGATACCTGGCTCCGGCAGAAATTGGAAGAAGGTTTATCTGCCTTTGTCGTCCCTGCCTTCGAATACATCGATCCTCGTGACGAGAAGGGCTATGCATCGTTTCCGACGACGAAAAAGGTGGGCTCTGATCAGTCGGCCCTCCGGCTCTAGCTTATCAGCTGCTCGAAAGGGTCTTCTGGCCAAGATAAAAGCCGGAAAAATCGATATGTTCCATGCGTCCTGGAAACCGGGACATAACAGCACGGATTACCCCAGATTCTACTCTGCACCTCAAGGCGATATCTACAAGATCACGACCTACCAATCGGCTTATGAGCCTTACATCATCTTCAAGAAGGTGGGCCCTCCATGGTAAGAAGTTTCTTCCGATTCTTCCCAGTCGCTGCTGTTCTGTCTGTTGATTGCTTGAATCGGACAGGTGCGAAGAACGCTTTGTTGGCTACGGTGGGAACAAAGCTGCCTGCCTCTTCGAAATGTATCTTTCTGGCGTCAACTACTATGTTCTTGCAGACCATTTCATCATCCATCAAAAGCATCTCTACGAAGAATCGGCTCGTCGTACCGAAGTGCGTTCCTTTGCCCCGTTGGCAGAAGATCTGCTAATACTTGTTTTTCACCAGCGAAAATATAACCGCAAGATATATACAAGTTTCAAAGAGGAAGCCTGTTTTAGGTATGTGCCAATCCCTTTGCAGTCATACCATCCTGATTGCCGAGCTATATAGATACTTGAGAAGTTACCGTGATACCAGAAGCCTTGGCACAATACGGGCGAGTAATGCCATAAGTGAATGCAGGAAACTAAAACCGATCAGGATGTCTGCTCCTCAGGTCTGTTCGATTATATCATTGGATGATATGGCTACTAACCAAGTCACCGATTTTCAGCTCCTGGGGGACTAAGGACCAGCGTCTGGGCTCGGCGGAATATGTTCGACTGGGTTAACATAAGTCACTTGACAGTTTGTGGGTCAGGTAGTTGCAGAGTACAATGTGAACATCTGTCTATCATGTGAAGGCTAGAGAAGAGAAGGTCTTCCAAGAGGTGAATCGTCCACTTCTGTGCAATGATTCTGATGACAGGAGAAATGTTGCCGGTTGGGACCAAATGATGCATTTCGAAGGCAGATACGTGGGATTGCTTGGAAATGCGTTGAGCTTCCTTCCTACAACCGCCTTTGTTGGACATGCTCATGGTTTTGGCGGCGCGACCAATGGTAGCCAATAGTGCAAACTCAATGACTCATGGATGTAGCTGTCTATGATGTCAGAACTCTTGCCTATCAGGGTACGCCCAAGGGGATAGTGCTGTCCAACCATTGGTGGGAAGCTTTGGATTCCGAGCGGGAACATGCTTCTCGTGAAGAAGACAGCTCATAAATAATGAATGCCGGTGATGTTTAAGGGATAATTGTTTTTTAGTGCAAATGATTATTCGCTTACTCATGCCGTTAAAAGTGTGTCTTTATCGGGCGCTAGCGCTCGCAACCTGTCATGGCAGCGACTCGGAGTTCATCCACATACATCCGCTGTCTTCGAATGAGGCATGAGCTCCTGAAAAGTACATCCGGTAGACTCGGGTAGGGCACATAAGAGGAGATTGAGGGGATAGCATGCGTTATACGCCACAGAACTTAGAAAGGAGAGAAAGTTCCGGCCGGCCGGACGGCGATTAGTTCCATATGTGGGGAGAGGAGAGCCCCTATGTCCTGGATAATTTCTTTTTTTAGAGATTGGCGTTTCGCCAGATCGAGTGTTCGATGATGTTAGTTTGTTGTCCTCCAATTTCCTCAACGCCCCGTGACACTTAATAATTGCATATCCGCCCAATACTTAAGCAGGCCCCCTGTGCCACAAACCCCCGTTGTCCCCCACCCCGCAGTATGTCTCCCAAGGTCCTTATCTGCAGTCAGTACACCCCCGTCCTCCCCGTCGCTCTTGAATATTGAGTGTGCATCCAGGTACCATCGTCTGGGCCCATGATGAAGTCCATTCGCTTCTCGGCAATATCGCGGAAATTGTCGTAGGTTAACCTCTCCTCCAGAGCTATCCAAGAGAATGACGTCCGCCAGTATGTAGACTCGCCCAACCGTGCCGCGTTTCTCGCGGAGTTCGAACCGGGTGGAAAGTATGAAGGGACGGTCGGAATCTACAGAGAGAACGAGTCTGCCAAGAAGCTCGGCGTGTTTGACAAGGAACTCATCGACGGCCTGCCGTCTTCTGTCCGGTGGATCGCGCACAATGGGGCGGGCTACGACCCTGTCGATGTGCACGCATGCATAGCCAAGGGTAAGTCGTTCGAGTGAACGACGCGGCGCCACCTGCTAAACGGCCCATGAATCGCGCAGGAATATACCTATCAAACACTCCAGGGGCAGTGGACGACGCAACGGCCACGACGGCGCTGTACCTACTGATCTCCACTCTACGCCAGTACGCTGTGGCGGAACGATCCCTCCGCAACTTGAAATGGAAACCGGCTGGACTGAACAGGGTCTCGCATGATGTAACGGGGCGAACCTTGGGAATTCTCGGACTCGGTGGGATTGGCACGCGGTTAGCGGAACTGGTGCAGGGGTTCCCGATGAGAGTGGTGTACCACTCGAGAAAGAGGAACCCTAGCGCACCGAGCTTTTGCGAGTACTTTGAGAATGTGGAAGAGATGCTGGCGCAGACGGATGTATTAAGCGTTCACGTACCCCTTCGCGATGACACGGTGGGTCTCGTCGGTGAAAAGTGGATAAGAGCGTTGAAGCCAGGAGCTATCATCATCAACACCGCACGTGGAAAGGTTATTGACGAGGAAGCTCTCATCAGAGCTTTGGCAGACGGACACGTACGTTGGATCTTAGCTTTAACCCGGGTGAATTGCTCATTTCTTAATATTTTGGGTTATAGCTTGCTGCAGCTGGTCTCGACGTATTTCCGAACGAGCCTGAGGTGAACCCTCGATTGCTTGAATTCCCGCAAGTAACCTTGCTACCACACATGGGGACGGAGAATCAAGATACACAGAAGAAGATGGAAGTTCGGGCTTTGACCAACCTCAGGGACTTCTTGACAACAGGAGCAGGGAAGGATTTGGTTATCGAGTACAAACAACGGCAACAGCCTGAGAAGTCATTTGTGACGAAGGTGAAATCGAAATTGTAAGAGCTATTGTCCGCGCAGTACGCTGACGTTGGTGCTTTTGGGAAGAATTGAATATTGATTGAAACACCCATCAGGACAAATTGTACAGTAATGTAACGGCAGCGCGTGTGCAAAACGCTCCCGTAAGCCTTTTCGTGCATATAGTAGAATTGCATGAAGATAAACACGAATGAAAGATTGATGAACACGAGGCATCCTCGAGGCAACCTTTTTGTCCATTTTATCTTTCAGTTGCGCACCCAAGAACTTGAAAGAACACCGACGTGAACGGCGAAGGTAACGTTAATTCCCAGATGTCCACGTCGAAGGCAGAGACAGGAGGCCAGCGAGCGATTCAGGTCATCAAAGATATGACGGAGACCGTTCAGAGCCTGTAGGTTGGACTTAACGCTCTATGCCACCGATCTCGCTAAACCCTGGTGATCGGTCAGGAACAGCGCATCTTCACAGTTACAATGGCAAGCACATGCATTTGACAGCGTCGAATTCGATTCCGTAAGATTTGCCGAGTCAGGGTGCTCTCTCCAGAAGCTTGTTAATCGGTTCACATAGGAAGATCCACTGGTCGAACTGCAGGGTTTGCAACGATTGCTTCGACAGCATGATGCAGAACATACCGAGAGGATGAAGGATCTCAGACAGAGCCTGCAAGGCGAGATAGAGATCGGTTCGGCTTCGATATTGTAAGGGTTCTGTAACTATCTCCGCGAAGACTAACTCTTTTGAGTTCAGCAACGAAGTACGAGGAGAACTCCGGTCGACAATGAAGCAGGTGATAAAGGATGAAATGGAGGCCCAGATCCAAGAGCATATCCCAGTGCCGATGAGTCGTCAGGCCGAAGAAACCAAGGAGCAACTGAGGATTGTCAATGGGTCCCTGCAGAATTCGTCAGTCGCATCATTACCGACCACGGGCTTAGCACTGATATGAGAGCAGGCGATCAAGAATTGCGAATGCGTCGTTGGGAGTGTCAAACTTGTTTGATCCTTTAGCTGTTGTCTTGACTCCTGAAGGAAAGAGAAGTGCTTACTGGCCATTCGATCTTGGTTCGCTCTTCGCATATGACTGTGCATTTGTTTGTTTTTGCACCAGGCAGTTGTGGCTGACGTTTTCGTAGTAGAGAGTGCGCGTGCGCTGGTGAAAGACTTTGGACTGGTCGACTCGGACCAGCTGCATGTCAATTTTCAGAGATTCCTTACTCACATCGGTAAGGAAGTTTATATCTGTTGATGCGGTAGATTAATGTCAAAGGCAGGAAGCAACATCGACCTATTTATTCCTGATGTCAAGGATTGAACTCCAGGTGGTTCCTAGCGGTTGATTGGCGGAATACAATCCTGACTGGGCAAGCCCAGGCGGGTTCGATTTCTGTAAGCATCACAGGTGTAAAAGATGATCAAAAAGCATCCTTCGAATCGATACATGAATTTATGCATATGACCGCCCTAATGTCACTGGCGGAAGCTTCTTGAACTGTCACCGCCCTTGTGGAACACAGGTACTTTATGATGCGAGACTTCTTCTTCTGCATCTTCGCAATATGTTCTCGCCAAGGTTCTCCAACAGTAAATTCATGCCCTCAACCCCAACATTGAAGCCTGCCAGCCTAGCCACGATGGCGGCAAACCCCTCTTCCCCTGAGCCGATACCAGAGCTAGAGCACAAGAACGGGCAGAGCCCTCAGCCGGCGGTGGGTGTTGCGGACGTCTTGCAGGCGATAATCGCAGCGGGCAGCAACAGCAATGGACCGACCACACTGTCGACGCCGATTATGATTGAATGCGGGGAAAGAGTCATGGCACTGGGGAGAAAGAGGATGGCGACGATGAGTGGACGGGTGGGTACCTATGTTAATGAGATGGGCAAATGTTGACATTTTAGTGTGCAGAACGCGTTCCTGTATCTGAAGAGCAAGTTTGGACTGCTGAGCACATCGAGCGCGCTGTATATTTCAGCCAAGTTTGGTGGTGACAAGGGGTTTGTAGAGGTGGACATGGATGCGTGGGAGGAGCTGGTGCCGTACATGGAGCGGCTGAGGATCTATAGCTGAACTTGTATCGTAGTCAATTGCACGTGCCCAAACATTTCTTGCTTGTCTCCCAACCACGATGGCGTCTCCGCTGCACCAGGTCTCCGCTGCCTACGCAAAGTTCTCATCCGACGAGCTCCTCCTCTTCCTCAAGGTCCGCAACCTTCCCACATCTGGCTCACTCAATGACCTCGTCGCACGACTAGCAAACCATGATTTCCACACATATCACTTCCCCGCATCCCAACCCTCCTCCTCCAAACCATCTGTCTCCTGGGTACGCTCCCATCTCAGTCCAGAGCTACCCCTAGAAATTATTGCGGACATCATGGATCATGTCGGCGATTGGGAACTCACCAGGGCAATCGACGTCCCAACATCCCTCCCTCGGCCCTCAGATTGGTCCAGGGCAACAAAGACAGACGAGGCCGTCCTCACAGGAGACGTCCGTGCAATTCGTCGCACAAATCCAAGTACCGCAAACTCTCTAACAAAGCTCGGTGCAATATGGGCAATCCGTTTCGAATATGTCAATGTCCTCGAGTACTTCCTCTCGCATCACTACAAAATGTTTCTGGCCGCCTTCAAGGATGACCTCATTCCCATAAAGGCATCTCGGCACGGCAGAATCAACGTTCTCAACTGGTGGAAGCACGGGGTCGAGTCCCATCCCGACTTGATTCCAGCACCTGCCCCAAAGTCAATACCAGATGCGATAGACGGAGCATCTCGCAATGGCCAGGTTGTCGCCCTTGACTGGTGGCTCAACCATGGCCCGGCCTTCAACTATACCGAGGCCGCCATGGAGTACGCCAGTGCCAAGAATCAGATTGCCGTTCTGGACTGGTGGAAGGAACAGCACAAAGCCAAAGGCTTGCCTTTGAAGATCGGTCGGGTCATGGATATGGCAAGCACTGCCGGCAATGTCCAAGTCTTGGAGTGGTGGGCCACATCCCAGCTGGAATTCAAGTATGATCGCCATGCGCTGCAGCACGCGAGCTGTCATGGGAAGGTCGAGGTGTTGCAGTGGTGGCTAGGAAGCGGGCTACAGTTGATGTTTGACCAGGAAGCGCTTATTGGAGCTACTCGACATAATCGCCCGGAAGTGCTGGAATGGTGGGACAAATCAGGGCTGCCGATTCAGTATCGCATGTGTGATATCGAAGAGGCATTGGAAGATGCAATTGGTGGTGGGGACGCTGCGAGGGCCTGGTGGAAGGCCAAAGGCGTTGACTTTAATGCCAACGAGAAGGAATGGATGAAACTACAAACACTTAATTAATGGGCTCTTCTTCACCTCCCACTTTAACAGTGGAATACCCATATGGCTACCACGTCTGACTATATTTCACTGGGTTTGTGTTTTCTGACATTCATTGGGGACAATTCGCTTGTAATCTCTTCCCTTTCTCTTGCTCTTTCTCCATATTTGATCCCCTGCTTTCCTGTTTGCATTTTACGTGTTATTTAATTGCTCAGCATGTGTACATTAACAGAATACATCCTTTTAGAATTAATAGCAGTTTAAGGTTAGCCCCATGATACGTATCTGCAATCTGCGAAAGCGGAGGCCGGAGACGAAGAAGGTGATGAACGAGCCAATGGTAATCCGAATAGTGACTGCAGACGCTCTTTCCCCTTTCAATGGCCAGAAAGCTGCTAACTTTAAGGTGCTACATAACTGGAGATGCAGCCTTAAAAACATCCAGGAATCACACCGGAAGACTTTGCTTGACTGTGCAATTCTTCTGGATTTCGTTACTAGTACGTAGTGTGTTAACGTACACACCTCTTTTTGTCTCTTTGCTGGCATTCAACAAACGAAGATCGATTCCCATCTGAGCACGGCGGAGACCGACCGCACCTCCGAGTGGCTCTGATCCGCCACGGAATGACGTAACTACCGCGGTCGTAAGTACGCGTCGGCCTATAACTTAGGATCATGACCTTTGACAGGTGTGCTAATCCGCTAATTAGTCCTTCTTCAAAACAAGTCCGAAGTTTGTGAAGTCGTGTCGCAAGCTACGGAAGGACGCCTCCTTTGAGAGTTTGAACTTTGTCGGCTTTGTTTGACCAAGAGCAGCTCTAAGATGATTCTAGAACGTGCTAGATACTGACGTGTACTATGAAATTCGGGTTTAAATAATTGCGCGGTGGTTGATACCCGGGTTGCTTGCGCACGAGGCTGACAGAAAAACCTTTCAACCGGGTGAACAAGCTGGAATTGTTCAAGTCGTACTACTAACAGGAATAACGCGTCTACTCTGGTTTTTTTCAATCCGACCGTAATGGCAGAACCATTGAGTTTGACTTCCACCGCTTGTCTGTCTTCTGGTGAGGATCCTCGTTTGGCTGTGACTACCGCGGCAACGGTTCCTCGATCCGATAATTAACGTTCGAGTCATTACTAGGTTACACCATCCCTCTTCTTGGATTTGGGGTGTATCAGAACTTGAACGTTAGTGGAATTCTGGAGGGTTTCAAAGCCGGCTATAGGTACGTGGTTGGCCTTAGGAAAGTAGATGTAATGCCAAGTCGACTGGAAGGCATGTCGATTCGGCTCAAATGTACGAGAACGAAGCAGAGGTTGGAGCTGCTGTTCGTGAATCGGGACTCAAGCGAGAAGATGTCTTCATCAGTAAGTAAATAGATCTTCTAGCTTCTGTGAAATATTGCAAGACTAACTTTCATCTCTGTCTAGCCACAAAGATAGAAGGCAAGGACCATGGATACGAGCAGACTTTCAAAGGGATCGACGAATCCTTGAAGAGATTCCAATTTGGTATGTGCGATTACACCTCAGTGACTGTTTAATGTACTAATAGACTATGTTCTCCGCATTATAGACTACATTGATCTTTTCTTGATTCACGATCCCCTGTCTGGCAAAGAGAAGCGTATGGAAACGTACAAGGCGCTCCTCGAAGCCAAGCAGGCAGGAAAGATCCGCTCGGTCGGAGTGTCCAACTAGTAAGTGCCCCAGCTTTGTGTAAACTTCGTCCTAATATTATGGCTAACGTTTGACCATAGCGGGATTCACCATTTGGAAGAAATCAAGGCGGCTGGCTTGGATACTCCTGTTGTAAACCAGCTGGAGGTATGGTTTCGTTCCTTTTCTACTTTTAGACATCGTCGCTCAAAATTGCTACAGATCCATCCGTTCTGCCAGCATAAATCCATTGTTAAATATTGTCAAGAAAATGGAATTGTAATCGAGGCCTATTGCCCCATTATTCGAGGGAAAATGGACCACCCCGTCATCGAGGAAGTTGCAAAAAAGGTGCGTAGTGCTCTGTAAATATCTTGCCCCGAATGTCTGTGTTGATTTAGGCTACTAGTATAACCGAGAACCTGCTCAAATTCTTCTCCGCTGGTCGCTTCAGAGAGGGTAGGTCCTTAATTATGCGTATCTCGGACTCAGAGTGACCATGAATAATCCAGGTTCGTTCCTCTCCCCAAGAGCTCGACGCCATCCCGGATCTACTCCAATACGAACCTCTACGACTTTGAGTTGAGCCAGGAAGATATGGACAAGTTGGATAGCTTGGACAAAGGTGATGCTGGTGCCATAAGCTGGAATCCAGTCAACGCACCTTAAGTAGATAAGTTGTTTAAATACCCATTGCATTACTACCCCGTTCAACGCAAGGAGATAGACCATGTCAATTGAAGAACACGAAAGTTCTGTGCTTCAGCAGAAATGCGCTACCCAATCGCAACACATAGCTCTCTGAATACCAGAGCTACACAATACTACATATCCGAGTCCGTAACCCCTGCCAATCAGAGCACGGACCTCCGAGTGGGCTATAAACATCGTGACGGAATGACGAAATGCTTGATAAGATATTGAGCACCAGCAGCCCCACCTACCTCCCTTGATAACTCGCATACTTTGCTACCGCACAAGAGCCAGAGATAATGTCTGCACCTTTGAGGTTGACCTCTACTGCTCGTCTTTCATCCGGTAAGTCTTCCCGTCAGACGCCAGCATCGATATAGAACAGAGATACTAACCGTGGAGCCACGGCTATTAGGCTATACCATCCCTCTTCTTGGGTTTGGAGTATACCAGAATTACAGTCCTAAAGATTCAGTTCTGGAAGCTTTCAAAGCAGGTTACAGGCATGTGCATGTAATACATCGATTTTGACAAGTACTAATCAATGAACGCGCAGGCATGTCGACTCGGCACAGATGTACAGGAACGAAGCAGACGTCGGGGCAGCTGTTCGTGAATCCGGCCTCAAGCGCGAGGATGTCTTTATCAGTGAGTAAAGTGTCTATCAGGCTGCATATGACAAGTCCAAAACTAATTCTTCTCTAGCCACGAAAATACATAGCCCGTACCACGGATATGCAAAGACCGTCAACGGGATTGAAGAATCCTTGAAGAGATTCCAGTTTGGTGCGTCCGGTTCAGTGTATTGGGGATACGATGTCCTGATAAAGGTATATGTCGCAGAATATATCGACCTGTTTCTGATTCACGATCCTCTGGCTGGCAAGAAGAAGCGTCTAGAAACATACAAAGCTCTCCTTGAAGCCAAAGAGGCAGGGAAGATCCGCTCAGTCGGAGTATCCAACTAGTACGTCTCCTCAGACCTCAATCTAGTCATTTCTAACATTCGATTGTAGTGGCATCCACCACCTAGATGAGATCAAAGAAGCTGGATTCGAGGCTCCCAGTGTAAACCAGATTGAGGTATGTTTGCTCCATTCCACCACAGTCCTTTTCTGAAGACACGAGCGCTCACAATGCCCATGCAGTTGCATCCGCTCTGCCAACAAAAACCTATTGTCAAATACTGCAAAGAAAATAACATCGTGGTTGAGGCATATTGTCCCATTCTTCAAGGGAATATGAGCCACCCTGTCATTCAGGAAGTTGCTAAGAAGGTCCGTAGTATCTTCTTGCCTTAGGGCTTGCTGCCTCGATGCTGATTCTGGCTCCCAGAACGATCGCGAACCCGCTCAGGTCCTTATCCGGTGGTCACTTCAGAAAGGGTGAGAGACTGGTTTCTAAAAATATATTCCTGCCATTAGAATAACGCTGTATCGATGAACCTAGGTTCGTTCCCCTTCCTAAGAGCGCGACACCGTCCCGAATTCACTCCAACGCGAACCTCTACGACTTTGAATTGAGCCAGGAGGACATTGACAAGCTAGATAGCTTGGATCAAGGTGATGCCGGTGCCATAAGCTGGAATCCAGTCAACGCTCCTTAGGTAGATAAGTTACTCGAATACCCGTCGCACTATTCCCGTTTGGCAACACAAGGAATAGATTTAACCAAGCCAATTGAAGAACACGAGAGCTCTGTGCTTCAGCAGAGAGTGACTACACTATCCAATCACATAGTTCTCTGAAACCGGGGACTACCAGGTACCGACGTCTATCTACTAAATTACTATACATACCTGGATAGAGCACGGACCTCCGAGTGGGCTTTAAACACCTGATCCACCACGGAATGACGGAATGTGCTTGATAAGATATTTAGCGCCAGCAGGCACCAAGGGCCCAACCATCTCCTCTTGACTCGTACTTCTCATACTTACTTCGACAGCTACAACAGAATTCAGAGATAATGTCGGCACCTTTAAGGTTGACATCTACCGCTCGTCTTTCCTCCGGTAAGTATTCCAGCAAGTCAGTTACCACCATCCCTCGAGCAGAGGTGCTAAATGCTGAGCTACCAGGTTATACCATCCCTCTTCTTGGGTTTGGAGTCTTCAAGAACTTCAGCGCTAAAGATTCGGTTCTAGAAGCTTTTAAAGCAGGGTATAGGTGGGTACAATGTGACATCCACGGTTTGGAGGTAGGACTAATAAGTGAATGAGTAGACATGTCGACTCGGCCCAGATGTATAGGAACGAAGCAGACGTCGGGGAGGCTGTTCGTGAATCAGGCCTCAAGCGCGAGGATGTATTTATCAGTGAGTAAACTCTCTCAGCCAAGCCGCACCTAGAGGCTTAAGCGCTGAACCTTAATCCTTCTCTAGCCACGAAAATACAGAGCGCGAACCACGGATACGCCAACACCGTCTCAGGAATCGACGAATCCTTGAAGCGATTCCAGTTTGGTGCGTCTGGTCCGGTAGCAAGAATATGGTACCCTGATGGGAGTATTATTTGTCCGTGACAGAATATATCGACCTTTTCTTGATTCACGACCCTCTGTCTGGAAAAAAGAAGCGTTTAGAAACATACAAAGCTCTTCTCGAAGCCAAGGAGGCAGGGAAGATCCGCTCTGTCGGAGTATCTAACTAGTACGTCCTTTCAGACTTCGACCTAGTAACTTAACACTCGACTACACTATAGTGGCATACACCACTTGGAAGAGATCAAAGAAGCTGGATTCGAAGCTCCTACTGTAAACCAGATTGAGGTACGTCGTCTGCTCCATGCGACCACATTCCTAAGACATAAGCGCTCATACTATCCATACAGTTACATCCGCTCTGCCAACAGAAACCTATTGTCAAATACTGCAAAGAAAACAATATCGTGGTTGAGGCTTATTGCCCCATCCTTCACGGGAACATGAACCACCCTGTTATTCAAGAAGTTGCCAAGAAGGTGTGCAGGCTTCTCTTGCCTCGGATCCGCTACCTCCGTGCTTATTCTGCCAACCCCCCAAGAGTGAGCGTGAACCAGCTCAGGTCCTTATCCGATGGTCACTTCAGAAAGGGTGAGAGCCTGGTTTCTAAAAATATATTCCTGCCATTAGAATAACGCTGTATCAATGAACTCAGGCTCGTTCCCCTTCCTAAGAGCGCAACACCCTCCCGAATCCACTCCAACACGAATCTCTACGATTTTGAATTGAGCCAGGAGGACATGGACAAATTGGATAGTTTGGATCGAGGCGATGCCGGCGCCATAAGCTGGAATCCAATCAACGCTCCTTAAGAAGTAGATATGTACCGTTCTGATACCAGTTGTATTCCCATTTCATTGGACATAAACCAATCAAAGAATTGCAGAGATCGGCGGTTCGGCACTAGTCCCCTCGATCTGTAAATCATGCACGCTTTCCAAGCCCACCCCTCTCAAAATCTTGCCGATCGATTCTTCCTTGACAGTCTCTAACTCAGCCTCATTCTTCACCAACAACATCCCGGCAAACCCTAAGGAATTGACGGATAGCTTATCTCCGTTCGAGAGGGTGTGTGTCTCGTTCTTTCGAGGGATAATATGGATGTGTTCGAGTGTCATGATGATATTGTAAGAGGGACGGCCGGTGGGGTAGTCTGGATCATGTCGGATGGTTGAGATGGCAAGGTCGAGGAGCCGGAGGAAGGCGCTGGCAAGAATTTGCTCGATTTCATCCGGGGAGTTTGTGTCGAGGAAGTGAGATGGGAGACGGTAACTGTGGCTTGCATATGGGAAGGAGGTTAGTGAGAATGGTCGATCTGCATTGTGTAAGTCGTGTTTCTGGTCAGACCAGGTACGCGGTAGATCGAAAAATAGAAGCACATGCCTTGTGCTTCCAATCGAGCCTTTCGAGCAAGCACTTCAATCGGAGGCCCGCCAGGGGTTTCAATAGGGATGAACTGGATATGTTTGTGCGGTTGACTCGCTCCGCTATTGTCTCCGCCTAGATGCAAAATAGAAAACACTTGGCATCGGCGAACTATATATGACCAGGGAAGGGCGCACAATTGTAGAACGCAAAGAAGTTTTGTCCAGCTCTCCGAGCAGCAGCCAGTAGCTGGTATGTTTGAACAAGTTCGGATGGCAGCGGAGGGGATGCTTGAGATGAGAATTCTGTACGTACGCAACAAACAGAATGGAGGGTACGAGGTTGATTGCATTCAGAAACCTTCTCGAAAAGCATATGTCTTCTGGAATCTCGAACCTTTGGTTACCAGTAGAAAGTGGTGGGATATAACCGAGTATTTGTTGAGCTGGATTGCCGAAGTCAGTCAGGATAAACCATTCCTTTCGGTCTTCGACGGTTCAGACGTACTAATATCGCGAACAGATCCCCCGTCTGGTCATCCTTCAAATCCCCTACGTACAACTGCGGGTTATAGGGCGGGGCGAAAGGGTCGAACTTTTTGTTCGCAGCTGTTCCTGCATTAATGTCAACCGAGTCGAAATGAGGTGTAGGGAGCGCGGGTTTGTGTTGCAAAGCTGGGCATAGTCTGATCTCGAACTGCAGACGGTGCCATCAAGAGATAACGCGAAGGGTTAAAGTCCAGGGTTCAACATTCGATTTGACCCGGAATACGTCGCAATCAGTGGAGTAGTTAGCGATCTGACTGTCCAGGGCAAGGATCCGACAAAAAGACGCACTGGTACACCGAGTTCCTCGTGCTTGACGACAGTTGAGGGGAAGAATAACAGATCGCCAGAATCGTGTGCACTTTTGAAAGCTGTAGGAACTTTCTGAATGATCTCAGCGTAGGTTGACAAGGCCATCGTTGTTAGGCTTAGGAAGCTGTAGGACCAATGGGCAAGCGGGCTGGACAAGCGTAGACAATGGTGGAGATGACAATAGATCAACCGGGACAATAGTCGAGGCATGCTCGAGGCGGCACCTTAGTGCGCTATCAATCTATCGCTCAGTCTGGAATTTGAAGCACCACTTGCATGGAGATTGGCAAAGATTGTCCATGGAAAACCTACAACTACAATATTTGTATCGTCGAGCGTGATACCGAAAGAAATCGACAACAGTATGCTAATAATCATTCCGGCCGAAGTAGGTCAGTGGTTGGTCAAAACGTTGGCAATTAAAAGAATGAGCAATAAAAGAATGGGTTGTTAAGACCAGCCTAACCAAAAAAGATATGAAAGCTTGCATCGTTTTTCCTCCTCCCGCATCGAAGAATAATAAAGGGAAAGGAGTGCGTGCCACAAATAAAAGAGAGCAGCCCAGCATAGGCACGGAGCGCTGGACCACTCATTAGGCCGCGCCTCCCTTCCCTCTATTTTCTTGTGCTTCCTTAATTATTTCTCCCTGCATAATTCCGCGCATATAGCATAGCATCGCTATGAAAGTGTAGATCGCAGCATTTACTCCCTGGGCAGATTGATGAGCTTTACCGTCACTCTTGAAGGATAGAAGAACATACTTGATAGTATAGAATATTTAGAACAAACTGGAATACCAGCAGAACCACTCTAAATTGGAGACTTCGATATAACGCCGTACTCTTGATCATTGGGATTGGGAATTCAACCATTAGAACGACTATGCCCAGAATCATGGCAAATATCGGCACGATTGGAACCTTGACGATGATAGCAACCATTGGTGCAGCACTCTTTGGGGCTCTGAAAACAAAAATAGATCATCAGTACATGTCCTGGGCGGTCGGAGGGCGTAGGCTACGTACTGGAGTCCTCCAGGGTCACGGAGAGTGCCGCCGACAAAGTCCCAAAAGTACTTTCTGTAGAAGAGACCAAAGAATCCTGCCCATACAGCGTCTATCGTAAGGCCGACCTCATGAGAACGCCGTCGTCAACAGACATCGTAATACCACTCACAAACGCTGGCGGTAATCGAAACCAGGCGAGCGTATTCGTGCCAGATGAGGTTTCCCATTGTCTAACTTGATACTATACTGTAAATTGGCTGAGGCTTGCTAGAGCTGCGGTGATTTGACGATTATGCCGGGTGGGAGATGCACTGGTATATCGAGACCCTGCTCGTCGGATTTGATTTGAAAGCTGAAGAGAAGAGATTTGGAATACGAGAACAGTGAGTCCAATAGCAAGGCCGGAGGAGAGCACAGCTCTCAAGAAAAAGAAAGGGGAGAGGAAGTGAAAGGAAAAGACAAAGAGGACCGCAACGACGGCAACGAACGAACGAATGAACAAGAGCCAATCTGGGACGCTTTCCTTTTAGGCCATGTCGGAGTTACAATTCATTCCACTGACACCGGTTTCCATCCACGAAATGATGTCTAATGATTGATGCTTTGCGTTCTCATCAAGAGAAAAAACCTAATGATATGTGAAGGGCATTTTGCTGATAAGTAAATATGTAACTGTGAATACGAATATGTGGGTAGAATAATGTCCATTGCGACGTGATGCCACTGTCCGAAAGACTGCATACTCCAAAGCTGTCATTATCAATTGCTCAAATTCGCATCTGGTTGTAATCAGCAAGCTCTCGTCGTGGGCTTGGGCGTGGCGGAGAACGGGTTAGCCTCTCCTGTACATCGAAAATCATTTAAACAATTAAACCTCTCGAACGGTTTTTCGAAACTCACCGCTATCGATGTTGTCACAAAATGATCTGGCATGGGGGGAACCGGGGGAGGCGCTTTCCTCGGGGATGTTCTTGGGGACATTGAAGGAGGGGTCGGCGTTTCAAGGCGTACTCTTGGGATCAAGGGGCTCTGAGATGAACTCGTCGCCAAACTTGCTTTCCCGCTCAAAGGGCTTCCGTAATAACTAGGCGCTATTGAGTGGGCCAGTGAATGACGAGGGTTGTTCAGTACCGGGACCTGAGGCCCCTTCGGTGGGAAGACGAACACCGGATTTTCGAGTGGTCCAGAGATCATTCCCGCCTCAATTCTTTTCGGGTCTTGCTGCATTGGGAGATCAGGGGAAATGGGAGAACCGGGGCGTGGTACACCCGATGTGTTTGCATTTCTCCGTCTCCGTCCCAAAAACAAAACAATGAAACATATTGCGAGGAAGGCGATCAGACCGATGGCTGCGCCTACAGCTATTCCGGCGATAGCACCTTTTGAAAGACCTCCTGATGCACGAGAACTTGCTGAGCTGGCCGTTGAATCGAAGGCATCGGAAGGGGTGGATGAAGAGCCAGGCAACGCTCGGGAAGTTGTCCCTGGAAAACCCTGTACCCCACTGGGCGTTGGATCGCTACTCGAGGAAACAGCAGATAACACTGCGACAGCATCAATATCGATGAAAGGAGCGTCCGGAGATGGTGATTCTGAGGAGAGTACGAGAGTATGCTGACCCGCCCCAAGACCGTTACGAAAGTACTGAGCACAAGGATAAATTCTCGTGAAGTGCCAAAAGCATAGGAGAAAACGAACCAGGAGGACTTTTGTATGCAGTCGCGAAACATGGCTAGTTCCACTACTTAAACTTACATCTGAGCCGTCAATGGTGACTTTCATGCCCGTGTGATCAGGAGACATGGTACCGTAGAGTGCAACAGCGTCGCCCGAAAATTGCATACTGACAGCGGCGTCTGTTGCATTGGTGTAGCTAAGAATGCAGTTCACTTTCATATTTCGGAAGATGGCTACCAATCTACTCACTGTAGCGTTCCGCCTTGGAATTTATCTTGTCGGTTTATATTCCACACTGAAGGAGAGGGAAGGTACGTAAAAGCAGGCGAGTCGTCGTCAAAATTCTGCACCCGAACTTGAGATCTGTTATGGGACCATCATCAGCATCCAGCAGAAATCATACATGTACAGAAGCACGATGGTTACCCCTGGGGCCCAATCTGGTCCTCTATGGTCACAGAGTCAATGTCAATTTGTGACCCGCCTGCGTTGGTGAGGACAGCGCGATGATTGCCAAGCGAGAGTCCTGATACTGTAGCAAGAGTTTGTCGAGCAGCATCCGCAGAACCACTCGCATCACCATTGGTAATGATCTGGCCGTCGACTGAGACAGTGAACCCCCCATACCCAGGTCTCCGTCCCCCAAAGAGTGTAATGCCAGTGCCTAGCAGGTCCCATAAACAGACTGGACAAATTTGCCTGGAATGAAGTCTTACCATGAAAATCGATAGTCGCCGTTGCCCCTTCAACGTTTGTGCGGTGGTAGTTCTGTCCAGAATACGACTGCTTTCGTGTGAGGATTCTCCTGAGGGCACTTAGACGTAAGGGACAGGAAAGCTAACCGTCAAAAAAGGATCCTCCAATGCTGAATCCTGCCAGGCACCCGACGGAGAGTATGTTACAAGCGGGGAGCAATCCTCGACTAGAATACGCGGGTGGTCAGTGACCACAACTATCTACAGCGAATACTAGAGGGGACTCACTTGTCAAATTAAAAGCTGCCATCGAGGCAAAGAAAGATCAAGGCACACTGTGCGGGGGTTCAATATATCATGAACTTGAGAGCGAACGAAAAGAAAAGGCCCCAGGCCTGAAAGAGAAAGAGAGGGAAGTTATGGAAGAAAACGAACCGGAGAATCAGTTGGAAGACAGCATTTCGACAGATATCGGCCGTCAGAGACTCAATCGCTGCCAGTGCATTGCCTCGAGTCACCAAGAGGATAGTGAAGAGAAGATGACATGGAACTTGGATTTAGACAGATGGATGATGACAGTCAACCCGCCAGACAGCTAGAGCCATAACTCGACGCGTTGGGCTGGTGGTTACAATCAGACCAATGTGATCGACCTCGTTGAACAAGTTCCCAAGCCCTTCAATGGGGATAAACAAGAGAGTTTGACATCCATTGCTGTGTTTGTGAGAGCACTTGCTGTTATAAAAGAACTTGAACAGACTTTACAGCTAGAAGCATAGCGAAGCGCCTAAAAGTTGAGCACGTACATCTGCCCCGGCGCTTGCCCGGTTTGGAAGAAAGCAAAACAGGTGCAAATAGGGGCACAGTTTGAATGAATATCACAAAACGAGATTAGGGCACGCACGCCAGTTCGCCTCCCAACCACCATGCCTCCAAAGGCAAATCCTAGCAGGACAGCCGCCTCCAATGTCCAGGCGATCGTCAGAACGGGCCCTAAGGAGGTCACCGTACACCCTTCCAGGCATGGAAAGAGACAGCCGCAAGAAAAGCCTACCACTACTCGTGCCTTGGTTCTTCGCAATGGGAAATACGGTGCTATGGGCAGCGGCGAAATCATTGCCAGCAACAAAATCACTGGCAGAGAGAAACTTGATCTTCTGGCCGGTATGTCACCTTTTGCTATGCCATCGATGACTCTGGTTCTGATAGACGCCCTAGAGGACTTAATGGAAAAGATGAAGCAAGCTGTTATGAGCCCGTTTAAGCTTGAGCAGGCCCTTAACATATCCGAATCCCAGTTCGGCTGTAATGCAAAAATATTTTTTCGTGCAACTGCGAGATGTAACCTTCTTTGACAGTATACCGTGACGATATCATCAACTTGAAGGACCCTGAGTTGTTCCGGGACTTGATTGAGGCAGACCTCGTTGCTCGTACACCTCCTGGTGTTGAGCCGCGTCGAAATGCGACCAACTTGGCCAAAATCATTGGAACGAGGTGTGTTTTCTTCTGTTCGTGTGTTGAGTTAATTAAACTCCCTCCTAGAATTCACAACTCCTATATGCTTGCCTCAGCCTGGAAAATTGTCACTGACACTTTGAGATCTTTGGCCCTTGACGGAGTCACTGATAAAAACATCAAGACAAAGCTCAAGAATGAGCAAGCAATGCGAGAGCGCTACCTCGTCCTTTTTGATATGGTTAACACTCTTGTTGATATGTCCCATTCTAAACTATCGGTATTGGCGACCACGGCACGTAAGTATCCATCCATTGTTGACATACACACATTTGATGGAACACCCACACACAGCTCATTATGCTAATTTCTTCAATCCCAAACCCGCTGAACTCAGCACTTCGGACTCTGAACCTGAAGTTACCTTCAAATGGGCTGACACACAAAATCTCCGAGCCATGACTCAGTCCTTCTTGGATAGTATCCTCATTGAGCTTTGTTTCCCGGGTGCACCTTTCCCCAAGCACATCTTATACCTGCTCTTAAAAGAGTGCCTCGATGAATCACCTCATGAATCGAAACGTTTGTCTCAAGCAATGTCTGACGCTTTGGGCGACCTTGCTGTCAGTCAACCTCATTACACAACTTTCCGTTGCGTTCTACTAATATTCTCTCCAGTTTTGCGTTGAGTTGCAAGTGTTACTCGAAGCCCCTTTACTTGGATCGGATGGTGAGGTCTGGAAGAAGGAATCTCGCCAAATACCCGAAGAATTCGACAGATGGATAGATGCTCAATTCTTCTCCGCCGAAGCTTCCAACAACATCGCGAATTGGAAAGATCTCACTTACCCTTTGCCATCCACTAGAAAGAAAGAAGTTCTTACCAGCATCTGGAAGACGATTAGCCTCGTAAGTAGATCAACCCCTTGAGTTGAATATTACCTTATGACCCTGCTAGAACTACAAGGCCGTTTCTGGTCTAGACATTGACACGGTTTGGCAACTGGATGGAGTGTTGGAAATTACGCCCCAATGGTCCTCGTACTGGATTCCAAGCTTGGCAGAAGATGAGGACGAGGGGGACGATGGTGGTATGCCCCGACTCGGCAAGGCCAAGAGGAAAAAACGGCTTGCCATTATGGGTCCAGACGACGCCGACGACTCCGCAGGATCCATGCCTGCTCTTCAATCGGTCTCAAACAGTTCAGAAGATGAGGATTATTCCGACTTTGATTCTGAAGATGATGAAGACGAATATGAGGACGCCTCTAGTACTTACGATACTGACGAAGAAGACGAAGTCAGGGAATTGATCCGTGAGGCTATGGAAATTGGCCATGAAATCGACTGGTTCGATACGGCTTTGCCTGCTCCTGAACTTGATCCTCTCAAAGCGGAAGATAGGAAGGGTAATCCCTTCTTGAAGGCGTTGGGTTCGTTGAGAGGTATGTCATTACTGTGTTCTTTATTATCGAAACTAATTTACGTACGTCAGGACGATTGTTCAAGTCGGACCCTAAGATCAAGGTTACGACTACTCGAACAGAGCCTCGGCCTAATGCCCGTGGTGCTTTCCGTGCCACGCCTAGCGGAGTACCCAAAACTGTTCCGAAGACAGCTCCACCAAAGCCTACGCCTGCTTCCGCAGGTACGTGTCAGCAAGCGCAACCGTTATTTACGCGAGTAACCCTTTTCCAATAGCGCCAGAAGCACCAGTGTCCCATAAGACGACCATGGAAGAAGTTGAAGACGAAGATGCCGCAGTTGGTGCTGGAGGAAAGAAGAAGAAGAAGAAGAAAGGCAAGAAGAAGAGGACAGGCGAAGGGAACGGCGAAGTTCCAGAAAGTCCGAGGCCTGCCGCCGCTACCCCTCGCTCCCCTATTTCTATTTCTACCCTTGACCGAATGCCCATGGGTGCCTCAGCTTCGACTCTCAACATCCCGATTGAGACTACCCAAGCACAGTCTTCCCGTTCATATTTGAAGGAGATCCAAGAGAAGGAGGCTAAAATCAAGTCTCGACCGGATCACGCCTCCCTCTTTTCGCAATCAAGCCAAGAGACAGCCCCCAAGACCAAGAGCGGTGGGTTGTTGTCCAAGATCACCAAAGGCCTTAAAGGGAAGAAGGAAGACGAGCACGGGAACAAGAACCCCAAGTACACTTGGTTCTCCAGGTTGAGTAAGAAGGCTACGGACGCTATGCATCAGCTATTGAAGACCAGCGAGGCTGCTGGTAAACAGCCTGCTCCCATGAAGTGGGAAACCTTCGTGAAGGTTCGATCCCAAGGCCTGTTCTTATGGTTAAGTCTGACTTGTGGTCACGTAGCTTATGAAAGAAATGGGCTTCGAGTACGACCCTAGTACCGCAGGCTCTAGCGTTCGATTCACTCCTCCCAACAAGAACGATCGTGTGAGTGGGCCATCGAATAGTCATTATATTCCAGCTAATCGTTTTTCTCTTTGCCAGCCCATCTCAATCCACAAACGTAAGTCGTTTTGTCATTTGTTAGTAGCAACGTCCGTCATTCTCATGCACATCCCTCTACAGCCCATCCCGATGCAACTTTGAATCCAGTCCAGCTGAGGAAAATCGCCAAGCGCCTGAAGCGCTATTACGGCTGGAACGAAGAAGATTTCGTTCAACAAACTAAGAATGCCACTGCCTGATGACTTCCTATCTACTCAAGCCTAGCCCTTCAAACTCTCAAGGGCAAGTGTCTGTGAATCGATCTATTTCTCAATTATGAACCTCCTTTCACCACATCAAATTGCAAAAGTGGTTAAAAGAATTGTTATCATCAAAATATGCATATTTAAATGCCAATTTGTATTTCTTGGGACGATTATGAACATCATGAACGAATCATTGTGAACGAAATATGGGACTCGGGAGAAGGTTGATGAATTTAAGGCCATGCAACGCCCTGGCAGCGAATGTCAACAGTTCTACCTTGGTTGCATGCAACGTGATGCAAACCAGCAGATATCACCGACGTTCCACGCCTACCAACGTATGAAGCCTCCACATAGTCGACAACCTCTCAAGCTTACATCATCACAACAAGAATAGATCGTTACCATCAGTATCAATTGCAGCAAGCCCACACAGTTGAAAGGGAAATGTACCAACCAACGTGATAAACCCTTCTTCGCGCACAATCTCAGCGACTGCATGTTCCAGATTGGCAGGTGACATTCCATAAAGTGATGTCGCATCTCGGAGTGAGTTCAAGATCGCTGCCCCAACATCTCCGTCACGGTTGTCGTCTGAAGGAGTCAGGCAAGTTTGGTTCGTTTGGGTCGGATTTTGGCTTTGGCTTTGGCCTGGGTGGTTGAGACCGGTCGCGTTTTCAGCTCTTTCGGCTTCGGAGGACGAAGGTAAAGGAGAGGAGGGAGGCAGTTGGTGGGAGGGCTGAGAAGACAGGTGTGCTTTGTCAATCGTTGGTACGTGCCTGCGGTTTGACGGTATGAAACTAGGTGGACCCATAATGAAAGGAGCGGAAGCGTAACCAGAACCACCGTATGCGATGTCGGATTCAGAGGTCATATGTAAAAAGTCATCTTGGAGAAGCACAGGTTGGTTGACGGGCACCCTGGGAGTCAGCGTAGCCGAATGAATATGCCGATTGACCGTAGGAGTAGTAAGAGGCGGTCGAGGAGGGGCGGGTGGTTGAACTGCAGTTCCGGCCCTTTGAATTGTTCCTGAAGTTGACGGAGTATCGGGAACTGCAGCAGGATTGACCATTGTCCCTGCCGTGTTAAGCATAATACCACCGGGAGGAGCTGGAAGAAGCTTGCAAGGGCAGACAATCTTGATAGAGTTGATGAAACTCATTGCATCTGCGGAAGAGCTGAAGGATATTTGGAAGCGTCTGTAAGTCTGCGATACGAACGAGCGAGAATTTAAGTCAGGCAGAGGTCGGAGGCTAGAGCGCATATATGAACCTGGGTTGTATAATGCAGGTAACGAATGCAGACTACTGCGTCTCGGTAGACGGCTTTGAGAGGTAAGCCTTCGGTATGCTGTTTCTGGATGATCGGTTTATTCTTTGTGATATCGGAAAACGAGAACAAGTCAAAGTCTTCCTGTTAGAGATGGCACAGGAGCAGAGAACATAGAACAAGTCGCCTGTCAGATCCAAGAACTCAAAGCAACAAGAGAAGTGTAACATGCAAAGGTCACAGGAGCCTGTCTAGAGACTTCAGATATGCTTTCCTCGCCTTGATTCATAGTCCAGATTATACGAAGCCGTAGAGATTCAACTTGGCAGTCTTGAGCCTTCGTCTTGTCGAGGATCACTTTCATGAGGGGATTCGTAAAATGCTGCCATTCAGGTTGCTGAGCTGAACTTTGAGCTTGAGTACGCGGTTTAGTGTAAGCCTTTGAATATTTCAGAATAACGTAGGTCGACGTCGAGATTGTCGAATGGCTCATGTTGGTGGTGGTGAAAGGAAGACGCCACGAAAGCGCGAATGATCGGAATTTATAACCTCTATCATCGGACGCGTGATGCGAAATGGACCAGTGTTGCAAAACCATTTCTACAATTTCTAAACAATTCTCTAAAAAGACAAAAATATTCGAGAAGGTGTAAATCGGGTTTATATGGTGGGATAAGATTCCTCTTTACAATTGTCTTTCAATGAGATGGAGAATCAGCTCATTTATGTGTAATATTTGGGCACAAAATATATCTTTGGCTGACATTGGTCGATTTAAATCATGAAAAAAATAAGTTAGTGTAAGACTAATACATTGTGATTTATAAAATTGTTTATACAGTGAAGAAAGCACTGGAGTCCGTTAATCCTTGGAAGAGGTGCTGAGTGTGTGAGCCAAATCAAACTTTTGCAACACTGGGTCGAAAACAATCTTTGGGCTCGGCATCATCACTACAAAGGTTATTGACAATAAAAGGTAGATGGACATGTCAGGAAATTCACTGGTTGTGCGCCGGTGAAGTTTTTATGTAAAAATGTTGGGATATGACTGAGATATTGCCGAAATACAAAAAATTGTGCAACACACGTCTAATGATAGTACCTCTTGCTCTTCTATTTTCTTGCCCGAGAATCATGGATTGGGTGCGCTGGAGGGTCAAAATAATTTCTACAGTTGCTTGTATGATGGAAATGGTCACTTTGGCTCCCACATTGTACTCGGAACCCAATTACTGGAAGCAAAAACAGCCCTCTTATTAGACTGCAACCATAACAATAAGGTCGGACAAAATTGTAACAATACAAAGCATATTGGCTTACAAGCAATTGGTAGTTACGAGGCAGACGCACACTGCTCAGAGGCTAAGGTTACATTGATCAGGAATTTCATGAACTCGTTGGGTCTTTCAAGAGCAGCCTCCACACCAAACCGTTCCATCCATACAATGATATCATCCGCTTTCATCTTGATTGTACACGTCTGGTCACAGTGAGCACAAAGGAATTCTCTAGATAAGAAGGAATTCAGTTGTAACGACCAGAGAAAAGAAGGATATACTAGCCGCAGCGTACATAATGAGCTCACTATTGTCCCAATCGGGAGTAGGATTTGGACACTGGCAAATCAAAGGCACCGCTGGCGGATCGACGATAGTATTATGGGATTCACGTCGTCTCTTATCTATGCGAAATCATGATCAATTAAATTAACTATAGGGATGAATGTACACACTCAAGAAGTTGAAGACTGGCATGGCACGAGTTGGTGGGATGGGAAGTCGGGAGATAACCCTCTAGTAGGCGGACCCAATATAAGTATGAGAGAAGCAGAAGGCACCATATCCAGAGAACTCTGTCCAAGAGCCTGGAATCTTTGTGCGGGGCAGACCGGCCTTTAAATTCGCATTGCTTCTTTCAATTGGAATGGGATCACACAGACGGAATGTGACCACAGAGAAGCCCTGAAGACATTCCAAGTTCATTGAAGCTTGCACGGAGAATCCGTCTGCTCACGTACAGAGTTGAATTGGAATTAAAAAAGCAGGGAGGCGGACGGTCTGACTAGCCATTGCACCTCAAAGCAGGTGCAGGTCGACCGTCCACGATTTTGCCCAGTGCTAAGCAACCTGCTTGCCTGAACGTGAACCGGGATATATCTTCTTCCCATTCAAGAGCCTTGACCTATCTCAGCCTTCGTCGCATCTTCCATACTTCGATTCACGAAAACACCTCCAGTAGTCAAATCCAGAATGATCGTTATAACTCCCTTCACTAGGTCGGAGAACTGTGCTAGCTCGCGTCACTTTATCAGTATCCTTATATGGTTCCTGAATATCGGTCGCTTGTCCTTCGATAACCCATTCACGACCTCTTTCCAGGCGACTTTCTGGAAGGTTTCTGACGAAAGCATTATGAATAGGGGTAAAGTTAGGCCGTCAATGATCCGGGTCTGTTTGGCAACGCCTTCGAAACCAAGCACGGAAGCCGATGACAAGGGGCCCTGGTTACTCGAGTTAATTAACTTTGTCCTCGTCGTTCCTCGCCAATATGGCCCGTTGGTCCAGCAAGCTCTCAAAATCAATACTCAAATCCCATCACGTAAAGCTGTCCAGATATGATATGCCAATTCGTCTACGTCCAGTAAGCGCCCTTCCATTGGCCTCCAACGTTAGACTGACAATGTCCTTCGTGCAGTGGTTCCTTGCATTTACATGCCTAATCATGATCATCCTCGCCTTCCTGGGATTCACGAATTTCTCCCGCTCTCTCCCGCTGAACGACAAGCTCCTCCATTTCATATGTTTCGCCATAGCGACTGGTGTGTTTTATTGGATTATAGATGTTGAAGAGTATGGTCGTGCCTTGGGCTCTCTGAACATATTGCTGACCTGAGACTTTGCTGTAGACAAGCGAGGCGGATATGGTTCTGGAAATACTCTTCCCTGATATTTACAACTTTCACTTGCTTCTTCTGTGGAGGAATCTTGAGCGAATTCGTACAAGCCGCTCTTCCAGTACGTCCCATAGTACAACTTTCCTTGCCTTCGACTGACCTAGTATAGTACAAAGAATTTGACATGGGCGATGTCGTTGTACGTTTTCCTCGCTTCCGCCCAAAGTGATTCTCCACTTAACCAAAATTTAGGCAAATCTACTAGGATCCTCATTAGGGCTATCAGCCTCTTTCCAACTCGAGAAATATTACAGGCGTCGTAGAGAGGTCAGTAATAGACCTGCCGCATTTTACCGTATATTGACCTCTTGTGTTCATACAGCTTTCAAGGCTTTACAGACCGCTCAACGCCGATTATTCAGACGAAGAAGACGACGTCTTCAGCGCCGGGACAGTCTTACTCCCCACACACGTCGGTCCTCATAAAGTCAACTCAAATTCAAAGGACGCAACCAGCAAGCAAAAGCAAAAGCAGCAAAAGAACGTGAGGTTCGCCGATGAACCATATGACGAAGGAGAACGCCAGGAGCTGTTCGATATCGGGCAAGACAGTGATTCTGATGTCGATGAAGAGAGTGGGCGTGCTGGCCCAAGCACCAACTCGAAAGCGGTGAAGCCTGCAACCGTCAGTACAGCCGATACCGACAACGAGAATGGCAAGACACCTATTCAACCGGAGCCTTGATAGAGGAGATGAACGAGTTGTCTATATGCCAGCTTTGCTGCATTGTATATTATTCCCCCCACCGCTCTCACCACTCATGACCTCGAACCCACCACTCCCCTGACATCCTCCCTCAACTGAACAACTTCGTCATTGACCTTTACGAGATCATTTTCTCGTCGTTCAACGATAGACTTGACGCCATCCGCCGAAGTTCGAGCAAGGATTGATACCCGATCTTTGTAGGTCCTATGGAGCGTTGTCTGGAATTGCAAGCGCGTCAGTTGGGATGAATGAATAGAAGATGGTTGGACAAACCCTCAATTCACGATCCAACCCTTCCCCAACGCGATGCCAATCCTCCCACCACTTCTTCTTTGCTCTCTCCCATTTACCCACTCCCCATCTTATGCTCCCAGCTGCAATCAATGCCCCCAGTCCCATCGCCGTATTGGGTTCAAGTCCGATATAATTTAGACCCCAAATCCCGGCGTCATTTACGGTGTTTGCACCGTTCTGGACTAACCAGCCCATCCATCCTGTCCATCCTAACGCAGCGCCGCTAATCACCCCACCCGACATACCCAAAACGCTTCTCTGGCCTGCTAGATGCAGCCGGGTGGTTGGGTAGTTGACGATTTGGGTTCGGCGGGAGGTAATGGCAGACGTGAGGGATGTCGTTGTAAGGGTGTAGGAGGGTGAGCGTTGGAGTTGGAGAAGGGAGTTGTGTAAGACTGCGGAGGTTGATTGGAGGACAAGTGTCGATGAGAGCAGGGTAAAGGATCGTTTCGAGAGGGAAGACTGGAGGGATGAGAGGATCCCGGTTTGGAGGAGAAGCTGTATGTTATGTTGTTATATCGTTTTGGTTGTTTATACAATAGAAAGAGTAATTTATTGAATAAGTACAGTATGGAGATGAAGGCTGAAGGGACGAACATACCTTTCGTTCGAGCTCAGGACACCAGGCACGTTCCAGAGCGGATGCGACGAGGTTTGTGATTTCGTCTACCCGCCAGATCATCCTCCACCATGTAAAGCTCGACATGACTTCTTGCATCTGTTTCTCAGCTTGCTTAAGCGCTTCTGTCACTTGGTTGGCATTAGCTGTTCTGGAGAGCGGTGTGTCCGTAGCCTCATGACCGGTCGTTGACCCAGAGCTAGAGGGGACACCAGCAGAGGCCGTCGCGGGTCCTAAAACTTCAAATTCGACCTTTGCACCAGTTTCTTCGACCTGGTCGTACAACCGACTCGCATCGACTGATGCTTTGTCGAGTTCGAAGCGTAAACTCTCCAGCGAAGCGATACCTGCTGTGAGAGCATCTTCCAGGCGCATCAACGCAAACCTTGTGCGGAGGAGATCTGAAGTCGAGGGTGGCTTAGCGTTGCGGGAGGTCGAAGGAGATGGAGCGGGAGAGGAAAGCAAGTCTTGCAACATGTTGGTCACACTTGAGATGTTCGACCCTGTAAACTCATCTTGGAATCTCTGTATTACACTTGAAGACGCCCGCCCGGTGTCATTCGATTGCAAGATCTCGATTGCTTTTGAGGCTCGGCTTGGATCTGCGAGTATGATTGTTGGTTTTGGGGCGTACGAAGGTACATTTGAAAGGAGCTGTTGCGTCAAATCGGGGGTGGTGTCGGCATTGGGAGCTCGAATGACGATTATCGTCCCCTGGGGCAGTGGGATGGAGAGAAGGGATGAGAGAGGGGTTGTTAGTGGGTTGCAGAGTAAGATAGGGATTTCGGCTTCGTAGAGCCGCGAGAGGATGGATTGGTCGAGTATCGGTGACTTGGATGATTTTGAGGACGACCGGAGTTCGGTAAGTTGTATTGGAACGTCGAATCGCTGGAGGTAAGGTGAAGGGAGCGAGAAGGTTTTGGATTCTATGTCTACCGAGAGTTGGGTACCGTGTCTGAAAAAGAATAGTGAGGTTATATAAATTGGAAGGGAATGTAGAAGACTAGAGACGCACGACACGGTGAGTACCCGACCGGTTTGGTCTTTCCATCTTCCTTGTACGGCTTTAAAATGTTCTGGTGAGCCTAAAGGATCAGCTACGAGAGCTGTGACAAAGTCTTCCGATCCTGAATGTTCGTCTATTCCGTGGACTAATCACTTATCTAGTTTAGGTCACACGCGTCCAAGTAGCAAAAAACTCACCGACGAGTTTGATAGGTCTAGCCGAACTCCCAGACAAATCATCGAAAGACCGAGAGAGGATACCTTCCCAGGTCTCTATAGGCAGCGAATGCGAGACCTGACTCGTCGACGTCGAAGTTGAACTGCTAACTGGGTTTTCCAAAGCTTTAGGTAGGATTTTGGACGTCTTGTGCCATAACGTCAAGGGTTCCTGTTGAGCTGGAGGCTGATTTCCATTACTCTTACCAGACCCATTGTTATCAGAAGCCAAAATTGAGCCAGAGGGTTGGCCAGCAGCTCCCCGAACGCAAGTCGAGGAGGAAAACGTCGATGCCGATCCTTTAATTGGGTATCCGCGCCTGGAAAGAAGACGCTGGCTCCAAGAGCGCGTCAACGTCGAGGTGCGCATCGAGCACTGTGCCATCGTGTGCCCCCGTCGTCGTCTCTGTTTCTGCGGATGGCGACTCACCGCCGAGTCCAGCAGCGATTTACTAGTGAATGAATTGAGTTGCTGCAACGTCGCGGAACGCTTCGGCGACGGTGACGCGCAAAGTTGGGGATCACGTGGGGGGCAGTTCCGTGCCGGCCGAGACCCGACGAGCGCGTACCGGCGGGATTGCTGGGCGCCTCTTTTCGTCGAGATCCTGCCTCTCGACTTGGATGATCTGCACTCCATTGTATGCTGTCCTAAGGCATAGTATCTTCAATTTTGGCCGATATCGTCTTTATCACGCGGATAAAATACCGCACAGGCTTGAAGGTCCTTATCGGTAATAGGCAGGACTTGAGCCGGTCCCACATGAGATGAGTACATACATCCTTGTTGAAGTGAGGAGCATGTACTCACAGCCTTTCAACTGACGCAAGGTTCTTGATGTAAATCACATCTTCCCCGGTACTTCTTCTGCATAGCATACGACAGCTGATACGAGCATCTATTATCCGTCAGACGTGGACATTGAATGCCGTCTGTTCCAAGTCATTTAGTGACCATTGGAGTCGCTTATTCTGGCGCCAAGTGACATACAATAATAACCCAGTAAACATACCGGCCGCAAAAGAAGCTCGTCATATACACAAAACTACTCCAAAGGCTCCTGCAATAGTAGGCGCCTATTTCTCCAACGTCTACAAGAGGTATGCCGCAGATCATCGGCGACTCCACGATACTCTCCTTCCGTGCTTCCAAGATCTTACATGTACACAAAGCCCCGTATCATTCAAATTGAAGAAGCTCCAAGAAGTCGCCGGAACGAAGACCATCGCTACCACCGACATTTTGTCTTCTCTCTTGTTAAGATCCTCGTCGACGCCCAGTACCCTAAAAATGCAAAGCGGCCACGTAGCCAAGTAGCTGGTTAACGTTACAGTGAACGCTACTCACTACATACCCTGAAAGCACATCAAACCCTTGATTCTTTCAGGAAGATGGAAATTTTAAGTGTATGTAACACCATGACAGCCCACCCTTCTCGTTCCCAAAAACTGGGCACTCTCTCCCAGCAAACGTCATGGGTTCGGGAGTTCTTCGCCTGTCCATGACTCGACCTGACTCTTTCCGAGTCAATATCTGACGTTTCATCCCTTCCTTCCTTCACATAGATATATCACAATTCACGCTCCCCGAATCGTTTTAGGTTCTGCCCTTGTTCTCGTTCGTTCCAATTCCCGCAATCCGGTGCACTCTTCCCGCTTTTAGGGCATACGACGACGTCATACCTGATTGGTTCCCCTCGTAACTAGTAGTAACAATTGAGAGAAATTAAAATGAAGAAGGTCCCTCCCGCTCATCTCCACTCACCCAGGGCAAGGGTTAACAACCATCACACCAAAGACTCCACCAGACCTCGCCCACAACACGTTTTCTCCTGTAATTCTGTACGATGAGCTCTATGTATGTATAGAGCCTTGATCCCGGGCAGGGTGTGTAATGTTCCCTTCACAAAAGAAACCTTCGCGGGAGGCAAGCCAAGAACTCTCCCAGACACGCCTTGGGAAGGCGGCAACGGCATGGGCAGTGACCAAGAAGCACACGCACAAGAACAAATCAATCAAGGAAATCCCCTTGTGGAAACCCGGAAAGATGTGATTCTTTCATTCAATTGATGCGGTATGTCTTGACGTCATCACCTACAGGCGCCCGATGCACCAAACTATACATTTCATCAAACTCGTAGTCGTACAGGTAAACATCATCTCCTATTCTACCTACATGTGTAAGATAATACAAAAAAAGTGTATGCAAAAAAGCAAGCTGCGAAAAGGAGATTGAAAGACAATGTCTGTGTTTCAGCGAGCCATGTTATAATTGATTAGATAGTGCGGCAGCAGGCAGTCAGATGTGAGCATGGGGTGTGGTAGTCGTGAGTTGATCCCGCGTTGGTGGTTATACCCCGATCACGAATGGGTTTACGGCCAGCCGTCGACGTTGCAGCCAACAACCAGCCGACCCGTCCTCGAAGGCCTTTTCATAGCCAAGGCCGACCGGCCTTCCTGAAAAATCCCTCCCAAATATAATACGCGCATAACAAAAGCAGCGCTGTGGTAAATAAATGCGTATATGATGCAGAGGAGAAAGTAAAAAGGAAGGGAGAAGTGTCGACGCCCACATCCAGCAGCCATTGACACCCAGACAAAAAGTGGACACGGGAAAACAAAGTGTTCAGGAGGGTCCGTCTACCTTCCCCGCCCTCGGGCCCTCTCCTTGGCCTCGATAGCACACCTTACCCATCCCTCCATATCAACATCCACTTGCCCATTTTTGATCAACCAGGGATGCTCTAAAAGCTCTTTATATGTCGCCCGCTCGCCGGGCACTTTTCGCATACACCTGTTGACCCAATCCCTGGCAACAGGCGAATATCCAGGCCGTTGTGGCTGAGGTGTCACGCCAAACTCGGGTATCAAATCCGAGGGCGGGGATGTGGACCTGAACGAAGGGGATGTGGAAGACGAAGGGGGAAGGCCGGAAGGCAGACAGGGCGGTGGGCCATGCACAATCGCCGTCAGCTGAGCAAAGACATTCGAGTATGTCTCGGGTGGGTAGGGGTACCTCCCGAGTCCGAGCTCGATAATCGAGAGGCCAAGAGACCACACGTCGGACGAGACAGTGTACGCTCCGTAGAGCTCGTCTGCTAGTGCAGCCGTCCCGGGGACAGCGCCACCTTCGGCAGCAACAGCAGCTGTATTCGGTGTGGTAGCATCGCTCGCGGCAACAACGCTGACGACCCTGCTCTCGCCTCGAATGCGCTCAGGGGCCATGTAGCTCTGGCAGCCAATGTTAGTCCGGGCCATGCTCTTGTCGAGCTGGCCGCTGACACCGAAATCGCAGAGCTTGATTTGGCCTTTGCAGTTGATGAGGACGTTGGTCGGTTTGACGTCGCGGTGGATGATGTTCAGGTCATCTTTGAGGAATTTGAGACCTCGGACCATGGAGGCTGCGATGCGGCCCAGGACGGCTTCGGGGATGGGACCACCGTTGTAGCCGTTTGGTGGGGTCTTGGAGGAGGAGGAAGCTTGTCGGTTGAAAGCGGTGTTGTACGGATCGAAATGGTCGGGGTTGGAAAAATCGACATCTTGCTCTTCGTGGGGGAGAGAGAATGAATAGTCGGCCAGATCCTCTGACGATCCTTGGGGTTTCGCCTGGTGGATGGAGGCGGGTGGGAGAGGTTGGATGAGCTTGTCGAGGGATCCTGCGTCCATGTATTCCATGCAGTAATAGACGCAGCTTTCGATGAAGAAAGCGCCGTAAAACTCGACGATTTCGGGGGCGACGGCACGATGGAGGACATCGAGCTCCATGATGATTGCATTGAGCTTTGCCTGGTCCAGCTCGAGGCGGATTTCCTGGTGGGTAAAGGATTAGGAAACGGTGAGGAAAGAGAGAGGTGGAGCCATCGGACCTTCATGGCCATAGCAACATTAGTGGGCTTGTGCAAGACCTTTTTCACGGTGCCGTAGTTTCCCTTGCCGAGCTCCTCGTCGTCAAGCTGGAGCTGATCCATATTAATCGCGAAAGAGGCGCCATTCTCGAAATTGACGCCACTGGCGTGGAGGATGGCCTTGCCGTTGAAGTTGAGTGCGCCGGAGGGGTCGACGATCTTGGAAAAGTTGGCAAAGGGGGTGCTGAAAGGCTGGGTAGACCCGTGTGATGCAGAGGCGAGACTTGTAGGACGACCAGCACCGAGACCTGCGCCTGCGATGCCCAAGCCGCCTATGGAAGCACCTGGCTGGCTTGGGACCAGACTAGGATCGATGTCACGGAGATTAAAAGAGGGTTTTGGCCTCTTGGGACCCTTGAGATTGTGGATACGGTGTGCAAGGCCTGGAGGAGACTTTGGGGGGAGGGCGGAGTCGATGGTGTGGACGTTGTTGGAGGATCTGGTTGCCTGGAAAGCAGCGAGCTTGGCCTGAAGGGATGGCGGAATTGGTGTTTTCTGCGGGACTGGACGCGGGGCGGACATGGCGGTTGGTTGGAGGAAAGGAAAAAGTGATGGCGGTTTTTTTATTCCATAACCTCATGTCCGTCACTGTGAAATGGGCCAGAGACCGTCTCTCTTTTGCTCTCCCAGACCCTGCCACTCCCGTCTCTGCCATCCGCCGTTCTCTGGCTGATCACACTGGCATCCCCTACGACGCCTTCAAGCTTATCCACAAGGGCGCCGTTATCAGGGACGACAGTGCGCCCATCGACGCCTACCACATCACCGCCAACTCTGTCATCCAGCTTCTACCTACTACAGGGGCAGCAGTCAAGCACGTCCCAACCTCTACAGACGAGCAGACAGTCCTCCAAACCATCCACACCGAGCTCGCAACCGTCAGGTCATCTCTCACACCAGATCTCAACGATCTCCTCCAGCGCTCGACCTCCCCCACACAGACAACCTCGGAACAGGACAAGAAAGAGTATCTCAGGATCGGCGAACTGCTCTTGCAGTCATTGCTTAGGCTCGACGCCATCGCACCAGAACGCGATTGGGAGCAGGCGCGCGCAGAGCGCAAGGCGGCGGTCAAGGAAGTGCAGGCTCTTTTGGACACTCTCGATGATACAGTCGCTGCGAGACGTGCTGCTGGATTGCACAGCTAGTGTACTACTACTACACATGCATATCGTACAAGATGAAAGAAAACACTGTGAGGAAGGAGAGTCAGCAAGACGTTCACGAAAGGTTTTTCAAGTCTCAGAGTCTAATTAAAACATAAAGTCTCATATGCAAAGCATCACTTTGGGTATTTTTCATCTCAAGAGGCGAGAATGGAACACACACTCACAAGAACCTGCGAGAAAACTTGTCAGTTCAACGTTCAAAAACACAGACACGAACATCAGAATAAACAATAAAACTAGTCTCATGTGCAATAGCATCGAAGTGAGCTGAGTTATTTTTTCATCGCGTGGAGGAAAAAAAAAAAAAAAAAGAAAGCTGCCACTGACCATGATAAAATCTGAAACCGAGACGACATCCTCTAAAAAAAAAGCGCTGTTGTTTTATAGCAAGTCCGGGTTCTCGGCCTGATCCGCGTCGCGACTCCGGACATGGCGCTCACTCTGTCCTCCACCGTCCTGCTTTCTAATGAGCACTCTATCCCTATCCTAGGCTTGGGCGTCTACCAAAACTATATCACAAAAGACTCGGTCCTCGAAGCTCTCAGAGTGGGATACCGGTACATCCTTCCTCCTGACCTCAGAACATCTGTCTCAATCAAGGCAGGCACTTTGATACAGCCCAGGCATACAAGAACGAAGCACATGTAGCACAGGCAATTCAAGAATCTCGGATTCCTCGAGACAAAGTCTTTGTCAGTACGTCGCCTAACCCCGTACCGCATGCTTAGACGCCAATAGCTTTAACTAGCAACTAAAATCATATCCAAGTTTCATGGATACGATAAAACACTTGTCGCAATCAACCAATCGCTCGAGCGCATGCAATTCGGTAAGTCTATATGGTTTCACCACAGCTACTAATAACTTATACCCCCCCAAGACTACATTGACCTCTTCCTCATCCACAACCCCCACTCTGGAAAAGAAAAACGTCTAGAAACATACAAAGCCCTCCTTGAAGCTCAACAAGCAGGCAAGATCAAAAGCGTCGGCGTGTCCAATTAGTACGTCCGTAATAATACTACCTTTCACAACCTAGACGCACCGTATAGTGGAATACACCACCTCGAAGAAATCAATCAAGCAGGCTACCCCAACCCAGCCGTTAACCAAATCGAAGTACTACGCATGGCTCGTCCCACCTGATTGCTATATCCTCACCACAACCTATCCAGCTCCACCCCTTTTGCCAACAACGTCCCATCGTAGCCTACTGCACCCAAAACAACATCAAAGTCCAAGCCTACTGTCCCCTCATCCGCGGAGACCTAACCCACCCTCTATTCACCAAACTCAGCGAAAAGGTGTGCATAAAATGTGCGCTAACCCAGTGTCATTACTCATAATAATAATTACTTGAAAGCACGGAAAGAGAGACCCGGCACAAATCGTCCTCCGTTGGTCGCTTCAAAAAGGGTAAGCAAGCTTCACTCCGTGCTGTAGCATTCCTACCCACGCACACCAGCTACATCCCCCTCCCCAAATCCGCCACACCCTCCCGCATCAACTCAAACACTCATCTCTACGACTTTGAGTTAAGCCAAGAAGACATGTCAAAGATTGATATGCTCGACAAAGGGAAAGATGGCGCGCTTACTTGGAATCCGGTTGATGAGCCTTGAGCGACCGTGCCATCGATTACTTCAACCGGGTGTACTCTCTATGATCATAGGATACAATAAATACAACGTCAACCTGCGGACGTAACTTGACAAAAACCGGAGCTTTAAAGCAAAGAAAAAAGAAAAACATAAACAGACGGTAGAAGAACTTGAAAACGCGCAGTCGATTAACAATGTAAGATACGGATTTGTACAAAAAAACGATAAACGATATAACGCCTAGGATAAAATTGAGTACTTATGTAGCGATAACAACCCAACAAGTAACTAACTAGTCTGAAGCTCAAGCTTGAGAGCTCGGGCTACAACAGAGTGCCCGATGCAAAAAACAATCGAGTGGTGTAGGCTAAAAAAAAAACAGTAGAAAACATAAGCTATATCCAGGTAACTACAAGCTATAAAAAAAAACACCATTTGGCAAAACGTTACCACAATTTCATCTTCCTTGAAACATATAGTTGCATAGCGTGAAAACAAACATAGCCAGTCGCCCATAGAATTGTTTTTTAAACAGAACTTTCGAGCTTTGTCGACCCGCTCACCTGGTGGCGTGTCGGCGCTCGCGTATTTCGGCAAGAGCAAGTATCCGTCTTTCCTCGCTACCTCTGTGGTTGCTGTGGCGCATTTGAGGACGGAGAGTCCGAACTGGGTTCGTAAGGCTTCACAACCTGTCGGGCAGCTTGCGCACGCTTCGTGAGCTCCTCCTGTCGTTGCCAAAGGAGCTCAGCCCACAACGGATGGGGTGGGATGTGTCCAACCAAAGCTCGCAAGACCTCAAGCCTACAATACAAACGTGAGATTCATTTCCTTTATTATACGACGATAGGACGCACCACTTGTTCTTCTCCTCATCCGTATCAGCAAAGAACGTGATGTCTTCATCAGCGAAAATTAACCGGAACGACCTCTCAACCCCGTACATGGCCGTCTCATATCGACTATGATCATTGCTGTCTTGATCATCTTCGATCCCAACCGCCTTCTTCAAATCAATCGTAGCAATCGCTTTCTTCGTCACATCGTTGAACGCTACGAGATTCCCTCCCATCACCCTGAAGTGGCGTCTTCTCCACGTCTAAACACAAGAGAATTAGTATACACTTCCAATGAAAGAGAACGGGATAGCACATACACTACAATCACCCCCATTCTGCGTCATTGTACCCTGGAAGTATGTCATCTTGTGCCAGTTGATATGTCGTAAACCTCTGTGGCATTCTTCCAAACTTTGCGGAAGCTGGTCTTGAGGAATACCAGACAAAGCAGGCAGCCTAAACATCTGCAACACAATCTCTCCAACTTGCTGCGTCGAGAACTTGCCCCCGAGTTCAGCACGTTGTCCGATCAATGGGTAACTTGTCTCGAAAAGACGGGTATCGCAACGGTGAACGACATCCTTGAAAGATACAAACGCTCGCGCCATGGTACCGTCAGGCTTGAGATACCGGGCAAGGTTCTCTGGCAGTCTGTGCGGTGCCGGTGATTGGAAAGGCGCAGGTTCAGGAGCCGGTGGTGGAAGGGACCTGTGCTTGTTCTTCTTAGGTGTAGAAGAGAACAGGCTGAACATTCCGCCACTCTTTGATTGGGTTTGGACAACTGGAGGAGGGACAGGCTTTGGGACAGGCGCAGCTGGTGGTGGGGCTGCCAGTGCCTGGAACTGTGCCGCAATGTGCGGGTCTCGGCGAACCTTGATTGTCAACGTGAATTCCAGCTTACTATGTTCGATGCTATAACAATGATGTCGGTCAAGGCAAGTCGAAGAAGGTCAAAAATGATACGTACAGCTCGAACTCTTGCTCAATCGCGGCACTTTCGCCCAACTGGCATTCTGGAGTCGTCACAAAGTGGATGCCGTTGTTCAAAGTGCAGGTAATCGCAGTGCGTTCGCGTGGTAATGGAAGATGGACATTCTTGATCGCAAGAACTAAAAGAAATGTAAGCATACCCGACCGTATATATGGCAGAAGGTAAAACCTACCCTTGACGAAGACCTTGCCATATGCCTTGCCTTTCTCTTGAACTCGATACTCTCGGATCTCTTTGGCATATTCGTTCTGTATGTAGGCATTAATTGACCATGTCATCAAGAAAGAATATTCGGAGATCTACCATATCAGATGGTCTCCTGACCATTCTCCAGGCTCGGCCAGCATCAATATCTCCGGCTCCTCTCATATGCGACACTTTCTCTGTTGAGGATGCGTAAATGGTGTTGTGTTCTCGAATTTGGTAGCGCTAACCGTCAAGTAAGCAAGCAGAACAGACCAGACAACGTGCATGCTTACCTTCTTTGGTTCGGCCTTTGCCTTATTGAGTTCCCGCTCAATTTTGCCAAGGAGGTCATCATGATCCACCTCCGTATAGATATCTGGAAGGGTCGACCCTCTTTGATGTCGAGAAGGGGTATGTCGAGAGCTCATGTCTTCAGCATCGTTAGTACTCATGCTTCGCCTTCGACTGGGGCGCCCGACCCCCAAGTGTTTCTGAGATGCTTTGGGCAGATCAGCGATATCGTCATTATCATCACTCTCCTGCATACGCCTTGCTTCCCTTCTCTTCTCGAGGATGAGTTGCTCGCGAGACTTGATGCTGTCCTTGGGAGGTACTGGAGGCGGTACGGTCGATGTCGATGAACCGCTTGCTGTTCTGCTCGCTAGTCCATCGACTCCTAAATGAAGAAGAGCAGAATCCGTTGCCGCTCGTTCAAGAACCTTCGGACGAGAGCTTATCGGGTCTGGTTCAGATAGCGTGGTTGCATGCGAATCTTGGGACGCGAAGGAGTCATCAGTCATAATGGAGTCTTCGACGGGACCACCAGCAACATCTTCCATCAGCCTATCGAGGGCGCTCTTCATGTCCATGTCGACATCCTTGTCACCCATTCTCATTCCAGTTCGTTCAGTGAAGCCAGGCCGTATTCCCGACTGTGCTATAGAAGGCGTGGAGACATCCACGACAATAGACATGTTGCTGTCATCTGTTCCCGAAATTCCGAGGCCGCCGAGGCTAAATTTGCTTCCAAAGTCAAATTTGAGGCGTTCGGCTGCAGGACGCAGGCCAAGCTCCGCATCGTCACGACTTTCGTCGTTGGACACAAAAGATCCCATGGTTACACTTGTGCGCTCAGCTTGCTCAACGACAGATGGTTCCATACTAGCATCGGTCAGAGCAGTTATAATGGACAACTGGTCACGGTTATCGTCTTGTACCGCGAGGGGAGTGCCTTGGTTCGAGTCGTGATTTGAAGGAATCGGGGTTGTGGTTTGCTCAATGCCGGCTTCAGGCGGGGTTGAAGGAGAAGTCAGGTCAGCAGGACTCCGTCGGCCCAGGAGGCGGCGCTTAACATCTTCCTTGCTAATGCGGGGCCTTAGCGACTCAGGGCTCTGTGCACTGTTCGCCAAGGGTGATGTAACTCGGGTTAAAGGAGATCCTGCGCGGTGGGGTGAAGCAGAGGCTGCACGAGCAAACGGTGAAGCTGGACGAGTAAGAGGCGAGGCAGAGGTCGCACGAGCATATGGGGAAGCAGGTGGGGGTAGGGGCGAAGCGGAACCTGCACGAGTGTATGGGGAGATTGGACGGGGTAAAGGTGAAGCAGAAGCCGCACGAGTGTGTGGAGCTGGTGCGGGAGCTTCGAAGGAACTATTCAACGAACCAGGAGGGGAAGGATTAGGGCTGTCGCTGTCATCTATAATCGAGTCATGTCCAGGAGCGGGCTCATTGGAGTCCTAAGAACGAACTGCTGAGTTGTGCACTTCAACAGACGGTAAATATTACATACCTCTTCGTCAGACTCGGAAGGATTTACCAGGTGAGACAGGTTGATACCGCTTGTATCCGCGGAAGTGTTGGCAGATTTGAAATTATCAGCAACGGAACTATTATCCGGATCTTCGGGAACAGATACATCCTGGATTTTTGAATGTTCGAACGGATCAACCCCCATGTCTACGCTCACATCACGACTGTTTGACATATGGGACCCTATGAAAGAGCTTAGCAGGTCGAACAAGGGCAATGGATGGATACATACCATTTCCAAGGCCAAATCGAGGAATTAAGCCGTCCTCAACGCTTTCGCGACGGCTAGGTTTCAAAGGTGAGGGGCTGGGGGGCAGCATACGTACTTCACCTTCAGTATCAGCGTCGTCATCTTCACGAGCTTGCTTGGCTCTTTCAACATGAGTGGACCGACCAAGAGGGGGCGTGCTATGCATCATACCAGGAGCGCGGCGGGGTGGTGTCGCAGGGGGGCCATTTGGGGAGGCGCGGGTTGGGAGGTTAAAACTAAATGGGTAGGTGCCTGAGCTACGAGGGGAATTGTTCTGGGATGAGAAATGAGGGGGTTGTTGGAGATGCGGGGAGTGGTGTTGTTGATGCTGGAGGAACCGTTCGACATGATGGCTCCTTCCAAGAGGAACACCGTCTTCGGTTTCGAGATCAGAGGGAAGTCCGGAGTGTCGTGGAGGAGTACTGGCACGTGAGGCGGCGCTGGTATCGGCAATAGCGATACCATTTTGGGAGAAGAACATCTGGTCAACAATTCCTGTGATACTGGCGTCAGGGTCCATATTCAACAAGGTGTCGACCTTGTTCTCTTCTTCAGAGAGAGATACGCTATCGTATGAGCCATCCTGTTCATCCTGGTCCATGTTATCCGACTGTCCGTTGTCCTCCGCGGCAAGGTTTGGAATGTTGATATCGCGGATATCTCCCTCGAAAGATCCGTCATCTTCCTCGCTACTCTCAAACACCCCATCGTCGTCTTCGTCACGGTCGAATTCGAGGACGTCACAGCGTTCATCAAAGGTAACAGTTTTCCTACGTTCGCGCCTGCCGCTACCGCTGCGCCGGGGTCCATGCATGCGACGGGAGACAAGAGCTGACCTTCCTGGAGACGGCCCAGATCCTTGCGCAGCTGGCGCGGGGATTCGAGACGGGGTGTGTGCTGATTGGGGAATATAGGGACGAGTTCTGACCGAAGGAGGAGATTTGCGTTGACCCCCGAAAGGCACCCTCGGTCCGACGCGGAAGGGACTCTTGGTGACGGGTTCTTTCTGTGAGAGGCCCTCGAGCACCGAGCTCTGCTTGCGTTCCCTCTTGGCGGCGAATGGCCGTTCATTCTCTGCCTCTGACTGCTCGTGTAGCGATTCAGGGCGCGGCCGTTTCTCTAACGAGGTGCGACGTGTCGGGGTGCTGATGGGAAAGGTGATAGCAATAGGAGCAGGACGTGAAGTAGCCAAGGGTGTGGGTATCTGAGACTTGAAGGGGGATTTGGAGACGAGATTGTTGCTATGCATGTGCTTGTAGCTGGACGATGAACGACGAGCAACTACGGGGCGCCTGGGTTGGTCAGGAGAGGCTCTCTTGGAAATACGGAGGGGCGAGGTTACAGAAGACGACGAGGAGCTCTCTGTGGAGGCTGTCGAGGTCGTCGAGGTCGTCGAGGAGACAGAGCCTGTAGACTGAGGCCCGGTGTTCCAGCCCATGCCAGATTCACGTAGGATTGAGGATTTAATTGGGTCAGGCGAATTCGAGAGCAGGCGGTCCCTCAGGGGCGATTTGCGGCTCGCCATGGCGGACTGGAGGACGACGGGGTCAGTCAATTTCCAATCAATCAAGAAGAGGAACGGCGACACGCCCAAAGTCAACACAATCCGTGGGAATCACAAACTAAGTATCTCCTTCCTTCACGCGTCGCCCAATACCACGTGATGGCGCCGGTCATTATCACGGGACCGGTCTCTCTCGGCCCGACCGGCTCTCACCCATCCAGTAGACCTCCTAACCATCTCTCTCATCCACCAGTATGTCTTTCCAGGGCCTCATCTCCGGCTCAGAGTGCGGGACAGCAGCGAACCCATTATCCCAGGTTCTCAAGCACACAGAGGGCGACCGCAGTCTCCAACAGGTGCGTTCCACCGTCATCCACCTTGTCCTTTCTCACCTTCTTTAGGATCGTATTGCCGGTCCATCGTCGTCAAGAGTATGTCGTTCGTTTACTCGTCTGATTCATTTGCATGACGTCGAGTATAGCTTCATCAACTCCCAACCACAGCCAATGCTGGTCCAGTCAATGAGCATGACGCCGCCCTAGCTAGGCAGTTTTTCGAGTCGCATGGGGCAGAGCATGTTTTCAGCCCGGGATATATGGCCACCCATGCGCCTGACCTTTCTCGATTCGAGATGGCCAATGGAGGGGCTGCCGACCTCCACCAGGCGTGGGCCAAGGAGCACAATCTTCGGGCAATGGAGGGGCCGGCTGCCCTCGGAGGCTGGGCAAACGAATTCAGCGCAGGCCCTGCCAATGCTTCGCTGGGACCAGCTCAACAATCAAGCCCAAATTGTGTGTAGAAGAACTCTCGCTGGACATTCTTTCTAAATCTCTTCTAGTGCAACAGCGGTCCTCGTTCATGCCCGGTTTCAACGCCTACGGGAGTTCCATGGCCATGACCCCGGGAATGTATGGGATGGGTATGCAGTACGGGATGAACCCTTCACTTCAAATCTCCTACCAAGACAAAGGGAAAGGAAAGAGCAGAGAAGAAGATTTTGAAGCCGCCTTTGCTCAAGCAGCCGCATCTCTGGCCCAGACAGATGCAAAAACGGATGACGATAAACTAGAAGAACTGGAGGATGCTATGAAACAAGCATCCCTCGAGTCCGCTGAACCAAAATCCGAATTCAAAGAGTACGCTTTCCTTCAAATTTGACTCAGATTACCGACTGACTGTTTCTCAAGACTGTGGAACGAGTTGCAAAAGGACGAGTTCCACCCTCCAGAAGAGGATTTGGCCAAGTGGGAATCGGAGTTTTCCCAGTTAATGAATGCCCAGAGGGACGAACTTGACTATGGAGCAAGTATGCAAGAGGCTTGGGAAAGCGGGATTGGTGACTTCCAGCAAGGCATTAATTCAGACAAGGCTCTCAAGTTCGATCCCGAAGGTGTGCCTAAGCTGGGGGAATATGTCTTTGGTCAGTTGCTCCACAAGCTGCCTTACTATACGGTGATTGACCCGTTTTTATAGAGAAAAGCAACCCTTTCTTGGAATCTCCATCGCGTTCATTGCTAGATGGCGCTAAAGCTCTCCTTGAGCAGAATGGGTCACTTTCCGAAGCAGCCCTGATGATTGAAGCAGCTATTCAGAAGGGTGAGTTTGGTGTAGGTGGCTACGAAGCGTGGATCTTGCTTGGTGAGACACGAAACATGGACGAACGTGAGGAAGCGGGAATGAAGGCTCTAATGGAGGGAGTGCAGAGGGCAGAGGCAGCTGGAGCTGCAGGTGAAGGAATGCTTGTGAGCCATTTCGTGACCCCTTCTTCTTTCTAATCTTGAATCCTTCCCTTCTAGTCGCTGGCGATTTCCTTCACCAATGAATCATACGACCGCGGTTCTCATGCCATGTTGTTACGCTGGATCAGGGCCAAACATCCTGAGCTCCCGGTTCCTGAAGAAACCATCAAGGCAATGTCAACCAACTCGGCCTGGGATACCCATGGGAGAATCACTGATGTATTCCTCGGTCTCGCAAGGTTGCAGAATGGCCAAGGCGTACTCGATCCAGACGTTCAGATCGGACTCGGCGTCCTCTTCTACAATAACAGCGACTACGATCGTGCCAAGGACTGTTTCGAAGCTGCTCTCAGTGTTAGACCGAAGGTAAGCTCGGCCACTGTTTTCGCGAAATAAACCCCCTGACGGTCGATGTAGGACTATTTGTTATGGAATCGTCTAGGCTCCTCCTTATCGAATGGCGCAAAGCCGGAGGAAGCTTTGGGAGCCTATCGCGAAGCATTGCAACTGCGTCCGACCTACACAAGGGCTATCTACAACGTTGGAGTAGCTTGTAAGTGATTTTGTGCCTTCTTGATCATCTGGCCCTGAAATGCGGTCGGTAGGCTTGAACATCGGAGCCGACAAAGAAGCAGCCGAACATTTCCTCTCTGCACTGAATCTTCAGGACTCTACGAGCAACGACACCAGTGATCAGTTGTGGTTCACTCTCCGCCGTGCATTATTGTCAATGGTATGAGTATACCCCAATTTCAGCTTGTTTTCTCCACTGAGCTTGGTTCATCAGGGACGATCCGATCTTGCGGACCTTGCAAGACCAGAAGCTAAGACCAACCTAGACGTCTTCCGAAAAGCAGGTTTAGAGTTTTAATTTTTTCCAGTGTACATACTATCTGTAATTCCACTCGGCTTTTCACCAAACTATCGTACTCCGGAGGAATGGAACCTGGGATGGGATCCATTTGAAGCGGCCCGAAGAACGCGTGATGTTCTTCCTTCCAGACCGTCAGTTGTCTGGGACTCCCTGGCGATTCCGAACGTTTTGTCCCTGTGACTGACATGACTAGCTACTTAAAAGTCATCAATGAGATATTTCCTTTCTTTCCTTCTTTCCCAACCTACTTCTGCCACTGACCGTGCATAATGAGCTCTGACTCTGGTGACGTCCAAATGTGAAAAGAGTCTCGTCCAATGGCGGATGTTGGAATGCTAATCGACCCTCTCTTGCAACGACAGACACGCTTTGAAGAAACCTGCCTCAGGCACGGGGCAGTTGAATAAGATATCATGCCAGATTACGCAAAACAAGGTATCTGATTGGTCAATTGCGCCCCTGAGGTATGTACTGACACCTACTTAATTAGATCAGGGGCGGGGCGCAGGCTATGCGTAGGTCCTCCTAGGCTATCGTTCTTTGGTTATGATAGAGATTCCTCAACATTGTAGTCTATGCTGTTGGGCTGGAGGAGGAGGACATGGATAAGCCTCAGGTATATACGCCGCCGGTTCTTCGACATTTGTCATTAACAAATTCTCGTTCACAGATCGGTGTCTCGCCGGTCTGGTGGGAAGGTAATCCATGCAACTCTCATCTCGTATGCCGCTCTCCTAATGGCGCAGGACCCAGACACACTAATGCTGATTTAATAGCTCGACCTAGCCAAGCACGTCAAGAAAGGCCTGGAGGAAGATGACCAGATTGGATTCATTTTCAACACAATCGGCGTCAGGTCAGGGGTATTCCATCCTAAAAATCAGACGGTTCTAGGGCTAAAGATTACTATTCCAGCGATGCCATTACCATGGGTACAGACGGTATTTCACTCCCCTCCGTTCGATTCGTTCCGAAATCTAATGACCGAAATTCCTCCGCCCAGGAATGAGATATTCGTACGGGAATTTCTTCTATCTTTCAGACGGATGCTGTCGAGTCTGATGCCGCCTGTAGACTTCCCAGTCGGGATATCATCGCAGATTCCATTGAAGCCGTCGTTATGGTTTGGCTCTCCGTTCCATAAGACAGCTTCCCCGACTGAAGTGTTCGTTGTAGGCTCAGCATTATGACGGCAATATCTCTATCCCCGGGTGCGACAAGAACATGCCAGGATGCTTCATAGCTGCGGTGCGACACAACCGTCCCACCATCATCGTCTACGGTGGTACCATTCAACCTGGGACCAGACATGTCGGTTAGTGGACCAGCACCGCATGCTCTCTGTATGAACCTTGACTGAAATCGATTCCTAGATTGCCCTTCGATGGGTAAGCAGAAAGGCGGCACGGTCAATATCTCGGATGCCTTCGAATCGTACGGTCAGCAACGGTCCCTCTTTTCTAGCGATGTAGAACTCACGCTGTCCTGGCTCAGGAGCCTTTGCTGTCGGAAAGATCACGGACGAACAGAGATTTGACGTCGTTCGTCATGCCTGCCCTAGTCCTGGTGCATGTGGAGGCATGTACACGGCCAATACTATGAGTTCTGCTTTGGAGGTACGCCCCGCTGTGTTGGGGAAGCGTCCGCTCTAACATTCACCCAGGTCCTAGGAATATCTCTACCTTACTCTTCTAGCATCCCAGCTTTGGACTCTGGTCAGTCCTGGGTAGTATAACTGCAGTATACTTCTGCTGATATGCAATGAAGAGAAAGCGCAAGAATGTTTCCGCGCTGCCAAGTACATGAGGCGACTTCTGGAACTCGACCTCAAACCCAGGTTAGTGTCGATGCCATTGTAATTAGCGGTCGAGGACTTACTATAGCATCGACCAGGGACATCCTCACAAGACAGTCCTTCCTTAATGCTATCGTCATTGTTACCGTTCTTGGAGGCTCTACCAATGCGGTAAGTCATTTCAAGGGTTCGCGACAGTCTCTCAGTCTTTGAACGGACGTGCAGGTCCTTCATTTACTCGCAATGGCTCGAGCTGCCGAAATCGAGCTCAATATCGACGACTTCCAGAAGGTTGCTGATAAGACTCCTTTCCTGGCAGACCTAATGTGAGTTTAATCGGTAACTTAAGATATACACAGAGCTTACTCAAGGGGGCAGGCCATCTGGACGATACTACATGGAAGACATCCACAGGATTGGAGGCATTCCGGCGATTGTGAAGTACCTCCTCAATCACTCTGACTTGATTGATGGCAGCCAAATGACTGTTACTGGAAAGACGTTGGCAGAGAACCTTGCAGATGTCGCTGAGCTTGACTTCCAGAACCAGGATGTCTTCCGTCCCCTAGCCAATCCCATCAAACCCACAGGTCATATCACGATCTTGAGAGGAAACCTCGCGCCGGAAACCGCTGTCGCTAAATTGACTGGAAAGGAAGGCCTGAGTTTCGAGGTAAGCACGTTGGAAGCTGGGTTGCCACAGCTTTAACTCGTCCATTTTGAAGGGTGTGGCTCGCTGCTTCGACAGGTGAGCTGGAGGTGTACTCTCGGCTAAAGATATGCATCATTCAATTGTTTTCAGTCTGGACCAATTCTATCCGGTTCTCGAAGCTGGAGAAATTAAAGCGGGAACAGTCTTGATCTTCAGATACCAAGGGCCCAAGGGTGCCCCTGGTATGCCAGAGATGTTGGGTACGCAGTATCTGTCCCTGTAATCCGGCTCTCAGCATCGATAAGTTTGCGTTTTTAGGCCCGACAGGTGCGATCGCTGGAGCTGGATTGGCTAACTCCACAGCCTTGATTACCGACGGTCGCTTCTCCGGCGCAAGTCGTGGATTTATCATCGGTCATGTTGTACCTGAAGCCCGCGTGGGTGGTCCCATCGCGCTTGTCAAGGACGGAGATAGGATCGTGATCTCTTCCGAAACAAGAACTATCAATTGGCTCGTCAGTGAGGAGGAACAAGCGCGGAGAAAGAAGGAATGGGAGGCCTCTGACAAGTCTAAATTGAATGTCAGGAGAGGTGTTTTGTTGAGATATGCCCGAGATGTCGCTGTAAGTTGAAAGTTGCTTTCATTTAATCTTGTACATTGAACACCGTTCCTAGCCTGCAAGTCACGGAGCATACTGCGATTGAAAGCAAACGGAGGCCCGAAATGGAGCATAGCAAAAATAATGATACATATAAGTGAATGGGAAGGAGATAAAGCCGATAAAAGGGAAATAAGTCATTATTGGCTGTCGTTCGTTCATATCGAAATTTGTAGTACCACCTGCGTATTCAAGTGAAATTCGGTATTGTCTATAGCACTTGCGACGACGACGAAGGATTGAGGGGTTGGGTCATTTCATCCTCCTCCTTTTCGGTTTTGGGTGAAGAGGGGCGCGATTTCGAATGGCTCTTGCCGTGTCTGTGACCTCTACCTGGTCGTCCGTCTGAGCTGGGTCTGCTCTTCGTTGGAGTAATCACTTCGCCAGGCTTCGCAATCCCAAGCAGCACCGCCGGATCAGGAGGTATAATGAACCTCTCTGTCGAAGCGTTCGGTAACACCTTCTCCGGCGGCGGTTCGCATTTCCCTTCCTCTGCCAGTCGTTTCCGCTTCTTGCGATTATAGCGTTTCCTGAAGTAGATAGCAAATCCGATTACCCAGGCAATAAATAGGGTAGCACCGCATACTGAGCCGGCAATAATAGGTGTCTTTGCTGGCTTCCTGCAATGAAAGCGTGGTGAGACGGGTTTGTGGGCTCAGAACAAAAAGGCTTCACCCCTTCAACGAAGCCGCCTCAGAGGAGCTGATTTCGCGTCTGGCTTCTAGAGTGCGAGATACATTGGCTAGATATCCATGAGAAGACGCTCCCAAGTTAAATGTATTGGCGTACCGGGAGACATGTTCCGTCGAGCAGAACAATAGACGTGATATCGGATGTTCCAAGAAGATTATGGCAGGGAAAGCAGCATATATCCAACCAGAAAGATATTAGCACATATATATGAGCAAGCTGCAAAACCGTTGAGGACTTGGGTTGGCTGTGTACCGCGCGCAGCAGCGACGAACTGAACGTTCGACTTGGGGGTGGTTAACCAGTGCGAACTTCTGCCAAGGCTCCATATGGCACCATAGCCTCGGCCCCACGTCTATTAATGGACCTTCGTCATACTTATTAGATTAGAGGGCAGGTGGGCGATGTGCACCTACACAAATTCCATTTCCTATATAAGATGAATGAACCTACAAATACACTGGATATATCTCTAACAGCGCGATAGCGTCCAAAAAATGGGGAGTTTGCTATAATTTTACAGTTTCGTAATTCCAAGAGGGCCAGGGAAGCCAAATCTTGCATTCATATTTGCAGGCATCCCCATTTGGCCCGGAAGCTGCGCCCGTCCTTGAGGCACTGGATCGTCATCTGACATGCCATTATTGGTACTCGAAGGTGACGCAGGCGGCCTTCCCAGGTAAGTTGGAACACCTGGTGTACCACCCATGCCAACCGCACCCATCAGCATTCCATGCACTTGCATCCTTAATCCCTGCACGCTCGCCCTAACACCCATCATTTCCTCTCCTAATCTTAGAACTTCACCCATAACGCCTCCACCCATGATCGTCACACCTCCACCTCCCCCAATCAAGGAGAGAGCCACATCGGTCTTCCTATTTACCTCTTCTACGACTGATGACAATGAACCAATCGTTGAATTCAAGTCATGCAGGGTATGCGCCAGGGAAGGTGATGACAGTTCTAGTTCTGGCATGCTGAAGTTGATGGGCTGCGGTGCGGGCAGCCCAGCTGCTTGGACTGGCGACACGGCTCCCGGTGTTAAAGATGGGGCAGCGGTGCCGTATGGGGGATTTCCGGGAAAGGGAGGTGATAAGATGCTGTAATTGCCTGGACCCATTGTGTACCCGAGATTTGAGGGGTAGCCTCCAGGGACATTTGCCACGTTTGAATATGGATCCACACTATTCAGGCCAATGGAAGATGAGACACTGTGGTGATGGTCATGCCCTGGCCGTTGTCTTTGCGTTGGGCCCGAGGGTTGCTCCGGCATCTGAGACTGAGAGGGTCGCCAAACGCGAACCTCATCTTCAGCTGGGAAGTAAGAAGCCAAATCGTCGCTGTGGGAAGCGTTATTCGTAGGGGAGACAGATGAATCACGGTCTCCGGGTGCTGAGATGGATGGAGACCTCAGCCCAGTAGCCCTGTTTCGAACTTGTTCCGGAACGGAATAGGAGTCTTCGTGGGCAGCTGCAGGTGCTGTAGACGAAGATAGGACTTGTCCGTTAACACTAAGCCCTGAAATATTGTCAATTTCCCGCAGATGTCGTACGCTGCGACGCCATGTGGGACGAGGTGTGGACATTGCATTCCTCATCCAAGGTTCTAGTATCGTCTTTACCGCGGCCATCTCCTTTTTGAAAACTTGGACAACGCTTTCCAAAGTATCGACGCGATATCGAAGAAGGATGTTCTGTTCGGTGAGTTGATTTAAGCGAGGATCTGGACGGCTTGTGGAAGGGTCTGAGCTTGATGAAGACGGAAGTTGCGATGAACCGGAAGTAGGAGAAGTAAAAGAAGCATTTCTCGACGAGGCGGGATCCTGTGCAGTCCGGTGAACGGTTGTAATAACCTGGGCATTAGCGAAGCACTCACAACGTCGGCAGAGCCTGTGGCGGCCTTCCCTTTAGCAAGATCTTCGGCAGTCTCAGTGAGCCGATCATGCTTCTCATCACTCCTTGCTTTCCCTGCCGCTTTCTCGCTCCTGTGTCGCCCTTCCTCAGAGAAGATACACTTCTCCTTCAGATGAAGAGGAAGCAGTTGTCTTTCCCCTCTATAATCGCATCCGTCGGCTTGATAGACGCATTCAACAATTAGCTCATCGACCAACTGGATGGAGATTGAATACAATTCAAATGCAATAGCAAGCTACTTACACTGCGGATGATTGGGCTAGCTGGTTCTAGCTCCTCCTCTGACAGAGGTAAGCGATCGACCGGGCATTGAGGTACATGAATCAATGCACGAAGGATGCATTCACGACAGAATGTGTGCTGACATGTTGACGTTGTAACAGGGTCATGGAAAGGTGCCCTGAAGATGAATGAGAAGGGTGCAATGATACCACAGCGATATAGACACACCTGCATATGCAGCAAACTAGGTTATTATTGGGAGTGTCTACGTAGTTGAATATCAGCATGAGCGCGCGTGTTGTTCAAGATCGGTCGTTGAAGCTGAAGCTTATGGGGTATGGAGTCTTCTATAGAGACAATACTGGGAGGATGACTGAATTTCAAAGTCGAATCGTTTGCAGCTATGTCCTTCTGGCTATAGCTCGTCAATCAAGGCTGCAATTGTTAAACGTGAGATGTCCGGCAATGCGTGCTCCGATCCCTTCGTTGTCGGCAGAGTGCCCGTCCGTCGGGACCTCTTGAAACGATTCAGCGATGATTCAGGATCTAGTCGCCCTTCTTGATGCTTTGTAGCGAAATTTTGAGGACGTGAAGCAGGATGAGGAAGGAGCTAAACTGGCATTCCGCTTCCGCCGCCACTGGGATTCCAAGATTAGATAACTTGGCTTGGCACCGAGCACACAAGCAGCTGTTTCAGGCTATGGGACATTGGGCACATTGCAACTGAAGGAACAGGCAATTAGGATATCCAGAGACCAATACTACCATTTTCAAAGATCCTAAACATTAAATTGATTGTGTCGTTGCGGTATACGTGGAGGCACCAGCAATCGTTCCCACGACCGCGTTCATAAGCGCCTTCGCCACGTCTGTCTGATCTTTCAGCTCCCATTCTCTCAAATTATAATGTTTGGTCGCCTCAGTCTTGCATTCGTCGTCGTCGCCCTCTGTGCCCTCTTTGCTGAGGCTGCCAAAGGCCCAAAAATCACTCACAAAGTCTACTTTGACGTCAAGCACGGCGACAAGGACCTTGGTCGGAGTATGTGATATTGTTAGTTACTGTGAAATGCGCTGACCATTATCTCAGTTACTATCGGTCTCTTTGGTGGAGTGCGTTGCTCGGTTCAATTTATATACCAATACATCTGATCCCACACAACAGACTGTTCCCAAAACCGTCGACAACTTCCGCGCTCTTGCTGCTGGCAAGAAGAAAGATGGCACCGAGCTTGGATTTGGTTATAAGGGCTCCAAGTTCCATCGCATTATCAAGGATTTCATGTAAGTTCACTCTTTCTTCCCTGTTGAATATCTGAAGCTAATGCGAACGAAAAGGATTCAAGGTGGTGACTTCAGTACGTGTCTACCGGTTAAATAGGCTGGTTTCGGCATTCTAACATCCATTTCACCCACAGCCCGTGGTGATGGAACTGGTGGAAAGGTGCGTCTCTTTGGATGCTTCTACATTGGTACATCCTGACGGTTTCCTGTAGTCCATCTATGGCGAGAAATTCGCCGATGAGAACTTGTACGGTTTCCTTGCCCCCTTGCTTCTACGATCAACTATTAAGGCAAATATCCCATAGCAAACTCCGCCACACTGGACCTGGCGTCCTCTCAATGGCTAACGCCGGCAAAGATACCAATGGTTTCTAGTCCATTTTTCCTTCTAAACATCAACTGACGTGCCGGAACGACTCCAGGATCTCAATTCGTTAGTACTGCTATTCTGATTTGATTCAATCGTCGCTTACAGGATCCCTCAGTTTATCACCACTGTTAAGACCAGCTGGCTTGATGGGCGACATGTACGTTCACTCACTCACCTCTTCTAAACCTGTGTTTCTGATCTACTGCTCTTCAGGTCGTGTTTGGAAAGGTTCTGGACGGAATGGACGTTGTGCATGCTGTTGGTGAGTACGAAATTCAACTACTGTTTGCACAGAAGCTCAAGTTGAAACCTGTTTTCCAGAGGATGTTCCCAAGGGCGCAGGCGATCGACCTGTAGAGGACGTCGTCATTGCCGATTGTGGAGAGGTCTGTGATATTTTCTTGTACTTGGTTGGATCTGTGTCTTATCCCATCCTGTATATCATCAGCTCAAGGTTGAAGCCGCCACAGACGAAGAAGGCAATGAGGTACCTCTTCGAGCTGAGCTCTAAACATGTCCTGTGGACAGTATTAATTAATACGACCAATATATCTGCTTTCTTCACTGACAGGTTGTCGACGGCAAAAAAGCGACTAACGATAAGCCCGTTCCCAATACAGTGGAGGCTGACCCAGCGGCACAATTGACCGAAACGCCTGTGCCCCCCACCACTCTGAAATCTTCATCTGAGACGGCCAAGTCCGAAGGAACCATTCCTACCATCCCCGAAACATCGTTCTCGAATGCTGTATACCTTTTCCTCATCATTGCGGTTGGAGCGTCTGTATTTGTCTGGATAGGAGGTTTGCGGTGGCTGGGACGCTTCCTGCCTGGCGCACAGTATAGGAAACTTGCAGCAAATGATCCGGAGAGGTATTGATATCTCCAATTTGAGGGTTCAAAATGTCTTTGATGCGTTTCTAGATTAGACTAGTCTCCATTGCCGCATTTCTCCGCCTTTGCACGCATGCTACTCTCGTTACCTTCAACATTGTTAACGCATCTATATTTAGTATAAGGGAATCCCCTACCCCGGGTCAATGTTTCAATGTATGGCGAGCGCTCCGGCAGCGAGTGTCAGGACTGGGAACTGCAAAGCTTCACTTTCATGATCTATTCTAATTTTTCCCAAACATAATATACGCATCAAGAAGTGATCTAGTCGTTTGGTCAGATATCCGACGTCGCACTGGTTCTTTGTACTGAAAACCAATAACGCAAAGAGGTTCTGACTCCCTTTACAGTTTGCGACCAAAACTTTTGTCAAGTGATGATTCAGCTTTATGGAATGCAAACAACAATCGCAAGAAGACCGCCCGCTGGAGCATTCCTGACCATTCGCATCTCTCTCACAGGCTCTTCCGTGGGGCACAGGACCAATAAGAATATGCCTATCCTTCCGTAAACACGGACGGCGTTACATCACCCCTTCCATAATATACCGCTGCAGGTGGATGAGCACAGCTGGGCCGATGTACCTTGGGGAAGCGCTATTTTAGGTTTAGCTCGTCAAGGTTGTGGTATGCAAAATGGTTACGGCAAATGCATTGGTCATTTGGGCAGACTCAATGACTTTAGTCCTCAATGATACAGATTCCCGGCACATATCGTGAAAGTAGCTGGGAACTGCCGATAGCCATTGTCCGGTTATACCGCTCTATATGGCCAGCGGATCCGCAAATGGTCTGCAAGTACTTCTTCTGATCAATATATTTTTGGCTTCAGGCGGAGCATTTTCCAGCGACCTATAAAATCGGGTGAGGTCTAGGCATCTTCTCTACCCCCCTCAGAACACCAACGACAATGAGTCCACTCTCTAGCGTTGTGCAGCTGTTTAGCTGGCCTGTCCAGGCCCTTGTCTGCGCCTTGATTGCAGGGTATGCCTACAAGTATGTTAAACGCCGAGGGACCAACCCTCGCGGGCTACCTCTTCCTCCTGGTCCTCCACGTGTGCCGATATTCGGAAACCTCTTGCAGTTCAGCCCTACTCGTCCTTGGTTGCTCTACCACGAATGGGCCAAGAAATACGGTGGGTTCTAGGACTCCCGAAGCGCCAATATTCTTCGCTCATATACCATCAAATAACTAGGCGACGTCGTTTACCTTGAAGCTATGGGGCAACCTATGTTGATTCTCAACACCTTGCCCCATGTTTTCGAGCTCCTGGAAAAGCGATCTGCCAACTACTCAGACAGACCTGAGGTTCCAGCCTTCCGGATGTACGATATTATTATTCTTGCTATTAGGCGCTCAATTGCTCACTGTTCCCGCAGTATGAATTTCACTTGGTTGTGGGGTCTGATGAGCTACACCCCAGAGTGGCGAGCTCATCGCAAAGAGTTCCACCAACACTTCAACCAACACGAAATTCCAAAGTACCATCCCATCCTCGAGCAACAGATGGAAGCTTTCTTGCGTCGACTTCACGCCAATCCCAGGAACTTCTCCAGAGACACTCAATAGCACGTATTTTTTCTTGAAGTCATGCCACTCAACCCGTTACTCATTTGGTCATTCAACCTGTTTTCAGCTTGCTCGGCTCCTCCATTATGCAAATCGCTTATGGGTCCAGCGATCTTGAATACAACAAACAATTGGTTGATGAAGCCGAGGTCGTCATGCGAGGCTTTGCGGAAGTTAGCGTTCCCGGCAAATACCTTGTGAACACCTTCCCGATCCTCGAACATGTGCCTTCGTGGATGCCTGGAACGGCCTGGAAGAAGAAGTTCGCAGAGTTCGCTGCCAGTGTCGAGATTGTCCGTAGCCGTCCTTTCCGTGATGCCCAATTAAGAGCGGTAAGTGGTAACAATCCACGACGTTCGCACCTGCCTCATGCCGCCGTTAGGAGCGTGGTCAGCAAAGTGATTTCGCTAACGTCGTTGACCACCTGATCGAAAACCTCCCGGACAAGAACGACCCTGACTACCTTCGCCAAGAAGAGATTGCCAGGAATACATCGGCCATGGCCTACAATGGTATGTGCCGAAATCCGTTCAATACTTCCCGAATAATCACTGACGACCCTACAGCTGGTGCTGACACTGTATGAATGCACCATTTGAATTATTATGACACTAAACTGACCTCGTTCTCTAGACCAACAGTTCCGGACAGGCCCTCTACATCGCTCTTGCAATGCACCCCGAGGTTCAAGAGCGCGCCCGGAAGCAAGTAGAAGCTGTCATTGGCCCAATGCGGCTGCCCAAGCCCAGCGATTTGGCCGCAATGCCTTATATCAAAGCTCTTATCAAGGAACTCAGCCGCTGGCACTCCGTCGCACCTTTAGGTGAGTAGCTACTGCTGCATGAAGGGTGACATTAAGGTTGACCCTCCTGAAGCCGTACCCCATGTTGCTCGGGATGAAGATGAATACATGGGTTACTACATCCCGAAAGGCACCATCGTCATGGCCAGTTCTTGGTAGGTCATCTCGCATCGCTGATATGCTCTACAAAACTCATCTGATACACCAAAGGGCAATCATGCATGATCCAGAAGTATTCGACAATCCATTTGAATTCAGACCGGAACGTTACTTGACTAAAGATGGAGAATTGAACCCTTTGATTTTAGATCCTGAGATGGCTGCTTTCGGGTACGGGAGGAGGTAGGTTGTAAAAGGGGATTACTGAGACCACCGGCTAACGCTCCCTTGATACAGGATCTGCCCTGGTCTTAATTTGAGTAACGAGGCTCTGCAATTCTTGGTCGCTTCTCTCGTCACTATCTTCGACATCAAGCCTGCCAAGGACGAGCGTGGAGATCCAATTCCTCCTAAGCTTGAGGTTTCCTCTGATCTATTTGTGTAAGTAGAATATTCCGAGAAATGAAGCGGCCGTCTGACACCCATTCTAGCAAGCCGACACCTTTCGAAGTCGAGATTGTGCCTCGCTCGGCGGAACATTCCGCTCTCATTACCGACTTCTGAGTAGCTGATTGATGCTTATATATAACCACCTCAAATTTAATTCACACCGGCGGTTAGAATCATCATTGTCTTGTTGCAACAGCGACATTTCCTATCCATAGATTATTGAACGCGTGTCCAGGTCTATAGCATAGCTGTTATGTAACTATGCTTGTCCTTCAGACCGAGATGCCCTTTTCAGTGTATTTCATGTATGTTAGCGACAGAATTGCACATTACGTTCACTCTTGGTTGTCTTGACAGTTCTGCCGATCGGGACTTGTCATTTGTTGAAGGAGCGCCGGAGTCCGACTCGGATACAAGGCGCAGCCTTCCGAACTGGGAAGCGACTGGCCACAGGGGCGCGCCACCGCCTGACGTGGGCAAGCGATCATTACAGCCACAGGAAGAGATGTAATTTTCCCCCTCTGGACATCACATCCCTTCGTGATGGAGCCCAATACAGTCGGTTATAACTTATCGGGAGTTGAAGACTATGAATGATACGTAGTCTGGAGGGGACACTTCCTGGCTTTGATTGACTCCAGTTTCATCTCGATGGCGAACAGCTGTGTCTCGAGCTGGCTGGCGTTATCAATAGGATATCTCGTGTATTATATCAGAAAACGAGGAATCATTAGTTGAGAGACACTTACAGTTATATCAGACGAATTCATGTTCACATCAACGTCAGACGCCTGATTTGTTGCGTATATTTTGTATGGTAAGATTTCCTGATCAATTTCTCCACTAGAGTGTCGGCGAACGGCCCGTGACGTGACCCGCAACTCGAACTACGAGCGGGCACGACGAAGATCAGCCTCCCGCACCACATTACACCGTCCTTCTCCAAAGAGACCACCCTGCTAGTAGTTAACTAGTAGTTAATAGATAAGCATCAATCCCGTTGCTCTAAGCCTATAACCCAGAATTTTATATTTCCTTGGTGCCCGACACTCGACAAACCTCTCCAGGCTCTCCAACAATGTACAATTTCGATGCTGATATTCCGATCGCATTGTGCTCTACCTTGTACTTAAGAGTGTAGGACTCCTCAGTATAAACAAAGAAGAGGGGTTGACATTGGACAATGGAACCCTCATCCCTGATCCTGTCTCGACGTACCTATAATATTACGTGGTGCTATTCTCAGCATTTGTCTCTTCTATGTACACAATACTATATGCTACTACCAAATATGACCAATGGCCTCAATAATTCTTACCATTTTTTAAACTGGATTGAATTTATGGGAGTAGTGATGTCTGTAACCTGTTAAATATCTTGTTCATATATACGTGTATTGAGTACGGCTAGAGGCAAGAGGTACATTAACACAATGAACACTGAATGAGGGAGATGAAAGGAATTGCCTTGAGGCAACAAAGGCCCTAAGGTGATTTCGCGTCATTCGCGTCATTCGATTCATTCGACTCAGCGTGAGTCGAAATTCTCAATTCCGGAGCGATTTCGCTTTCTGGACTGAACTTGAACTTGAACTGAACCGGAGTTCAGTTCAAGTTCGCACGCGTCTTTTCGAGTTCAGAACCGGACTGCGGCAACACTACTTCCTCCAGCGAAAGTTGCTACGAACGGTAGGTCGGTCCTCCATCGGTCAACTGGTCCATAGGTAAAATCAGGATACGAATCTTGCACCGTATTAACAATGAGTGTTTCATCATCTTCCCCGGCGTGGGCTATCCACGAAGCCTGCTGTTATCGCAATTCACGCTTAGCGAAGGTTAGTGCGACCAAAGAACAGAATCAAGACTTACATAGTCGATGTCTGTGAATATGTCTTCTTGATTTCTTAGCTGGATTGTATGATAGCCCTTTTCAAGAGACGCAGAGAACAGTGTTGTGTTTAAATTGACTAGGCTCGGCTTTCCCGCTTTCCGTGGAGACAGTTTGCCCGTCGACAATGATTTGAAATAAATCATGATTCTTTCTCTTCGCTCCGTATATTCCAAAGTCTGAACCGTAGAATGAGAAAGAGACAGTGGATCCGGCCGTCGAGGCAGCCATAAAACTGGCTTCCGAGTACCTTATAAGGTTAGAGTTCACGAGGGCGGTCAACATACCAGGGGAGATGAGACAACATACATGTCAAGGAAGTCATCGAACTTCGCCATACCACTGTCCCAGTTCCCGTTGTAATTCAGAAACGGCGCTGTATCTTCGAAGACAGCAAGATAGGATGGCATGGCACTCAGGCAAAGTCTAGCTGAGGAGATAGAAACGGGCCGTATTTTGTATAGAACTAGTACCGTTAGATTACCGTATCAGCCGAGTCTCCGAAGTCCTTCCTTGAGCTACTTGGAGAGCCATAACAGTAATAAAACTCAGTTGCGGGATCTAAATCGTTTCCGTTTCCATAAGGATCATCACAGTCAAGATTCCTACCCGTTGCCCCTTAACGATTTCAACAGGAGGGTCAAATCAGAAGGCGGGTGAGTTCAGATCATTTGTGGAGAGTATCGATTCTCGCTGCTGTTACAGTGGGCCGAATGAAGCGGAACCCTCCAAGGAGTGCAATTAGGATCTAGTGCCGAGTGATCAAGAATTGCTGAAACACGTGAAGCTCAGGATGACCATCGTGGTTGACCTGGTTGACCAGTCCCGATTCGTGTCGGTCGCTAGCCGGGAGTGTGAGACCACTGGAGTGCTGGTGTTTGATACACAACGCCGATGGATATACAACTCTGAGATTAAGGGTATCTGATTAGCAATAGGCTAAATAATATCACGAAAGAGAAAGAACAAATGCAATGACGAACATGCACGAGGAAAGAAATGACGGGGAGATCCGCACACTGGAGCAAGCGGCCCCGATACTTGTATCCGGTCTATTCATTAAGACTTCAGTGGATTATAAAAGTTTGTGGACCAAAATTGAACATACGGTATTCCATTTTGATCGGAAAAGGAAGGGCAAGTGTCGTTGCTGCTCCCCTGCAAAAGCCTGGTTGGAGCATTGCTGTAGGGTTCGGGAGGTGGGACTCACTGTCGGATCAGCAGGACAACATGCACTGGAACCTAATATCTCCACGCTCCCCAATGCCTTTTGATTTGCGCGACCGGCCCAGGATTGGAGACAAGGAACAACAGAGTAGGTGATATTCCATACCCCAAAATCCTGCACGTTGAATAATGAACAGAGGTTGGAGAGGTTTGTAAAGCAATTGATGGGATTTACAAACCTTATACCCATAGACTTCCTCATTGGATGGAAAGAAATCTTCTGGGATAGCCTCTGAAGGATATGCCAGGTCGAAGTTCAGTTGACTTCCGGCTCTGTGAGGAGTGAGTAGGAGAATGTGAGCAAGGCTCAATGGTCTCTTACGAATTAGTTTTCTTCTCAGTACCAGAACACCACCCAGATTCGGACAGTGGGCATAAATCTACAATCTTGACGACTGTATGTTTTGTTTCATTCGGAAAAAATGGTGGCGTCGCCGTGACAGGATTTAACAGAGTTAGCTTAAAGCATTTTCCACATGCAGGGCCTATGAGTACATATTGCCTTTCAAGTTAGAATGTTCACCGTTGTTAAGCACAATTGATCGGACTGACCATAGCTATGACTGCTTCCAAAGGCCATTTGCGACAGAGCTGCCGTTGGGTAATGTGTAGTTTCCGGTGTGCATCCACAGGATGCTACATATCCTCGAGGTAGGGTGTAGTGCGTTAGAGTCGCAATGCCGTTTGAGGGGTAGTCAATCCATTGCGCGGCAGCACTGCCAATGACCAGTGAAACCAGAAAAGCTGCAGACATCGTCAAATAGCATAGTAAACTCATATTTGTCATATCATGGTGGTGGGGGTGGGGAAGGAGCAAAGTGCGCCATGTTCGCTGTTGTCAGAACAATATGCCAGAGTGTCCAGACTTCTGATTTCTTGGAGACGACTGCTCGGTATTTTTGGCACTTGTGCATTAATTATTCGTCCATATCACAGAGTAGGCCGTGAAGGATGTAAGCCATGAAAAAATGAGTCTCGCTCTCGATAAAGGGCGCTCGTCGAGCATAACTAATTATGGTTGTCGGACATGGACGTCGTTACCAGCATCGAGACCAGCCCCGCCCGCCTCTTACATAATCAGAAGTCGAGAGCCTCGTGCACTGACGATAACGAGTAGACCAACCGACAACGTCGAATGTAACGAGAACAGCACGACAAGCAAGCGTCTTCGTCGCCACCATCAACAACACCAAGCTCTTGCTGCTGAACGTACTTCGCGACGTACATGCTCTTGTTCCTCAGACGACATCGACGAACAGGCCGTCGATAGCGTCCATAATTGGTGGAACATACCGTTACGCATCAAAGCATCCATATTTCTTGCATATAACACGATATGAAGGTCGCTTACCCAGCCGGGAGCAATCCCCAGAATCTATCCAATTCCCTACTATGCCTCAAGATAGCTCGCCATTCTCCTTGCTCAATATGCACCAATTGCTCTGGAATGCACCCGGCAAAGGCTGTTCGCGTCGTCATGGACGTTCAGGATGAAGCATCCGGAGGTGATGACTACGCCAGCCTATTCAATGATACCGACGACGAGGACGACGGCATGCCCGCTTCCTCGTACCTCGAAGTTTGCGCTTGCGGTCATGACGCCAAAACACACAATGCGAATGAGAACGAAATTGGAAGGAGGGAGTTTGTCAGGAGAAGCAATGTAGGAATTCGGATCGACGAATTATTGAAGGTTTGTAAAGCATCTGATAACTTCAATTAATGACTTAAGCGACGCCTAGGTATAGAACGCTCTTCTTCAACCACACATCACTGTCTAAAGTCTGGATAGGACTCTGGTCGTTTACTAGACTTTGAGTACACGGATGAGGACATCAACTCCCTCAGGAAACAAATGGTCATTCCCGTCAAACGGGAGTCCATTGCGTCTTCACCGGGCAAGTTGTATTTCGATTAGCAAGGGGAAGCATATACTTACTCAAGATCCTCGTAGAACAACGCAACAGCGTTCCTCTCTCCTCCCCCACATCTTCCCTCAGCGAGCTCGATCCCTCCTCACAAACTTCGGCCAGGAAGCGGAGAGCCTCAAGTTCTTCCCTCAGCGAAGCAGAGGAAAATGAAGCGGAGGACAACGCAGAGGACGATGACTCTGACGATGAGGACAGACCATTAGCCTCGCGGTTGGTTGGCGGTCCCAGTACTTCACGTTCTATACCAGGGAAGGCAAAGAAATCAGGGAAGAGAAGTCACGGTGGCAAGCTCGGTGGTGTGGGCAAGAAGGCCAAAAAAGTCCATATTTTCCCTGTTACAGGCGACGATTCTAGATCCGCAAATGGGAAACTAAATGGAGTCAATGGCCACAACCACAAAGTGAAAGAGGAGAAAACGGATGCCGCGGTACCAACGGATACAGCAACTGCACGCGCTGCCCCTTCAGTAAGGAGTCCTGTGCTCACGAGAATGTTACGCTAAGGAGTTGTCCATTAGCATCCAGCCCCGAAAACCGAGAAGATATCTTCCATCGAGCTTCGGCGGGGTGTCATCCAAATTGTTCCTGTCGAGAACGATGGCCACCCTCGTTCACTGGTCATTCTCACCGGATTGAAAACTCTTTTCCAGAAGCAATTGCCCAAAATGCCTCGAGAGTACATAGCTCGACTTGTATACGATGACAGCTCGCGTTCGTTGGCGATCATCAAACGAGGATATAAGGTTGTAGGAGGCATATGCTTTCGACCGTTCCCCCATCGAGGGTTCGCGGAAATAGTTTTCTTTGCAACCAATTCGGTAGATCAAGAAAAGGTTAGAGCGCTCAATTCGTGCTGGTCCCACATCATTTGACGTTGTCTGCCTATAGGGTTATGGCGGCATGCTCATGGACCACTTCAAGGCGCATATACGGCAGGCATATCCCGGAATGGACCATTTCCTAACATATGCAGACAATTACGCCGTCGGTTATTTCGAGAAACAGGGCTTTTCCAAAGATATAACCTTGAAGAAATCTGTTTGGGCTGGGTACATCAAAGATTACGAAGGCGGTACCATCATGCAATGTACCATGATACCCAAAGTCGATTATCTGGACAAGAAGAGTATATTCACTGCCCAGCAAGAGGCCATCTTGGAGAAAATCAGACAGAAGTCTAGATCCCATATTGTGCACCCTGGATTGCCACAATTTCAGCCAGGCCAACCAGAGGGAGTTTCTGTGGATCCTAAAGATGTCCCTGGGTTGAAAGAGGCCGGGTGGTCACCTGAGATGGAGAAGGAGTATGCTCTTTTGCTTTGGAGGGCATTCATGCGTCACTAACCTTCCTGTTCAGTGTGCTTCATCTTAATCTGAAGAGTCCCGACTACAATACTATGGAGAAGACACTGAGCACCATGCGGGCAAGTGGTCACTCCTGGCCTTTCAAGGACCCAGTAAAACTGGACGAAGTACCGGATTATCTTGATGTTGTAAAAAATCCGATGGGTATGAACTCCTTCTTTGCCAATTTCCTCCTCTAACCTCTTGATGATCATAGATTTCTCGACTATGGAACACAAACTTACCACGAACCAGTACAAAAGTATCGAGCAATTCATCGACGATGCGCTACTGGTGTTCCACAATTGTCGGGCGTACAATCCAGAGACATCCATTTACTACAAAAACGCCGTGAGGATGGAGAAGCTCTTGAAAGAGCTTCTCCCCGCGGCTGCACGACGAGAATGATTGTCGGGTCCGTAATTTGACAATGCTTGCATTCTTATACCTCTTGTAATGATATTCCAGTCGTCCGTAGCTATCGGTTATTTATTCGCTGATGTATGTATCATAGTTTTAGCATCACTCGCCTTATAGTTTGCCTCAGTCCTGGTCAATCCCATGATTTGAGATCCACATAATGATATTGTTACAAATAGTTTTACCAATTCCACAGACGATAAAATTGCATACCGCTCCAGAGACTACGATACTATGTGAATTCGATTGCCACATGTAACTGCTGTTTAGCGCTGGCCGTATGCAGTAGTTTCATAACGGCCTGGAACTCTGATAAGAAAGTGCACAAAGGAGGGATTCGAACGAATGACATACCAAGACCGACGATGATGTTCTGAGCTTCTTGAGGAGTACCGTTGATGTAATTGTCAAGGATCTTCTTCGCACCGTTTGCGTAGCGAGCTTGAGCATCCAAGGTCGTTCCAGAGTAATGGGGGACCATGCCATTACCACCACCTAGAGGGTTCTTAACTGTGCGCCAAATATGGTCCTTAGGGGCAGGTTGAACATTCCAGACGTCGCCAGAGTATCCGGCCAGTTGGCCTGATTTAAGGGCTTCAGCAACAGCGTCCTTGTCGCAGATGGCGCCTCGGGCAGTGTTGACGAGCCAAGCGCCCTTCTTGAAGTGCTTCAGGAGCTCGGTATTGACGAGTCCACGAGTCCCCTCGTGCAAGGGGCAGTTGACGGTAACGACGTCGCACTGGTCGGAGTCATTGGTTTTGGAAGAGTCATACACAGAAATTTAACTTACTTGAGATACAAATTCCTGCAAGTATGTGGTTAGTAGTTGCATTGGGCATGAAGTCGGGCAAATGCTTACTTTAAGATCTTCGACACGGCGAGCCTTCACTGCCTCAGAGGCAGCTGGATATAATATTGAGCAACTGGTTGGAAAAGATCCAGTTGTAGTCTCACCAGGGGGTAAAGGGGCATAGTCGTAGTACAGAAGCTCCTTGCAATCAAATGGAACAAGGCGCTGGAGAACACGGTAACCAATCCTTCCGGCACCAATGGTTCCAACGACCTTGCCTTCCAAATCGAAGGCATCGCGAGCGATGGCAGCGACTTCCCAGTCACCACGTTCGATCATCTGCAACGGCTCATCAGTATTGAGTAAGTAGTAATTAGATGCACTTAAAAGGGAATGACCTCGTGAGCGGGGATAAAGTTTCGGACCAGCAAGAGAATGCTCATCACAACATGCTCGGCTACTGACACGACGTTGGATCCAGAAACCTGAGCGCATAATGGTCAATTTACGAGTTATGCGACGGGAACCACGGCTCACTTCCAAGACTTGGATGCGGTGGTCCACAGCGGCGTTCAAGTCAATGTGGTCAGACCCGACACCGGCCGTAATACATAACTTGAGGTTCTTAGCCTGATAAGTGGAAGGAAGATCAGTCGCGGGCCGGAGACGAGGAGTCTATAAGTTGTTTCGTAACTCGAAAGGAGCTTACCTTCTCAACAAGTTCCCGAGTCAGATATCTTTAGAATATCATCAGTGAACAAGCCTACAGGTACAAAATTCTGAAGATAAGCATACCCGGGATGGAATGGGGTAGTGATCAACACCTCCGCCTACAACATGTTACAATTGGTGGATGTTGATAGGCGATACCATACTCACGTCAGCTATGTGCTTTTGGAAGTCGCTGTCGGGGCCTTCTTTGCTGCTAGACACCTAATGGGTACCTGGTACTGAGTGACAGTCTATGGCATCTGGCCAGCGACATACTACCGATCCTATGAGCCCGACTTCATTAATGAATAAACATATAACCTTACCAACATATTCATGGCCGAGGGATTCAAGCCAACCCTTTATGCCCAGCTACAAGCATAGATGTAAGTGAGTCTCAAGAAGCATCAGTGACTCGGATAGACATGCTTCACCTTGTTCTCAGTTGTGCCAAGGAGACGAGGCTCTTCCTCAGCAGCCTTGCCACCATCATAGAGAATAGCGAGAACCTGAAATGCTGTTAGTAAATTCTCAGTGAGACTGATCCTACAGCTACCTTCATATTTGCTTGGTATGGGGTATAGACGGGCGAAAGAGAGAGTTTTAATAGGGCGTCGGAGGTCACCGTGACATGGACTGTACTCAGGCCTTTTAACCCTGGACTACCCTGGCCTGATTCGGCTCACAAAGTCGGGAACGAGAACACCTGAGCAGTATTCTTGTATCAGATGACATCCAGTGGAATAAGAAGGCCCTCGATGAGAAGTCCAGGTGTCACCGCGTCCGTCCTTGGTCTCATGGTCCTTCGGCAAGAACTGCATCTCTCCACCGTCACGTGGAACGAATTCTGGGGTACGCTCTTCATCCTCAGATGAGAGAATACTGGATTCAGGTCCCAATGACGCCGCATTTGAGCAACAGGATCCCTTTCACTTGATTAGAGGAGGTCTCACGTAATTATAAGTATTGCAAAAGATCCGGAAGAGACCTGTATAACTTGCCGATTGCGATGTTATGAATGGAGCTTCACTCGCATAACAGAATATATTCCGTTTGAAGAAAGGGAAGCGGACCTTGTCGTGATAAGAATTCAACGTGCGGGAAAATGACAAAGAGATGGTCAAATGAAGAAGTGTGGAAGATGCATGTAGAGTCCTCAGGTGTCCATAGCTATTAATATTACGAATGTGTGTCGTAAGTGTATTAATTTCGACCTATCTGCAAAACGATTAGCAGGAACAATAGGTAGAGGAAGTATAGGGCTTACTGTACATCTAGAACGGATTATGCGTGGTATATTCAATCCAATAGGTTCGGAGGAGAGACGGAGCCCGACGAACTTGAGCCTGGTTTGTCGAGAAAAGGGGGTTCTGACCTCCTAGGTTCTCCTTCATCCAACTTTTTGATAACCTCCCATTCCACACGAATAAACACCCAAAGCCAGCGGCGGGTGATCTCGGCCAGTTCCAACCAAAAGACAGTAATTGATCCATCCCTGGTGACATGCAGGTGGGTGGCGAGTTTAGCCGTCCATGCCATCCTCAGGATAAAGTTGACGATTATGGATATGGGGTACACGATTAAGGGGAAAAGAAGGATGGGTCGAAGGCCATATGGATAGCTTCTGCGATGATTGGTGGGTTCGCTGATGTCGAACGACTGACTCAATTCAAGTTCTGAAGACGAAGGGCTTGACTCGCCGCTGATTAATGGGGTACTGGAATGGAGGTGAGGGAAAATGAGGGTTCTGGGTGGCGACCGCTCTTGGGGACCGGTCCGCGCAGGTTTCATCAGATCCAGCCCCCAGTCATTGGTAATGTCCCACCAGAAGGAATAGACGGAGTTAACAAAGACAGCGAGTAGCCTTCGGAGACGAAAAGGGTCAGAAAGGTAAAGGTTCTAGACAACCATATCACATACCAAAGACGGAAAAGCCGGTGCTCACCCCGCCATGGATCATCATCAAGCGCTTGAGCAAGATCTGCTCGGATGAGGCCTTGCGCAGCGGAAAGATAGATAACGGGGAAAGCCGTCGCGTATTTGATGGCGTTGAAGAATGGTCGTGTGCTTTCATTGGAAGGAAGGTTGTATTCGATTAGGCACTGGCGAAATCGCGCAAGATAGGGCAAACTACCAGGAAATGTGAGTATGGTGATTTCTGCTTGCGAGAAAGTTCTCACGGACCTCATAAGAGTGGGTAGTATCCAACGGGCCAGACCAACTTGAGGAGGGGGATTCAACATCGAGTTCCCAGGTATGATCATACAGACTGACAACCAGACATCGCCGAGCACTTTAGCGAAAGACGTGCCAATATCGGCAAGTATGACATCAGAAAAGAGAATTGGCGTGCTGGTGGACGAGAGAAAACATCGCCGAATAGATCTGCAACGAAAGTATGAGAAGGGAGCCATTTATAAGGTGTAGGATGGGCGTACTGAGTGAATTTGGCCCGTTCTGTCTTGAAGAAATGGTTATAGGGCGACACAAGAAGCAGCACCATTAAAACTGCAGTAAGAGCAGGAATATAACCATAGGTGTCTGCCAATGTCGGATTGGCTTGCGATGCGGCGCGATATAGAATCCAAGAAAGAAAACATATTCCAAAGTATGCAAGAAAACCTCGATATAGACCTTGGTATAGATGGGGGGTCGCGAGAAAGGTATTGGAACGGACGTGACCGCTGGAACGACCATGAGCGACGAAAGAGGGTCGCCTGTGGTTGGTTAGTGGTAGCCTTGGAGGGTATCCTTCTGTTCTGAGGTCCAAGGCTGCGACTGCATCGATTTCCAGTTTGTACAGTCCATGCAAGTTGGTCGCCCATGCAAGGAGTCCTACTCCGACGAGGAAGAGGACACGATATGGCAGAGGAAAGGCGACATTCAAAGGGTCCTCCTGGACATTTGTGTTCGCCATTACTGGTGCTCGTACGACCGGAATAGCCTCTTGGAAGAGGCTGGGGATAGCATCAAGAGGGAATATAAAGTCAAGAGCCAGAATTCCAAGCCAAATTCATCAATGCCGCAGCGCCGCAGCGTCACTCACCCATACCGTCACATGACCTCTACTCTCATCTCCCAACCCTCATTATGGCCGACAAAGGGGGGGCCTATGGCGCAGGCAGAGCTTCAGACACAGACTTCAGGAAGAAATGGGACCAGGAAGAGTTTGCCGAGAAGGCAAAACAGAAAGATCAAGAGGAACGGGAAAGAATGAAAGAGAACGAAGAGCGGCTGAAGCAAGGTATGGTCGCTGTCATCTAGGGCGGGCCTCGTCAACTCACTGGAAATTTCAGGTAAAAAGCCACGGAAGGGGGTCAAGAAAGACTTGCCCAAGCCCACCGAATTGATGAAGGCACGAGATGTGCCGTTGGAGCTCGACAAGAACTTGGGCAAGACAATGGTCGTCCAGAATCCAGGTGGTCGGGGACCAGGTCAACCAGGATTCTATTGTGAATCTTGCAATCGCACATACAAGGATACCATTGGTTACCTTGACCATCTGAACAGCAGAGCCCGTATGTCTCTTGGACCCTCTTTCGATATGTACAGCTCAAATGCAACGCAGATCTGCGCGCTATTGGCCAGACTACCAAAATCGAGAGATCAACGCTAGCGCAAGTACAGGCACGGATAGCCTATTTACGCGAAAAGACCAAAGCCGCCTCTTCCGCAAAGGAGTTCGATTTCGATAAACGACTGGCTGAGATCCGAGAACGAGAGCGTGCTGGCCGTGAACAGAAGAAGGCAGAGAAGAAAGCAGAGAAGGAACAGAAACGATTGGAGATGTTGCAAGAACCTACCGGTGAAGATGCAGAAATGGCAGCGATGATGGGATTCTCTGGATTCGGCACCAGCAAGAAGTAACGAAGTAAATTGTCTATGCATCTCCTCGCAAGCGCGACTCGGAGCTGACCCACCTTCAAACCTTCTGAAATCTAGATGGCCAGCCGCTCTTAACTCACAAGACCTCAGGCCTGGCCCTGACGAACGCATTACTCGCTAATGATTTCCGCGAAGGATCGTTTACCAGCAGCTATAGTTAGTTATCCTAAAGACAGGGGGCTTCCACGCAAAGCGGATGAGCAAACCAATTATTGCTCTTAGCCAACCTGGCGCCCCTATCCCAGCGTCTGCTTTTGGGCTTGAGGAGAGGACGTTGCAAGCTCGCGTTTTACACTGAAAGATCTGCTCACAGTTCTATTACACATCACATTCCATATTCGTTACAATTCGTTGCTACTTATTCTCTTTATGGACCTAAGGTCTTGAAAGCGTTAATACAAACTTGACATCAGCGATCTCCTGCTCCTCTTCGATGATAAGTTGGGTTTCCGGCTTCCTTTCTTCGATATCCCGAGGGAGGCCACCAACAGTCTTGACGATGAGGTCACGGCTTTCTTGGATAGCAGCCAGAATGTCGGCTCCAGAATCATCCTCAAAGGAGTAGAACATATCGACTTCATCTACAGCTTGCAAACCGGCCTTCTTTCGCAACTTCTGCACGCGATTGGTAAGTTCACGAGCAAGCCATTCACTTTGTAGATCCTTGTGGATCTGGACATCGAGTCGAACGACGACATCATTGTCAGTTTGCGTTGCATATTGGTTCTCTGATCCTTCAGGAAGTTCCAGGTAACGCTGGACAGTCAAATCTCCTTCGACCAGCTCGATGCCGTCCACCGAGATCTTGCCAGTCTGGATGTACTCTTTGACAGCGTCACTTGATACACCAGGAAGGGCGTTGCGAACACGTCCAAGGTCCTTCCGAAGCTTCTTTCCGAGAACACCCCAGTCGGCAGCGGCTTTGTATCGCACTCCAGATGCAGCCTCGTCCGAAGTGAAGATGACATCTCGGACGTTCAGCTCTGACTTGATGTATCGCTCAAGAGACTGAATATCGGCAATGTAAACTGAGTCTGTGTGAAAGACGAGCAGTTCCTTCAATGGAACCTATAATCCGTTTGATTAATATATTTCAAAGGACCCGCACAAAAAAACTTGCCTTCAGCGAAATGTTGTTTCTTTCACGGATGTTCCTAGTCAATTCGATGACATTTTGCATGCGCTTTACTTGGCGCTCGATGACTTCATCGAAGTACTCCTCCTTGACCGTTGGGAAGCTTAGGAAGTGGATGGATCGCACGTCTCCCGCCTTAGGATCTTCAGGAATAAATTTCTTGAGAGATTGGTATAAGTTCTCAGTCAGGAAGGGAGTGTAAGACGACTGTGTTGCGATGTTAGTTCCTGATTCTTTTCCAGAATAGAGATACCTTACCATTGTGCGGCAAAGCGTAAATAGGGCTTCGAAAAGGGTATTCAAGGCGGAGTAGGTGTCCTGCTTGCCATCTTCTCCCTTTAGCCGCTTGCGGTTGAAACGGATGTACCAGTTGGTCAATTCGTCGATGAGGTCCAGCAGTCGAGGAATGATGGTATACAAACGGTAAGCAGCCATCTCTTCAGTAACTAGCTTGATGAGCGACTGGCATCTTGCCAAAATCCAGCGATCCATGACATTGTTGGGGAGGGGAGCACGCGCATTGTAAACGAATTCTTCGCCGTGAGCTTTCTTATACAGCGCGGCGTGACCCAGGAAGAAGCGGAAAGAGTTAAGCCATGGAAGCAAGACACGGGAAATGACATCGCGGACACCCTCTTCACGGAAACGCAGATTGTCTCCACGGACAATAGGCGAGTTGACCAAGAACATTCTATACAAGTCTGAGATATAGTGTTTCTGTTGAACAATAGTCACTTACCGCGTGGCATCAGCACCGTACTTGTCAATGATCAAGTTAGGGTCAGGGTAGTTCTTTAGGCTCTTGCTCATCTTCTTTCCGTCCCTGAAGAGAATTCTTAGAATCAAATTAGACAAGATGCGTGATAAGACTTACGCAGCAAGGACCAAACCAGTGACGATCAAGTTCTTCCACGGCGCCTTCCCGAAGAGGTGGGTGGAGAGAACCAATAGCGTGTAGAACCAGCCACGAGTCTGGTCAATACCTTCGGAAACAAAGTCTGCAGGGAATGTATTCTCGAAGAGATCCTTGTTGTCGAAAGGATAGTGCAACTGAGCGTATGGCATACTGTAGCCGTGGTTTCAGTAATCCATGTCTAGGCTTGAAGATAAAAGTTCACCTTCCAGATTCAAACCAGCAGTCGAAGACCTCTTCAACACGTTTCAAAACACCCTTGCCTTTCTGCGAAGGGATAGTGATGTGGTCGATCTTATCCCTGTGCAAGTCTGTGATACCAGTAACTCCCGAAAGCCTCTCGAGCTCTTCAACAGATCCGATGCAAATAACCTGATTTGAAGCTTCAGTAGGCCTCGAGGATACAAGTTTAATTCCTACCTCTTGGAAATCTTTGCTAGCCCATAGAGGCAGAGGTGTTCCCCAGTAACGATTGCGAGACACATTCCAGTCCCGAGCATTGGCAAGCCAATTACCGAACCGGTTTTCGCCAACGTAGGATGGAACCCTGGAGATGAAAAGTTCAGAACGATGCACGGATGAATGAGAATAGGAACTACCATCGCGTCCCTTCGTTGTTTGCGACCAGCTGGTCAACAATAGGAGTCACCTTGACAAACCAAGCCGGAATGGCTCTGTAAATCAAAGGTGTTCCTGACCTTAAAGCAAGTGATCAGGAAAAAACGTTGATGGAGAGTATAAAAGCGGAAATACCTCCAGCAGAATGGATAGCTGTGCTTCAGTGTTGACTGAACGATGAGACGGCCCTTGGCCTTCAGGGCCTTTTGAATAGGACTATCGGCAGCCTTTAGGCAAATTGTGAGAAATGGGATGAAGCAAATCGGGTGAAGCTTACCTTGACGTGCAGGCCTTCGAAGTCGGTAACCTCCTTGGTAAAATGACCACTGTCATCGATGGGGCATGGCGGCATTTCATCTCGTCGTAAAACACCGTGTGCGATAGCAACACGATGATCATCTTCACCAAACGCCGGCGCTTGGTGGACGATGCCAGTACCGTCAGAATCTGTGACATAGGTATCAACCAACACTCGGAAGGCCTTGTCCTCGAACTAATGGAAATCTGGATTAGCCAAGACGATATTGTGTGTCATGAATAAAAGTGCTACCTGTTCGGTGAAATAATCGAACAACGGAACATATCTCCAGTCCTTCATATCGGCACCTTGGAATTGGGCCAATTTCTTGTATTTTGCCTTCTTAGGATCTTTATACAGAGTGCGAAGCAGATTTTCGTGGATAATGAAGTTCTGATCCCGCTCAGCATCGTGGATTTTGATATAAGTGAAATCAGGGTGAACACAGAGGGCTAAATTTGAAGGCAAGGTCCAAGGCGTGGTAGTCCAGGCCAAGAGGGAGGTCTTTGGATCGTCGACGAGAGGGAATGCAACAGTGACTATGTCCGGTGTAAGCATAGCTCGCATGCAATATAGATGATCACTTGCCAGCTGGATCACTAACATCTTTATATGCCTGTCCTGCCTCAAAATTGGACAGGGGAGTTGTACATCCAGTTGAATATGGCATTACTCTCAAACCGCGGTATACCAGTCCTTTTTTGAAGAGTTCTGAGAAGGCCCACCAGACGGATTCCATGAAGGATGTATTCAATGTCTTGTAATCGTTGTCAAAGTCGATCCATCGGCCCATCCGCTCTACTGTCTGCCGCCATTCACTCGAATATCGCATGACAATACTTCTGCATTCGGCGTTGTACTTGTCAATTCCCATCGCCATAACATCGTCTTTGCCAGTAATACCCAATCGTTTATCGATCTCGTGTTCGACTGGGAGACCGTGTGTATCCCATCCGAATCGCCTTGTTACATGATAACCACTAACATGGGCATGTCGAGTGACGATGTCCTGTCCTAACGTTTAGAAATTGTAGTGCTTTTAAGAAGTACATGACTCACCTTGATAGTTCCAGCTAACAAGTGCCCGTAGTGAGGAAGACCGGTAGCAAATGGAGGTCCATCGTAGAAAGAATACTCCGGTCGGCCCTCAGACAATTTGAGGCTAGTTTGGAACGCGTCTATGTCTCTCCAGAATTGCAGAACCTTCTGTTCCTCGTTTGCAAAGTCGAACTGCGCTCCGACTAGAAGTAAAAAAATAAGCCTCAGGGTTTGGGATACAGAACCAAAAGCGATACTCGCTGTCATGTGGTGGAAACGCCATGATTCTAACTGGTGCACCAGTAGACGAGGGATTGACTGGCTCTCTTTGCGACAACGGCTCAAGGGAGGAAAGATTGAAAACCAATTAGATTATCCCTTCCCATCACATCAAATGAGTCAAGCTCTAGGATTATTATCGAGCGGATCGTGAGGCCGTTGCCATCCGCCGACACGGCCCGTCGCCGTCTCCTTCCGGCCACTGCTCCGGGCGCTTAAAGCCAAATTAAAAGCAATCAACCATTTCAATTTTCTCAAGCTAATTTGTTGCTTCTACCGCTAATGTACAGCTCAGGACCAGGTGTGGAGTCATGTCTTTACACAATATCAAGGGGATGCCGATCCTTTTGGCTGACAATGATATCGATGTCGGACAAGTCTTTAGTTTGTACATCCTTGTTCAACTGGGATCGTAGTCTTTCCGCGAGTACAGGAAGATATCCCCGTTCCGTGTTTGTATGGCCACCTGAATCGCGGGCTTGAGCAAAAAACCAAATGAGATAGTATATAGAATGCTTTTACAGAGGATAACATGCTTGCCTGCTGCGACTGCGGCGAGAACTTCGTGCTACGGGAAAATCAGCGGTGTGTGAGCACCAATAGCAATCAGGTGCATTAGACCGCTTACATGCGACATTTCCCCAGTGATATAGACATCGGCCTGTTTTCCAAGTAACATTGAGCCCCCGGAACCAGCACAAATGGCGATTGTTTGAATGGATGAGGATTGTCCTTCAACGTCGGGATAGCCGACTTGTACTGTAAGGAGATGTATATGAGGTCTGTAGGATGCACGCTCCTCAGCAGGGAACCCACAGTGAGAGAGATTCAAATGAGACTTGATCCTTCGTTCCAACTCATGAATGCCAATAGGTTCCTTCAGCGTGACCAGTCTCCCTTCTGCACCTTCAGATTCTCCGGAAGGACTGAGCTTCTGTCCCACCAGCGCCTCCACTGTTCCTCCTTGAGGAGTGGAGAAGAGACCGTGAGCCAACCAATCATTAATACCGCCCCAGACGGAATCCAACGCGGTGTGAGGAGAATAGACAGAGATTCCTTCAGCAGCACATTGCAAAAGGGATCGTTGCAAGGGGTTGGACAACGTCAACGATTGAAGACCTTTGAAGATTGTTGGGTGATATGCGACAATCACTCCTGCCTCCTTGTGTAGTGCTTCTGAAAGGACAGAGGTGGTTAGACTAGAGGAATTAAATACCGGTTGTTAGTTGTATCCGTTTATGTGACCATTCTTACTTTCTCACTCTATGGTGAGAAGGACATGTTTCCTTCCTGGTTTCTGCACTGACGATTCTATTCAACAGTTGCGCTCAGAAGTGCCAGTGAAATCGAGTATCGAGAAAACTCACCCAACAGAAGGCCAACCTATTGAAATTGCGGAAGTAAATCATCGAAAACGCGGTAGATTGGAAGCACGTCTGACATTATCCCATTTCTCAGCAAGTCGGAGAGGTGCGATTCTCTCCATCGACCTGCACACAGACTTGAGTAACGCGTTTGACATTGTTTTTTTTCGCCTTGAAATGGTCGAGCTCAATGTCAAGGACTTGAACCTGTTTAGTGCGAAGATGGTGGTTCGGAAGCAAAAGTCCAATAGGTAACTGACCCGCCACTTCATCATCAAAAGTGATCGCTTTATTCTCAAAGATTGAATATTGCACCGTGACAGAGTCAAAAAGTTGAGATGGATGGCGAGCAATATCTACATACAATGAGAGACAGGTGGCATCCATGCTATAGTACGGGATATCTCATTTTTATGCATTTACCGTCTTTTCTAGATAGTCGGTTCCCATGATTTGGAACTCTGACACTCCAGAACTAACCATCACGCCGGACTTCCTGCTCAACCGGCCTTGGGCACGAACAACAGCCTTCATCCGGCGCTCCGCGTCAGCATCCCGAGTAGGGTCAGGACCGTCCGAATCCGAGTCGTATCGTCGTTTTGTCGACTTGTCTTTGCCGTTCGACTGGTTTGACTTCGACTTGCCCTTCGATTTCGAATTCGCTTTGGATACGGAGGTAACCTTTGTCGGGGCTTCCCGCAAGGCGAAGGATTTCGCAAGATGTCCGAGATGAAGATGTCGAATGTGGAAGATATGTTTTTCGTTGGAAGGATGGGTCGCGTAGGCCCTCATATGGGACATGTATGCCTTTCTGGCAAGTAAGGCATTCTGGAATGGAATTTCAGTTAAGAACGCTATAGTTGTCACAAATGCTAAACTCACTTCACTATTCCTGAGAACCCATCTTTCAAAGGCCAGTTGTACTTCAGTCGCCCTGGCCTCGTATTCTTTGCCCTTCACTCCGTACCCATCTTGCAAAACGGATTCTATGGAGACACCAGAGATGGAAACATCGGCTTTCTTCCCTTTCGACTCCTCTCCCTGTATCCTTTCCTCAATCCATTTCACCCACTCCGCTTCACTCGGCGCTACCATGCTCCAGGCTTCACCACCTTGACCAGCTCGAGCTGTTCGTCCGACACGATGGATATATTCATTGGGTCCGCCTTCAGTTGGGAGGTCATATTGAACAACAGCCCTTACCATGGGAAGGTCCAATCCACGGGATGCAACAGATGTACAGAGAAGGATAGATGATGACGCTTGTTGGTCTTGATTCTTCCCCTTGGTACCTGCAAAGCCTTTCAGAGCGCGCATACGGGTAGCGGTCGGAAGGGAGCCGTGCAAGCGATATATAGAAGCATCCGGTATAAGTGCACATTTCGTTTCGACAGTGTCTGGGTCTATCATAATCGATTTTCTTTTGCCTTTGCGTTTTGGGTTTTCTTCATCAGAAGCTTCCTCATCTCCATCCGATTCAGAGCCTGATTCGTCGGAAACATCCTCCTGAGACTCGCCCATATTTGCGTTACCAAGTAGTGTGAAATGGAAGTCGACTGAATCTGTGCAGCTCAAGAAAACGATGATTTTTGTGCCACCTGGTTTCTGAGAGATAAGGGTTCGGAGGAGGGCAACCAGAGCCACCAGGCGTAATTTTAACGGTACGAAGACGTATTTCTGCGAGAGTTGCGATGGTGGCGTCAGAGACTGCGAGGAAGTGGAAGTCGAGGGGTTGGCGCTGGATACACCGGGTATTGAGATCTCCTCCTTGTCCGCCTCAAGAGCCTTAATCATTATAGGACTAATTAGAGCAGTTCCAACGAGATGCTGGACAGAGTCGCGGAGCGTTGCAGAGCAAAGGACTGTCCGTCTGCGCCGTTCCCAATCCCAACCACCTACTTCCGGACTCTTCCCCTCCTGAACAGCCTGAATAGCGAGGCGTCTCCTACCGTCCAAGCCTTTTATGATTCCAGTGATGGTTTCCTCGAAACCAAGTTCCATCAACTGGTCAGCTTCATCTAGGACGAGCCATCGACATTTGCCAACGTTGAAGGATGCAGTATTTTGGATATGGTCGAGCAGACGACCTGGCGTCGAGACAAGGATAGGACATCCTTTCCTAAGACGGGCCTTTTCGTGGCCTCGTGTGGAACCACCGATGAGAAGTCCTGAAACGAGCCACCGTGTCATACGGGTTGAACCTTCAGATCCTCCGTCCGCATCATCCTCTGCTCGGAGACGCATTCTCAGCAAAGCTTCGACGACGTCGTGGATCTGTTTGGCAAGCTCTCGAGTAGGCGCAATAATGATGGCGAGGGTGCCGATCGAACGATCAATATAGGATAGAGAACTGAGCGGAAGGAGGTCTTGGATGATGGGAAGGACGTATGCCAATGTCTTTCCAGAACCTGTTTGTGACTGAATGAAGACGTCTCGCAGGTCTTCATTGGAAGTTTCCTCCAGCATTGGAGGAAGAGAGGCCCGTTGGATAGCAGTCGGCCTCTTGATATTGAGCTTGTTCGAGAGATGGGAAACAAGGAGTGGGTGCAATCCCACCCCTTCGAAAGTTGATGAATTTATCGGGGCATTACTTGGCTTTGCAGACGGACGTTTAACAACCGCGAATTTAGGAATGTCGACCTCGGGATTGGAAGTAAACAAGGAGGATATAACTTGTGTTGGTTTGGATGGTCCAGAAGATTTTGTCGGTTTGGAGGATGGAACTGATGGGGGTACTGCAGACTCGGTCCTTGGTCTTTTTTTTGGACGAGGATTCGGTTCCTCAGTGTGTACGGCCTTTTCTTCACTGAAGACTTTCCGTTTGGCAGTGCGTTTAGCTTTTAACCTAGAGATCGTGAGGCCAACTATAGGATAAAGCCAAGATCTCGACGCACCTGTCCGTCCACTTTCCGCCTTTCTTTGTATTGACTGCTCGTTTGGGCGCAAAGTCATCGTCTGCAGCCAAATTCAAGACCAGGCCGTCGTCCATGGCCGTATTCAAGGCCTGTCGGAACAAGGCAGAGGCGCTGGAATTTGAAAAATATGCTTACGTGATGATGATCATGTCAGGTTGCCCACTTGTCGAGTCATCAAACTGGAGGCACAAAGGACCGTCGCCCAATTCTTGAACAGCGAGCAGGGCCTTTGCACATCGTACAACTCGGCTCGCAGACGCGTTCTGACCCGCTGTTGAGTCACAAAATGGTTTCCCAGACACCAGTGCCCCCAGACGCACCGCCGCCACCGGTCTCAGCAGGCGGCACATATTCCCTTCAGGTACGCCGCGGCCATCTTCATATCGAACGGTCACTACCCATACTCACATGTATTGCCTATGACACAGGCTGTATCTGTTGGATGCAAGATCTACATTCGACGGCCTGGCCCAGACGGAAAGGAAGAGGAACGGCTGGCTGAAATTCTCTCCATCCGGGATAAGCCCAATAACCCCTATGCAAGGCGAACCAAAACCAAGGAGGAGGAAGACACCGCGAAGCCGGAGGACCAACGCGAGTTCTTCGTCCACTGGGAACACTTTAATAAACGTCTCGACGATTGGGTCTCTGGTTCTCGTCTTATCCTTAGTCGTGATCTTGAATGGCCCCGGCCCAAGGTAGCCGCCCCTCCCAAGAAAGCCATAACCCCCTCGAAGAAACCAGGAAAGCTCCCAAAATCTAAGAGTCTCTTGAAGAGAGCCACTGCCAATGCTACCAAAGCTGCTTCACCTACGCCAGCCCCTTCGACACCCTCAGCCACGCCTATGGACTATGCTTCTCCTTCCCCGACACCAAGCGCCTTGAAGCGGAAGTTCAATGCAGATGAAGAAGAGGAAGAGGAGGAAGAAGACGCAGAAGGTGAAGACGATGCAGAAGGAGAGATGGACATCGACAATGAAGGTGATATCACCTTCGACCTCAACCTACAAGATCCTGTACCGGACACACCTTCAGTCACGACATTCAGCAAGGAGCAAGAAATCGAGAAGCTGCGAACATCCGGTTCAATGACACAATCTATCTCAGAGATTGCCCGTGTCAAGAATCTTAACCGGCTGCAAATCGGTAAGCATGAAGTGGACGCCTGGTACTTCAGCCCTTATCCCAAAGAATACGCCCACCTCCCCATACTATACATCTGCGAATACTGCCTGTCCTTCTTCCCTAGCCCTATGATGTTCTCGCGGCATCGGCAACGTTGTACTATGCTCCATCCCCCAGGCAACGAAATTTACCGGCATGAAGATATCTCGTTCTACGAAATCGACGGAAAACGACAGTTGACATGGTGTCGCAACCTTAGTTTGCTCTCAAAGTGTTTCCTTGATCAGTTCGTTGTTGTCTCCTTTTTACAAGACTACATTCTGATATACGCACAGCAAAACGTTGTATTACGACGTAACACCCTTCCTTTACTACGTGATGGTGAGCTTTTATTTCCATGCAACCCGCCCATTCATCCCCTCATTATCGATCAGGTCAAACGAGACTCGGCGGGGAGTCATATCATTGGCTATTTCTCCAAAGAAAAAGAGTCCGCGGAAAACTATAATGTTGCCTGTATCTTGACACTGCCTCAGCACCAACGCCACGGCTATGGCAAACTACTCATTGAGTTCTCCTACGAACTCAGCAAGAAGGAGGGAAAGCTCGGAAGCCCCGAGAAGCCGCTGAGTGACTTGGGCCTTCTTGGCTACCGTGCCTATTGGGCAGAAGCCATCATCGACCTCCTTCTCGCCACTCCAGATGGTGAACTCAGCATTGACGAAATTGCACAGAAAACTTCAATTACGCATGCAGACATTTTGAATACGTTCGTTTCATGACTTTGCTGTTGCCTCATGTCGCTCATTCCGTTGCTTTATAGTTGTACAACGCTCCAGCTCTTGAAACATTGCAAAGGAGGGCACGCTATTTGCCTGAACAATATCGTCATGGAGAGATACAATAAATCCAAGGCGAAGCGAAAAAGTAGAATCCATCCAGAGTGTCTGAAATGGAAGCCACCAGTATTTACTCGAGATCAACTTCGCTTTGGCTTTTAGACGAACTCACGGACATCTTTTGTACATTATCATTACTGTATTATTAGACTGATTACCCTGTGCTTTATACGGCAATGTGATTTCTTCTTTGTACTCTTTTGGAGATCACCAATATCCACGAACGAAGCATGCAAGGTTTGAAGGTTTCTGCCACGGAAGCAAGTACCGGAATGACAGTGTGCAGGATGAGAAACGGCGTGGCTCGTTATAACATCCGGAACACGTTTTTGAGTCCTGCTTCGAAATTCGAATGCGAAGTTCGTTCATGACAGCACATCCTACCTTCAAGCTTCATGGATTGGCATCGGCGTCGGGGGGCTCTGACGTGCTAGATTAATGATAGTCAGAAATGAGCTTTGTACCTGCGGTGAAAGGTCTTGTATTTCGATGGGGATAGTAAGGATTAACATACAGACATCTTGACTTGGTCTCCTTCAATAAGAATTGAGAAAGAGAACCGGGACATTTGGAGTGATATAACGTATTATGTCGTAGTCGAGTTAGTCAGTAAGTTGGGATAGTTTACAGACGCTTCAAAGCCCTCCGAGTGAGAGTTGGGGAAGGTGGCCTTGAAGCTGCGGGAGATATGACATCCACCCCAGATAGTTGCAGATTATTGTCGGTCGCAAAGAACTCCTTGGGCTTTCGTGGGACTGCAGTAAGCGAATCATTCGACCGGCTTAATTCGACGTCTGATCCTAATGACTCCATTTCTTCAACGCGAATGGAGGGTGGATTCTCCGCTATATCGACAGTCGCCTTGTCGCTTGTTGACGCTTTGACGTCGTCGATGACTCCTAGTGTGCGGGCAATCCCGTACGACGTGATATCCTCCACACATGCTTCGTAAATCACAAGCTACAAGCAGACTTTATGAGTTGAGGAGCGCTTACCAAAAGTCCCAAGATGATGGTAGGAAGGCTCAGAATAATGGCAAGGAGACGAAAAGAGTATGCGATTCGAGCCACCCAGGAATCGGGTTCGTAGTTCCAGAGGTATCGCATGTAGTACGTCCATACTAGTCCTGGGTATGAACTAGGCGACGTTTGGGCGATTTGGGAGGTGAATCCCGAGATACATTGGGTAACATTCATTCTGTGAGGTCTGTCCTGTGGCTTTAAAAGTCAACTTAAGAAGTATTCTAAAGAACAGGGAACGTACAGGTGGAGGGGAGAAGGCAATAATCGTCTGACTCTCTGTATTGGACGACGCGCGACGCAAAGCATGATGATATCATCACGTGAAAGTCGCGCTCCCGGCGGCAGGAGGCCGCAACTTCGACTTCGACGGACTTTAGCGAGATTTCTACCACTATTCCAGGTCAGTAAAAGCTTGTTAAACGTTCTACGCTGAAAATGTGAAGCCGCTGTTCATATGTTGCATACCATTTCTGGGACCCCGATTTGCGCCACCTCCGGTTATCTGTATCTGCACCGCTTTACCTGGTTCACAAGTCTTTGGGATTCGCAACACCGTGCACTATGTAGCACAGGTGGCACCTGGGCTTATCAGCTCTATGTATATACATACACCGAGCGATAGCCGTGGTCGTGACGGAGCACTCGGGCAGCTCGACATGTACTTCTTGACTGAAGCTAGATCGATCCCCGTGCAGCATACTTTGCGATGAATTCGGTCTTTTGGCTTTACTCAGGGCTACCCACACTAGGGGAATTACACTTCTGGCAATGTCACTGCTGCATCTTTCATCATATGTACTTCCAAATATCCACCCCGCACCATTGTCTCAAAACCTGCACTGGCCTAATCAGTCTATAGTGTTCGATATCGGAAACCGACTCGGGAGAAGAGGGTATATGTAATCTTGGCACATCTGCCTTTTTCCTTTTTTCAAACTATTAGGGACTGTTAGCCTTTTGGGATCAGTGGGAGTCTAGGAACGTTTCGTCGCGGAGACTATAGTCCTCTCGACGTTTCGCGATTAAATAAGTAGGAGTCCTGCGCGCTATAGAGCTCGGTCAGACTCTGTCAGCCTCCGTTCATTCTCGCAAGCTGTACGCCCGGCGGTTCACGTCTGTCATGGCGCTGTAAGCTCCGATGGCAATATGTGTTACATACATACTTCAACCTCATTATCTATCCCCTGCTGGCCAGCATCGTTTGCGTAAATCAATAATGAGCGCCCTCATCTTACCCCATCTCTCTCCCGCGCCCCGATCAACTGCGTAGTACGCAAGACCTTTGATGAACCGCAGAAGCTTCGGACCTCTATTTGGTACGTGTGCAAAGTGGCACTTTCTAGGTCTCTGGCCAACATAGCAGAAGTAAGTTCGCGGTGGCGTAACCGACACCGCGATGGAGGATAGATGTGGTCGGCGGGTTCTTTCACCAAAATTGTAGTCCTGTCGACAATAAGCTGAGTTCTCCTTAATCTCGATGCGACGCAGGGTAGTCGGGCCTTCAATACTGTGCCGTAACGTCTTACGGATAGAATCCTACAAAACAGGGGGGCAACAAAGCCGAGACTATTTCTAGTCATGGCGTATGGCAGGTGGTCTCCAGGACTTCGGTCAGGAGAATGTTCGGTGTAAGCACTTGACTTTGGTTCTATCGAAGGTTCGAATTATCATACCGGAAGTTTTACCGAGTGATCTAATGACTGTCACAACGGCAAACTTAGCATATCCCTTCATTCCTCCATCTTTCATCTATAGGTATGGTGGATTTACATATTGGTAATAGCGACAAGTAATCAGGTTCCGCGAAAGGTACCTACAATGTTTGTATCAGGCAAAAATACATATACAATAGCGCAGGGTAACGATGGTCAAGACCATTTTGAATAGGGCAGAGTGTTCAAGTGTAACAACAGCGAACAAAGCAAAATCCAAATAGCACAAGGAAAACGCAGAGAAAGAGACATAAATCCTTGATCCAGAGAACGAACAAAAGAAAGACAATAGTAAGGTGTTCAACGGGGACAACAAAGTGACAGATGAACGACGAACGGACTAAGGATACATGACATTGGAAGGAAAAACGACGCCATCCGATCGGATAAGAACGATCGGTCGTCGTTTGTTGTTGTGACCGGATTCGGGGGGTAGACAGCCCAGAACCTCTGTGCAGCGGACCTCTACGTAGGGAGAGGGCTCCGACCCAAAGAAGACGTGCACAGGATCGGTCTTGGAGAAGTTCTCGCCGTAGACGGTCAGCATTTTTGCGGCATGCGGGTTAGGCTTCGCTAAAACTGCACGAGATTGTGCACAGTTCGATTTGGGTGCTTCCGCAGCGCGGTCGGGAGGGAGGTATTTGACAACACCAGGGAACGGTGTCACTTGCTTCGAGGGAATGGGGAAGGAACCAAGCACGCTTGGAGGGGCATGCTGATTGTCGAAAAGAACAGGTGGAACGTAGAAGTTGTAACGGATTTGATCTATCAAAAGCTTCAGAATTACTGAATTAAATGGGAAATAATGGAAATGTACCCGTTCCAACTATGGTCCACACGCTGGTTTCGCCGATGTCGACTTGCCAAAGTGCACCTGATGATGCGCCAGATTCACTTCCAGAACCACGGCGAGACGAGACTGAGCCCGCAGAACTAGGTCGTCGACGACCTTTGCCACCGACAGCCTTGTTCAGGCCACCTGCGCTTGAGGTGGAGCGCTTCTTCTTAACACGACCACCATCGTTCGAAAGAAAGTCAGCCGATGATGGGGATGCCGGCTCGCTTTCACCTGCCGCCTGGCCAAAGTATTCGGCGTTGGCAGACCCGTTAGTAGGCGACATAGGCGACGAGGGAAGCACGGGGGAATGCGATCCGTTGGTCGGGTTGCTATTGGTATTCCATTGACGACCTTCAATTGGACGGTAGGTGTTGACTTTCTCTCCCATGCAGGACAAGAAAGCACCAGAAATGCCAGGGGTACCGGGTTCGGGCAACCCCTTGTTGTTATCATAGACCTCAAATGCGATTTTATGCAATTGAGATACAGGATCGCCGCACACTTCTCCGGGAGCACAATAGTGGTCAGCAATACCTTTAGCGCCCTCTTGGAGACCGCCTCCAACAACGGTAGTCTGGCGATCGACTTTGCGAATAATAAGAACAGGGCTGACAACTCCAGATGTCAGGCACTGCAAAACGACTGTTTGGTTGTAGTATACGGGGATCTGCGACCCGTTGTTGGTGAAGGGAATAGCGTTGGGAGGAGGAGATGGATATTCAGGTTGGGGCGGTGGGGGCGGTGGAGCATCTAAGCCTCCCGACGGCTTGTTGACATCGACGATATACATGATGAAGGGGTCTAAAACATTGTGGTGAGTAAATCAAAGAGGTGGAGAGCTAAAACAAGGCTTACCCCAAGAGGCTGTACGCGCAATGAAGGACGGGGTGGCTTGCCTTGATCGTTGATCAAGCCCCATTAACGGAGCGCCATCAGAGCCCTTGAACGAAGAATTGGATCCGGATACACAGAGATATTTCGTCGAAACGGTCTGAGAGCGGAGGCGGTGGAACAGAGAAATGGTGGACCCATGGTTGATACACACTGAAAAAACACGTCGTCAGTCCTGAACATATGCTAAAGAGCACCCGGCTTACATTCAAGATTTTTGGCGCTCTGCCTCTTTTTGCTGGGTTTGCTGATGACCTTGATGGGTCGGCTTGGGAAGACGCCAATTACCCGCTCTTGATCGTCATCGGTGGCAGGGGCGGTGACCTTCACCAGTGCCTCCACCTTTTTCTTCTTCTCGTCGACATCAGAGATGAAGAGTTGCTTGCCGACACAGCGTCCCAGGTATGTCGTTCCAGAGGGCGGGTCGCTCACGTCAAACGACTTTCCCGACGAGGTGGTCCACTCAATCGAGCCTTCTTGCGGCGCAGGCTCGCCTGAAATAGAAACAACGACGCGAGGAGGCGCCAACTTCGGTTCTTCACCTCGGCGGGCGGATTCGCTCCACCAAGAATTGCCAATCATGATTGCAGTGGGAGGAGGGCACAAAAATCTAAAAGAGTATATGAGAAGCAGGTAAAATAAAGGGGAACAAAAGTTGACGAACCGCTTCTCGGTCCCGTAAGACTTCTGAGCGACTTTACTAGACATAACGATAATCGTTCTTTCGCCGAAAGCGAGTCGATTCTGTGTTCGGACATATTGATCGAGGAAGGGCCTGGAAGATACAGTTAGTGAGATTTCATTATCCGTACGGAGAAATTAGTATGCACCGGATAAATGTCTGGAGGTCGTTTGATGCACCCATCGGGGGAGCCTGCAATTTCATCCGCGCCAAAGTCTCATCAACTGCGGTGGACATACGCAGAGACACATCCTGGTGAGGACTGGGGTTCATATAATGAATAGGATCATATCCTGCCCCGGCCTCCCTGTCGAATGAGTGAGTGGCATGCGGTGGGATACCCCTCATCATATCATTGCTCTGCGTGGGGGAGATGTGCGACGGAAGGGGTGGCTGCTGCTGAGTGTGGCTGTAACGATCAGAAGGAAAACGAACAAGTCGGTCGGGGAATGGGGGCATGGATTGAGGGAATGCAAGACCATTGTTGTTCATGCCGTTGATTGAGTACTCGTCAGAGTACTCGGAGTGGTAACCGTTGCCATTCATTGAGAGACGACGGCTGTCCATATCCTGGTACGCAGAGGGGGCGAAATCTTTGCTTGGGACTGAAGGGGGGAATGGACCATGGTGGAGACCACCGACAGGATCGCTGGGTGTCAAAGGAGAGACCTTGCCGCTGCTGTAAGACGAGGGGATGTTGCTGATCATGTCATATGGGTTGCCGTTGGAATTGCCAAACGCTGGCACAGAATCGCTAAAGGACGAGTGGGAATACATTCCGTCCCCGTTCATACCGTAGTTGTGGTTGAGTGAAGAGGAAGAGGATGCGTTGGTGCGGTAGCGCTGGGAACTGAATGAGTTAGCCCCCTGGTTACTCGGGAAGAGTTCGTAGTTGGAGTGCTCTGGAGCGTCTAAGGCTTCAGACTGGCGATAGATAGGCGGTTTTGTGTTAGTACCCAGGTCTGCACGCAAGGTGGAGAAAGCACCAACACTCTCCGAGCCAGGGAGATTGAAGGACGAATCAAGGTCAGGCTGTCCGTAAAGGCTGTGCTGGGAGGGCGCATTCGGGGAGGCAAAGTCTAACGAGGCCATGCTGGAAATAGAAGACACTAGGTCGCGTCGTGGCAAGGCTCAGATAGCCTTTGGGTAGACCCTCGGGAAGCAGGGGCTATGGTCGAGAAGCAGGAGGAGCTAAACGCGTTTGACGTTCAGGCAGATGGTTTATAATTCTGATGCCCGTCGGAACATGCCGATATGTTTTAGAGTTCAGAAGAAAGAGAAGAACGGCGACATACGATAGAGACAATCTGCTGTGGCACTGGGTAGATAGGCCGGGGTGGGGAACGGGAAATGGGCGCAGAGATGCACCAATGGGAGGGATTTCGTATTCTGTCGCGCTGGGTATTTAACAACGATTTAGGATTCAGTGGATCGCGGATATCCGGCCAAACACCCCCACTTGCGTCTGCAAAAAACCATTGGTCACCCTTGGTCACCCCCTCTCCCGCTCCGAGTGAGCTCCTCGTGCAACATCGGCCCCTATACAGATCCTTGCCATGCCGATCTAACATATAAGATCGATCGATCACAACATTCCCTCGGGATTTGCCGCCCGACGCCCTTTCGTCCGCTTGCCCGCCGATCTTTTCGTCCCAAATTCCCTCCCATCAGAATCTCTGACCTGTACCGTTCGCCCCTGGCCTAAAATATACGTATCTTCTTCTTTCTATTAAACAAATCCAAAGCTCAGCGAGAAGCCTCAGATTGATCATCGCCTCATCTCCACTCTTTCTGACAGAATATTTACCCGCCAGTTTGCTTGCTTGATTACAAATGCTCCTCCATAGCGTGGTCGATACCTTGATGAAGCCTAATTAAACATCTCCCCCTTCCCCCACACAGGGCCCAATGAGTTGCGGTTCTATGTACACTCACCTGGCATAAATCTGTCTTCTCTACCACGCGGAAGAAACAAACATATCACAATGATACGAAGGAAGATCAACACAATGAGATTTAGAGTTATGGCAAAACACTCATCTACAGGCGACTATCTGCGCAGATCGAGCTGGATTCGGCTAGCCATTTATTTGGCCCAGATGACAGTGAAATAACCTCTGCAAGTATGTCGTGTTTTCTAGGAGCCGTACTTCTTTTCTCCTGGCCCCGTAATCTGAAATCAGTCCTGGGTGGCAATGGCGTTGGAAGGGTAATTCCTAAATCGGGGGTGACGCTGTCAAGGGGGTTACCCTCCCCCACACCCATCCCTGCATGTAACCAAATGTAATCCTTGAGCTAAGTGGAAGGGCTGTATCTACAAGCACAGCATCTCCCGCCTTTTTCGCAATACATATTACGCTTCCATGCAATCCCGCCTATGGATGCAAACAGGATCCCGATGCCATGTGGCTAGCCGCTGATCGCCGCACCGACAACGTTGCCTGAAGAAGCGTGGTGGCAAACACCCCAGCCGTCCCGCGAGTTGAAAGCGCCGAGAATGATGTGAGGCCCCCCCTTTCGCGAATACAGTGTACATACATTACATGCTCTTACATGCCGACACCCTGTTCCAATTCGGAAGGGGAAAATTCGAATAGGCTACGTACATGTTTACCTGATGCCGGGCGTTCGAAACCAAAGGTGCCCCCTAAGGCTTTTAGAGGCCAAGGGAGACAATGAGAATGAATAAGTAAAGACCAACGACTATTGCACGCGCGGTAAGTATGTGATAGGGAAAATGAAAGACGTCCCACTACGATGGTTGACAAGAGAGGCCGACGGCAAGTTGTAACTCTCCCAATTGTTAAGTCGCTTACGTCTATTAGATAGGTTGATTTGGAGATGGGGTAGGATGGGGTGTCGTTCCATGAAACAATCTATTGGAGATATAGCCAGGTTAGTAGTATCAAGTGACGACGAACGGACTGGTATGCCGGAAGATGACGGATGTGCCCCTGTCCGACTCGGCAACATTCCCAAATGTTAATTGAATATGAAACGCTATCCAGAGCGGTGGCGACGTCCGAATTGCCTTGGTCGACACAGAAGATGACGAATAGTCAACGACAGCAAACTCTATACGTACATTCGGAGGAGGTAAGGGGAGATGGACGCTGATCCCCATACTTGGATCACAGATGGAGTAAATTCCTGACGTCCGTGCCGGAGTGCAGACAGGTTGGATTGGCAAAGCTGGGAGGTTCCTGATATAGCCATAATGATAACCATATGGATAACGTTTTGCTTTCATTTGCATCCCCAAAATGCAACCACATCAGAAGCTAGCCGTGTTTCCGACTACCAGAGGACGAGTATGTCCAAGGTTAATGAATAGAAGGATAAAGGTAACGGTCTCAACGCGACTAGAGAGGGAGGCTGTTCAGTTCGAAACTTCATTCAGGGAAATTGCAAGAATTTTAGGGAAATTGACGGCGCGAACGGGGATGGTCCCATAGAAACAGCCAGAATCCTGAACAATGCATAGACCCAGCAGTAGCCTGATGGCAATTAGCTCTAGAAGCTAGCACCACCCGTCCAGAAGTGATCAGCAATGAGCGACATCCGGAAGAGAGCTGAGAAGGGCTTCAGGGTTGGGCCGTAACGGGATGGTAACTCTCAAATATCAAGGGCCATTCGAACACTAGAAAAGCGATTGCCTCTAAGAGTGGTGGTGAGACACCAGATGCAAGAAACAAATGGCTGAAGACAGGCGAAGCTGAGCCTTTGAGAAGACCAACTTTCAAGAACTTAAAATAATTTAAATAACAATGAACAGGGGTTCATCATGGTCACGTGGACTTGTGGCCTGACCAGCAACCCCCACATTCGCCTCGACAGCCTCATTTCTTTTCTCCCTCCATCTCCCTTCATTTCTGCCGTTCATTTCAGAGGGTCTTGGTTGCAGATCCACTGGCTGCGTCTATCTCGGGTCGACAAGTCTAAAGGATCTTCTGGTGACAGCCTCGGACGATCCTTGTACCGACTTACATTGACGAAATACAATTCAAATTGCCTATGCCATAGTATTCAACAGTCAGTGCAAGTCGCCGCCGGAAGAAATGTCTGGTTCCTATCCCATGCATAATCCTCGTCCTCGACCTCCGCCGGCACCCCTACGTTTCGATAATACTTCTTTCAAATCAACGACAATTTTGAGTAGCAGCAACCAAGATGCCTCGCAGACTCTCCTTTATGATCTGCCTTCAGTGACACCCCCTACAAGTCCAAAATCACCTGGACGTGTTACTTCTCCCATTTCTCCTTCATTCAATGCACAGTCTAGATCAGCACGAAATGGGAGGCCGACACCTCCCCCAAGTGGTCGCATGCGGTCGACCACGCCCCTTGGATTCGCTCCTAGCGAGTTGGAGCGATTTGCGGAATACTGTCAGGCATGGTAAGCAACCGAAAATATCTATTCTCCGTCTCAGGCACTGACAGAGTCGGCGATCAGGTATTTCCACCAGGATGATAAGGCGGGCACCCTTATGACACAGACACTCGCAACACTACCCCCGTCACAGAAGGCGTCATTCTCTAGAGTGCAAGCCTCTATAAGATCAGCATACCACCGCTCAGTGAATATACGGCGACATGCAGAGTTCCAAGCTCACTTGGCCGCAACCCAACCTGGTGCCTCCTTGATGCCCCATGCAAGGGCGGATCCTCGTGGCGCCATCGCACGGAAAGGTAAGTTTATATTCCGGATTCTATTCCCTGCTCTAATCGACCCTGCACTATCAATAAGAACGGTTTGAACGGTTTGAAAAGTTCGTACGAAACTGGTGTACCATGGGCATGCCGGGCACCAAACCCTTTTTCGAAGGGTATGTCATCATCAATCATGTCATCACTTTTGCATCTAACCAGTCTCCCCCAGGCTCTGGGCAGTAATGCGATTGCAGGCGATTCCTGAGAATCTAGGTGGGGCCGGTAGGAATCGAATTGAATGGGAGTTTGATGATGCAGTATTCAAAGAAGCCGCGTACGTTTTCATTATCAGATCTAGCAATCCCAGCCTTATGCACATCTTTCGGCCTTCTTTTTAACAGAGGGAAGGATTTCATGTTAGAAGCTATTGATGTTTTGAAAGGAGTGGGTAAATTTAGTTCACTTCAGAGACCAAATTTGCTAAATAACCCTTTTAGGTTCTCGCTTTCGAAGAAATTCCTTCGTCCAAGATACCTTCATTGTATAATCATCCCAAGGATGGTGATTTATCCGCCCTCCATGCTCGGTCACAATCCCAGCCTCTGCCTTCCCATAAAGACCATATCCCGACGTCTACCATCCAGCCAAAGCGGGCCAGAGCGCCTAGCGATCCATTTCTAGATACCCCACCCCCTAGAGCAAACCCTTCATCATCGTCCCCCCTCACCGGCGTCAATGCACTTGGAAACTCCCTCGAAGGACGCTCTAGTCCTTTTACTAGCTACAGCGACGGTGTCATGGCTAGTATAGCAGGCGACCTTGAAGGTGCTGATCAAGCTGAGTATATGCGGGTATGGACGTCGCCCGATCTTACGAATCCCGAACTCCTCGAAATCCTTCATCTTTTCCCTTCTTTTGTAACCCGACGACCATTACCTCGTTTTCCTGCTTCTCCTCCGCGAATTCCCGACATTGAAGAGGGAGAAGATGACTCACTCGAGGGGAAGCAGATCCATTTCGGCACGGGTTCAATGTGGGTGAGCTCCAGATTACGTGCTGAAGGGTGGGACGGAGACTGGTGGACACGGTTTGTTTTGTGGTGGAAACGACTATTTAGTTGTTAGAACCCGTTCATTGTCATCTATTACTCTTTCATAGCATCTGGACTCCAGCATTGACGAAAGACGGGCGTCTGGGCTCTATGCCCCAGCATACATTTACTCGGTCAATCAGTTCTCTATCGATATCCGGGTTCTCGCCCAGTTTTAGCATCAATATCTAAACTTGATTATTCGTTTTCTTTGCAGCGCATATGTACAATGTACAGATTAGGACAATTCAACCCGGAATTTCTGTGTTTCGTTGTAAATCTACGATATACCATGTTGTGAATCCCGCTACTTCTGCATCCATAGCTATCCATAGGCTCCAGTCTGTCGTGGTCATTACGGAATTGCTGGTGGCCAGGCCCCAACATACATCTTTCAGATCCTTTCCACAGGCTTTTAAATCTGGAGGCTATATGTGAGAATCCCGAGCCTTCGTTTGCCGTGTCCCAATTGACCCGATGGTGGCTGAAGATGCCGCTCCTTCTTACAGTCACCGCATCTTGCGAGTCTCCTCTTTTCTGAACTTCTGCTTCCGCATTTTGTATTCGCCTGAGGTATTTCCAATTCCCCGCACTTCTTCAGCATATTGTAATTGTTTGGCAGCGACAGACAGCGACAGACCCCGTCGTAAAGGTACTTTTGCGGTTAATGTTCCAGAAGAACGGAACATTAGTTCCCATCTCATGGTCGCATTGATACATACATGATGGTCGGATGGAGGGGTTACAACTTGGTTAAATGGGTTAAACCACCGTAAGGTACGCCTGGAGCTCTTCTCGGCCATGTGGCATGACACAAATCACAACTTCACGAGACCGGTTGATGAGGCCAAACTTGATCAGCAGGTTACGAAGAACCCCTGTAACTCGTTCCTATACAGTTTTTAAAACCGTCCTTCACTTCATCACATTCTGGAAGTATGTAGTATACCATAGTAGTAACAGAACCATAGTGACAATAGAGCTGGACTTCGAACGATGTTTTAACGAATCCGAAGTATCTGCGACTCGAGGTAGTGCAGCTGGAGCTTTTGCTTATGCAAATACGGTACTTTTGTGCTTCGCCAGCCCGATATACTTCGGAGCTACACGGTATTTACCAAGCCTGGTAAAGGGTAACGAGATGGTTACGAATTCCCCAGACTAGCGATCATATTGAATACCGGTTTTCTAGAGCGAACGATCAGAAATGGGTCTCCAGAAACCGTGAAATATGGAATAGTCCGGCTGCCGGTGGGTATTTCGGCTTCCAATCCCAATATTTTTGGTTTCCAAGTCCATCGATTGTACAGGATTCCTTTTTCCTGCCCCTCGTCATGATGCACTAGTTGCTACCTTTATGTCACTCATAATAGCCCATGATGCATGATGGATCGACTAGCGGAAATGCATTGTCAAACAGGGTTAAGGTCTTGTTCGCGTGGCAAGACTCAAGCCTTGAGCAACCCTTAGACTTGTAGTGGTAATAGATCATATGTACAAACCAGAAAATCAAGGGCTAATCTGGGTCAATTCGACTGAATATCAAATTACACCCGGCAGCGACCCTACCATGGTCTGGGGAACGAAACAGCCGTTGATCCAAGTTGAATGTTGAAGTAGGTACTTCGGCACCAAGAATAGATATCGAGAAGCTCGGACGCGGCGTTGGATTCGACGACCAAAACTTAAAAGCCCCGTTCCCTTGTACTCTGTTTGGTACTATGCCAAGCGTGGGATCTGCATAGGCAACCTATGTACCCTCTTGAAGTCCAAAATGCAGCTATGTAAACAGGATACATAGGTCCCTGTTTTTCCTATTCGACTGATAAAAATACTTAAAACTAAATTTATGGCCGTGTTGAACGCACGATCGGTAGAAGCATCGCTGCATGTTCCGGGTGTATGTGAGCCAGACCATAATTTATAACTCTCTAGCTGAAATGAAAAACTTCTTTCTCCACCGTCAATCAGGCCGGGTGACAGCCCCATGGGCTGGAGATCAAGGCTAAGCCAAAAACAAATACGGAGTAAGGAAGGCGTTCGAAGCAAAGTGGAGGAATAAGGGTAAATGTACCGGTGTTGACGGAGAAAAACTAGTCCAGTATTTCCGAGCACCGAGATCTGAGCTCGTTAGACACGTACTTCGTCGCGTGGAGGTTCCTCAATTCAATGTGTTAACTCGGGGCATGAATCGAATTAGGAGAGAAGGATAGGACACCTGCGTCCCCCGTAGATCTAGGGTACAGTAAAAATATACCTACAGTACTTACATAGCAACTGCTTCGATAGCATGAAAACAAGTTAAGGCGCCTTAAAAACGAGGACCCAAACAAAAGAACCGAGAAAGATAATCTTATCTCCTTGACATTAATGAAGACGCTTCTTCAGTTCTTCAACCATTTCCTTCAACCTGTCCAAGACGATAAGGAAAGGGCATTAAGTCAGCACGGTGTTCTCGGTCGATAAGGAATGCAGGCAGTATTCAGAAGCTGAAGTATACGTACTCAGTGACTTCTTTAGTCAGAACAGCGATCCTTTTAGCCTTGGCTTCAGCACTTTTCTCCGCTGCCACCCTCTTCCGTTCAGACTTCCTGAACGCTGCCAATATATTTGGCAAGTCTCCCAAAACTGGCTCCAAGCGTGGATTAAACATATGGGCACACTCTGCCAATCGTGCAATTGCCTCCGACGTCGATTCATTGGAAAGATCTTGCAATAAGGGAGGCGGCTGGCTAAAATCGAGTCTCCTTGAGACTCTTGGTTGGTCATAAGACCCCACCAATTCCTGGTAAAGTTTCCATGGATAGGAAAGACATGTGCGAGCCAGTTGGTTTACGGCAATTTAATGGTTACGGGTGGAAAGAGGGAGTGAGGGAGTGAATGGAGCAAAGGAAGGGTTATGATCCTTACCGTGCCTCCTGAGATATCATCAAGGTGGGTAAGAGTATCGAAAGATCCTCTTTTTAATTTCCTCCCTTGGGCTCTAGAAAGGGGGGAGGGAGAGAGTATACCGCTCCGAGGACGTGATGGGCCACCGTCCTGGCTGCGAGTCGGATTGCTGGGCGGTGGAGTGAGTCTATCCCGCTCATCTTCTATGAAGCTACCTCCAGGCGACGAAGCATGAGGCTTTCCATTTCCAGCGACCTTCGTGTTATCAATGGAAGCCCTATTTTCAGAACTTCGCGACCGTTTGACTGGTGTCGACGGTGGCTGGAGAGAAGATGGCTGCGTAGATGAACGCCGTCTTATGTCAGGAGATTCTGATGGACTGTTGAGGACATATTGATAGTTAGCAAGGATCTGGGCACTGTAGTTTGGTTACAAGGATAACCACCAGCTTTGACAGTGAGATAACGGCAGCTGTCAGAGAGAGGGTTGGACTCATCCTTCCAAAGTGCTGCCAAGTGAAGGCCAGTGAGGTGGGGTATGCCCCAATCCGGTGATTTCAATGAAAGTCACTGACCTATCAGGTCGCGATAGAGCTTGCTCGATGATCTTCATGCGCTTCTGGGAAGGGGTTAAGCGGACATCGTCATCTGTCAAGCTGGGTCGTTTCCCTTTCGGAGGCGAAGAGCTTGGCTCGCGAACTACTTGGGTCTGCCTGGCACGAATGCCATCCCCCCACTGTTGCATGTCTGGACACAATTCGTCTTGCCAGTCTGTCAGACGGGATGCGATTAGTTAGCATTATCAGGGGCAAATGATCATTACGAATGGCGTACTCACAGAAGAAGCCGCAGCGGTCCGCGTGTTCTTGTGGTAAAGAGCAGCAGTAGAAATTCCTACATCAAGATGAATGGCTTGCTTATTGTTTACGATTAGCGACCTGTGCACCTGTCGGGATTGGCTGCCGTCGAGCTCCTTTTGAGCGAAGCCGGAGGGGCGTGGTTAAAACAGCGCACAACACCGTCGGGACCGATTGGAGAACTGCTATGGGCAATGTTCATTGCGTACAGGGTGGTGAGAAGAGGAGCAAAAGTTCCAATTATCTAGGAACTCTCGCCTCTCTCCGATGACTGCAGCCGGCGGGGGCGGGAACAGGGCATCGTCATGGCGCATACGGAGGCTGTCGGCCTCACATCCAAGCACACGCAAATAACGCGCAAATATCTCGTCCTTGACTATTATATGACTGGCGGAGGGTTGTAGTCGTCATTATCGCGCTCAGAGCATCTCGTATCAAGTCACGGTTCACTACCAGATAAACGACCAAATTTCTGACTCCCGAAGGGTGGGTTGCGGGAAAATACCTCCATCGGCTGCAGACCTCTGCGGAGTTTTTCAGAGATCACCGTGTGACAACTAAGAATTAGCAGAGTCAGACGGAGCCCTTGTGCAATCATATTCAACTAACGTGAAAAGTCATGTCAGATCCATCGAATCAGGGGATTTCAGTTTCGACGGTATTCCTGGAATCGCAGAAACCGACCTTGCCTTCGCTGGCCCTTCAAGTAACGACGCTGGACAACTCGTACATGCTCTGGATCGGCATATGCTCTGGATCGTCTGAAAGCAAAGAGCAGGCCGCGAGGCAAGGTAGCTTGTGTAAGGACTGGGCTGTTGCAATGCCTCCCAAGTTCGTACGTCAAAGCACTTCATCATGGAATAGCTGATTCCAAGGAGATTGGATTTGCCCGATGTTTGACCTCTCTCTCCCGATGTACCCCGGCTGGCTCCTGACGGCAGCCTGGGACGGCAGCCAATGCGACATCGCTCTTTCGAACTGCGACTTCGGATAACGCTTTCCCAATGGCGCAAAGACTAGGTATGGCTTGCTGCATTATCGGTAATCAGCCGGTAGATAATCCATTGTTCTGCAGCAAAACGGTTTCAGAAACAGATCTTCCTGTCTGTAGATTTACCAGCATCGGTTGTTGGGTTTGGTCAAGGACAGGAACTACTGCTTGAAGCCGAGCGAGGGATCGTGGAGACACTGAAAGAACTCGAGAAGTCCTGAGGCCTAATGGGCATTGCGGTGTCTCTATATAGTTTGTAGAGTCACATGAAGTTCCCTGAGAAGCTGGTTGCCTTGTTGAAGGAACCCTATCGATTAGACATGGATTCTGTAGGAATAAAGTACAACAGATAATCCAAGTTTGAGGAGTATTCAAATGAAAATTAGCCAAGCTTGCGGTTGCAGCTGTGCACAGGGCCGCCAACTGCCGTGGCGGACAGTCAACTGACTCTTGGAACTTGACCACCGACTACAACGCTCGAACGTCGTCTACATCGTCGTCCTCTGCCTTTTCGCTGGAATATTGTGCGAGGAAGGTCCAGGGCGCTGGAGGTTGTCGTGTTAGCGAACAGACTTCTGCTCGCACCGCTTGCTGTTGACCTTTTGCAGGAATATGTCCGAAGCTGAGCTCTACATGCAAGACTCCAACGAATCCTTCGATCTTCCGCGCTGGCAGACTCATGTCGACCCCTTGTCGTCGTCTGCCCAAGCTGCGCACAGTGCCCAGGCCAATTATTTGTATTCTGCACCACCACCACCAACACAGCACTCATTGTCCGCATCATCACCACAGCGTCTCCAACCAGTCCACCAGGGCCACACAGGTCCGTCACGGCAGCCCCGTATCTCTCAGCTGCTCGAACAGGAACATTCACTGAGCCCGCCATCGAACCAATATTCCTCAGGTCCGCAGGCCCAGCTATCCCGCAGTGCATCCTTGGGAGTAGGGAGCGCGAACAGCCTTACATCGCGCCTTGGAAGGCGTCACAACCAACCAGATGATATAGAAGCCTTCAATGCAGATAATCAAGCGATGTCCGGTCCTCGACAGCAGCCTCAGCTCTCCCAAACTTCATTCTACAATCCAAGTGTTGGGTATCAATCACCATCGATGACAAGCTCTGTTCAATCTACTGGAACGGGTGCTTCAGCGTCCGATTCGTATTCTGATATGTATTACAACGGTTCTGCCAGTCAACCTCCCAAGAGAATGGCTGATTCCAATCGTACGGCCGGTCGATCGCCACACCGAGTTCCCAATCCTCCCAGTTCGGCGGGCCTCATGGATCCCTACGCACAACCGCAATCCCAATACTCCCCTACATCATCCACTTACTCTTACGGACCGGGCCCCCCACTTGACCAAAGGACGCAATCATCTGCTTATCAAACGCACGGTCGTAGCAGCTCGCAAATTAAATCAGAGTCGGCGACGCCCCCTATACCAAATCCTTACGTGCCTCAGAATCAGTCGCACCAAGTGAGCAGTCATCCGACCTCATACCCCATGGATGTATCAACGACACCGTCAATTGCCCAGGCCCCATCGCACTTGAGCGCACATACGCCGGTCAAGCAGTCCATTTCAAATCCCCCAACGCCCATGTCCTATATGCACACCGGAGTTCCTAGCTCTCATTATTACCAACAAGATCAGAGTATGCTAGTTGACCCACCCCAAAAAAGACGGGCTTCAGGGTTCCGCCGTTTGCGCACGGTGCATGATCTTCAACCGCGGCTTGATATGGCACCTGGTGGTCGTAGAATGGGGAGTGACGGAACATATCTTTCTGTAAGCGGCTTCACCATATACGTGGTCATATCCGTGCTTATATGATCCAATACAGCCTCTGAAACAACTCACGACAAATATTGTTGAGACCTATCGCATCTGCAACCCTGCCTATCGCTACGAGTCGACTCACAATCCCAGACGTGTCCTGACAAAGCCAAGCAAGCCCGCCCACAATGAAGGCTACGATAACGAGGATTACGATTACATCCTCTACGTCAACGACTGGCTAGGGACTGAAGAAGGTCACAAGTAAGATTTCACCGTCTCGGAGTTGGCATGTATTGAGCTTCTATTCGGGAACAGGTACCTCATCCTTGATATTCTTGGTCAAGGAACATTTGGTCAGGTGGTGAAGTGCCAGAACATGAAGACTCACGAAATTGTCGCCGTCAAAGTGATCAAGAACAAGCCAGCATACTTCAACCAAAGTATGATGGAAGTCACCATCCTAGAAATGGTAAGCTACAGCTTATGATACACCCAATTTCATGCTCACAGTTTGGAAAAAGCTTAATAAAAGCTGTGACCCTAATGATGAACACCACCTTCTGCGACTTCGTGATTCATTCATTCACCGAAGCCACTTGTGCCTCGTCTTTGAACTCCTCTCGTCAAACCTTTACGAATTGATCAAGCAGAATCAATTCCAAGGCCTGAGCACGCAGCTAGTCAAAGTCTTTATGGCTCAGCTTCTTGATGCCCTGACTGTGTTGAAGGAAGCTAGACTAATTCATTGCGATTTGAAACCTGAAAACATTCTATTGAAGTCGTACGTCCCATATCTTTTCTCATTTTCCGAGCATGAACTAATTTCGACCCATTGGTATAGTCTTCAATCACCCCAAATCAAAGTAATCGATTTTGGTTCAGCATGCCATGAGAGACAGACGGTCTACACTTACATCCAGTCTCGCTTTTATCGTTCCCCGGAAGTTCTTTTGGGAATGTCTTATACCGCTTCCATCGACATGTGGTCATTGGGCTGCATAGCTGTCGAGCTCTTCCTTGGTCTGCCTCTTTTCCCGGGTACAAGCGAATATAATCAATTAACCCGGATCATCGAAATGCTGGGGCAAGTTGATCTTGTTTCAATGACCCATTCGTTTTTCATGCTGACGACCACCTTTAGGATGCCCCCTCTGAGCATGCTTAACACTGGCAAACAAACCAGTCAGTTCTTTGATTCATACGAAGTATGGAACCCCCATGCAGGCCAGCAAGAGAAGCGCTATCGTTTGAAGTCAATTGAGCAGTACTCGAGGGAACACAACACGAACGAGCAACCTGGAAAACAGTATTTCAAGGCGACTTCGTTGCCCGAAATCATCAATACGGCACCGATGCCCTCTACGAAATCGTCAAGATCTGCCCACGAGCATGAGAAAGGCAGGTACCCCCTAGTTGAAGATTAAATATTGGTCCTAACTCCCATGGATTTTAGAACTCAACAATCGGGCCGCATTCATTGACTTTTGTAAAGGTCTACTTGACCTTAACCCTGTGACCCGATGGACACCGCAACAAGCGCGACTTCACCCCTTCATCACTGGGGAAAAGTTTACAAAACCTTTTGTGGTACGTACCTTCCTCGATTCCTGTCGTAATCGGTTTTCACTGACAATACTCCAGCCGGAAGGACTGGTGCCTTCACCACTATCTTCGTCTTCAACAAATACACCTGATCCCAAACGCCCCTATGGTGGGCTTGTTCCGTCGCAGCCAAAGGGAACCCGGGCCTACCAAGACGCTGCCACATACAACCATCATCTTGCTCAACACCAGGCTTACACTGCACAACAAGCGTCACAAGCTGCAAATACATTCCGTAACCCGTACATAAATGCATCGGCCCAGCAGCAGCAAGCCCAGCCTCAGCAACAGCAACAGCAGGCACCCGCTGTTACTCCCGCTTCATATGTCAGCCCTCCGACAGATCCGTATCATCCTCAAACCCAACAGCAACAGTCACAACAAGTTAATGCACAATATGGATCTGCAGTAACCGGGCCTCCTCATCGTTCATTGGCCCATCAAAACTCGGCCAATCAAGTCAGTTCTGGTAGTTCTGGGCCACAGTATACGACACATTCCGCTTCGTCGACCCTTTCGTCCTCTCATTCTCATCTGACGCCCAACGTTTCCTCGGGTTCTTACTACCCCAACTCGCGGGCGCGGGCGAATACTATCAACCAAATGGATTCGATCCCCCCTGCATTGGCCCGACTTCAACACATGAATCAAGACATTATCGGTGGCCGTAACGCGCTTACGCCGGTCTTGAATCGCGACGATGCGATGAAGGAATGGGAACGCCGTCAATCCGGCAAACCTGCTGCGTCTCAACCTTACCCTCAGCTGGAGTATCTGCAGCAACAAGCTGAGATTGTCGCTGCATCGGGTTTGGCTAACTGGGCTAGCGGTCCTCACACGAGATATCCAGCTCAACCATCGAAATTGCAGCATTCATACCAGCCTCACTCCATAATGGTTGATGATGACAGCAATGGGAATGCCAGGAGGGATGTCGTCATGTCAAACGTGCGGGCAGCTGCAAGTGGAAACCAACGAGCTGATCAGTCGAGCATAGGCTCGTACTCTGGGAATGCTAGCATGATTACAAGTCCTCCTCAGGCCTATTCTGGCTCTACAGCGACTGGTACTCGTTACACAACCGCTTATGGGCAACCCCCGCCCCCCTCTCAAGGTTCGAACTATTCGGAGTCAGTTGATCGACGGCCAGATATCGGGTCGATATATGTTCCAATGCAACCTGACCAATACCAAAGTTACCCTGTTGCTGCATCGACATCGACAAGCCGCCACGTCCCTCCCAGTGGACAGCCCTTACCGGCCTCTTTCTATGGTCCTGCCGTAGTACCTTCTGGCGCGCAACAGCAAAGGAACCCGTTTACGGTTCAGGATAGCAGTCAGCAGGGTATGGGTGTCCCGAAGGATAATCGCAGCAACTGGCCTCGTGCTAATTAACAAGGTACGGAGGAGCGTGTTCAGGCCTCAGGCTTTCTTCCATGATTTGCACACCCTACCCTCCACTCTCCCTGCTTCCATCGTATGCAATTGCTAGTTATTCCGCTTTCCTTTCTTGCGATGTTTTCATTAACATTCCAATGCGTACGACTTGAGTAGCCTCCCTTTTTTACTTGCTTCGCGCACGGCTGTCTACATATGTTGTTTACATTGAGTTCGGATCCTTTTCCACTCTCCACTACCCAACTATCTGTAGAAGCCTGCACTTCGCAAATGTTGTATATATCTTTCTGCCCAGTGGAACTTGGCAAGAATGGACTGCACGATGAATATTCTCTTGCATCTCACTTGTTGTTTTCTATTCTCCCACCATCCCCCTTTGTCAGTCTCTTTGCTATTTTTCTGAACACTGCACGTTATTTTCTGTCTATCCTCATTGTAGAATGTGAAAAACCAGCATTGTGTCTGACAGATGACGGATGATTGATGAGACCTAGGATGTCTAAGATGGCAAACCTTCATTGACAGAACGATGACAAGAGGGCGCTAGTATCATAGTCCTGTCATAACACTACGGTACACTAATCGTCACAGTAAGTAGGTAATGGTTTAGTGACAATTCCCTATAATTCCTTCTATATTCTCCTTTCCCCTGATTAAATGGCCGAACCAAAAGACAGGGTGATGGAATGAGTATAGTGTCGCCTTGAAGCCCATCCGCATCATCCTCCCAAAGGACCTTTCGAGCTGGTATCTATTTACTCGTGGTTTCTGTTGCCGTCGCCATTGGCAACTACAAAGTAGCGAAATTTTCTTCGACCTCCCAAGCGCCCGCCCAGTACTGGATTTTGGGTTTCAGGCCCCTTTCCGCGCCTTCCTTGTCAATACGTTTCTGGAGGCCGCGATGGCTTCGGCAAAGCACGAGATCTTGCCTGTTGAACGTGAATAAGTAGCCGTAAGTCGGTGTACTCAGGGCCGAAACGACAAGCGGAGGATCAAAGGGGGATGGAGGTGAAACAAAAAGTATAGCGGGATATGATGAATAACTCACTCTCGCAGCCGAAGTATGGGGCAGAAATCATTGGAACCGTCGCCGACGTAGACGATTCGATCAAATTGCTTTCCGTGCCTCTCGAGGAACGCTTCGAGTTCCTCACCTTTGCACATGTTGGGACTGCAGCCGACTGTGCAGGTGTGTTGTACGCCGTTGGGATCGACTCGGCGTCTGAGCTTCAGGAGCTCTGCATCCCATTCGGCCGGGTTTGTAACGATCTCATTAAAAATGTGGGTAAGTTTCTTATCCTGTAGATCATTTTTAGATTCGGTTAAATAGAGATATAGTAATTGGACACACCTCCAAAATGGTCGAGATGAAGACCGAGTTGGAATTGGAGAGACAGAGGAAGTCCGTGTAGCCGGCTTTCTTGAGCTTGTCAACAGCCCGAGCCATGGCTGGGTGCTGTTCACATATCATAAGCCTCTTGACAACGATCCCGACAAGGAACCTTACGAAAGGCATAATTTGGAGAGCCCTCTCGATCTGAGCTCTAGTGATTCCGCGACCATGCGCTTCCTTCAACGTCTGCGCTCTTGACAGATGTTACAGTAGTCTTGGGGGTCTATAATAGAGAGATACGTACACCAGATCTGTCCATTGAATCTCGTCTTTCAGAGTCTTCATCTTGCGACGCAGATCGGGGGCGAGGACTTCAAAAATCCACCGGTCGGTGTCCTGATCTGCCATTGACCTGTTTCCGGGGGTCAACACGGCTCATATAGTCTCGAAGGTGGAGTACTGTACCAGTCAAAGTCGAACACGATCAATTGCTTCTCTACGGGGGCCATAACAGAGAACGAGGAGGCCAAATGCCTCTGGCGGATGAAATCTTATCTTGCTGACATAATCCTCCGTGACCCAGGCTCCGAATATTGGTCAAGCTGAGAGCTGGGTGATATTTGGAAAAAGGAGATTGTATTGTATACGGTCCCTGCAGGTCGACAACGACGGCTGACAATGGGGCGAAGCAGAGAATGGGAGGTCGCTGGATGGAAAACAGGGGATAAAGGGGTGGGAAATGATGCAGTATGTAAGCGGAGGACAAGGCGGAGGGATTTGATTGTGTCCTGGACATTGGCAGGCGGTGATGGTGTTATATGCCTACCACAGTCTGCACAGCGAAGGCCTCTTGCAAGAAACTCCCCGGCTTGCTCGAGCTCACTGACTTCCACCTGCAGTGGACACAGGATGGCAGGAAAGCCCCTTCAATACGCGTGGCCCATTCCGAAGCGGCCTGTGAGTTCAATTACGTGGTCCATACAAGCCTTTGACCCTCTGGTCTAGCGTTGTTCTGCAGCAAAGAGTCTGCAGCCCAGGTCAGGTTGAAAATTGGCCTCTTTGGCAACGATAATGGCCACAACTTCACTTTCACCGCTGGACCCCAGACCGTCGCGTACCAAGAACGGGAAAAGTTTAAGAAAGAGCTTACCAGTATCATTTCGCGAAACAAAGCAAACGCGGATAGTCGCCCAGGAGTGGTTTTACCAGCGTCTATACCCGCCTCAGACCCCGCAACTCCCGCTGCCAATGGAATTCAACCCAAAGCAACTCTAGCAACGCGACCCTCGGCTGCGGTCTCTCGCGCACAGTCTGTGTCCAGTGACAGCAGAACAACGCCGACCATCGTTGGAGACGACGCTGCTACGGATTTCCGTCTTCGAAAGAAGGTCTTGATGAACAACTCTGAACTGGCTACGCTGCATCGCGAACTCGTCATGTCAGGGCAAATAACAGAAAGCGAATTTTGGGATGGCCGTGAGGTGCGAGTGTTGCAAACTTATACGCCTTGACCTCGTCTAAAACGTCCATAGCATCTCCTTCTGGCAGAAAAAGCAGCAGAGGGCCAACGGAAGGGCAGGCCTGGTCAGCTTGTTGATCCACGTCCAGAAACAGTTGAAGGAGGAGAAATCAAAATTCGGATTACCCCGCAATTGGTGCATGAGATCTTTGATGAATATCCCGTCGTGGCAAAGGCCTATAACGACAATGTGCCTAAGAATGTATGTATGGAGTGTTTGCTTTACATTTACCATTCACATAAGTTAACTTTCTACAATGAAAGTTGTCGGAAGAAGAATTCTGGATGCGTTATTTCCAATCAAAACTCTTCAACGCGCATAGAGCATCCATTCGATCCTCGGCAGCTCAGCATGTCGTCAAGGACGATCCCATATTCGACCAGTACCTGGAGCCGGAAGATGATGGTATGAATTCTGTGATTATAAACCAATAAACATCTCAAGAGTTTATCTCAGGTATTGAACCGAGGAGACAGAGGGAAGAACGGCCAGAACTCTTTCTCGACTTGGGAGCAACCCACGAAGATCACGGAGAGTCTACAGTAGAAAGAGATATCACAATGCAACCTGGACGTCAAAAGGGAGCCATCCCCTTGATCCGGAAATTCAACGAACATTCAGAACGGCTCCTCAATTCCGCATTGTACGTAGCATATGTCCATCACTGTTATTGAGCTTTCTAACATTCACCAGAGGCGATATTCCTCCCGCCAAAAGGAGAAGATTGGACAATGGCGATGCCTTTTCCGAAGTTGAAATCGAAGATTTGCGTGGCAGCGAACAGTCGACTGGTATCGTCTTGGAGATGCAAGATCGACAGAGGTACTTTGAGGGCCGAATGGCAGGTAACCAATCACAGAAAGACCCTAGCGAAAAGGTTGGTGTACCCAGTCCTATCTCCGATCTTAGCCAAAATCTAATTCAAGTATCTGCAGTTGGATTATGGTGCGGTTCTCCGTGAAGCCCGATCTTCTTTGCTGGACTGGGAGCCAAGTCTCCATCAGGTTGGTCGGATTTTCCATCTTCCAGCGGAAACATCTAATTTGTCATCCAAAGTTGAAAATCGAGCGGAAATCCGGGGATTCTGCATTGCTATCAATGACCCAAAACGTCGCTGCACGGTTGGACGTCAGGTCTAGAAAGAGTGCGTAACCTCTACATCTCTCTCTGTGCCACCTCGCCTGAAGGTTGTTGTATTCTTCAGACGATATACCCACTGGGCTCTTCACTCAAATGAAAACATGCCAAACCGCGGCCAACGAATTCCTTCGACAGTACTGGTCTTCTACACTTCCTCCTGCGGGGGATTTGCCGGCCGTAGCTGTCGCCACACCTGCTCAGAGAGCTGCAAAGGCAGCTAAAATGATAGGCTATCTTTCCAAAACACATGAAAAAGTGCATGCGATTGTACAGATTGCTCAACAACACGGGTTAGATGCCTCTCGAATAGAAACGGTGTGTGGCTTTTCCAACTCATTTTGACGTGCAGACTCTGATCGCGGTTCCGTTGTCGCTAGGCCATGAAACCTGTTCTGGATGCAGTAAATCATGCCTTGGCCTTTCATAAGACCAAAGAGGCAACTAAGCCAGCACGAAAGCCGAGATAACATGTTATATGGATCTCTTCCCAGTAACATACTACTCACATCAAATTTGGACATATGCCCTACCATGCCGGTAACTCGCATTCTTCATAATAGACATAATGTAATAATTATAAAAAAATGGTACAAAACTACAGCACATATTAAAAGTCATAGTTCCCAAGTTAAATGGATGCATGGTAATCTCTACTACGAGGTATAGGGGTTTGGTTGTTTGTGCAACTGAGATTGGGGTGATGGTGAACAGGTCCAGGAAGTGTACATTACGAGGACATGAAGGGCGATGGCATAGAGCACGAAGAGCGTCCGAGCGCGTCTACTTCCCGCGAGAGGCCGTGTTAAGAGCAGAACTGTTCGTTCTAGAGGGTTAAGACTCTGGTATGCTCTCGTTTGTTCCTGTAAAAAGTAGACTTCAGTGATCCGAGCACGTCCGGAAGGAACAATAACTCACCCTGCCACGGAATGCCTCGAACGGATTCACAGACTCCTCATACCTCGAATGATACTTGCTGATACCATCTTCCAAGCCATCCAGTCTTGACGACGATGGTAAAGGATCCAATTGGCTAACGGGGCGCATACCCGAATCCTCACGATAGCTCTGCATGTATCGAACTTTCTCGTAGAGCTTGAGGTTGTCGGCTTGAAGAGACTTGATCTCTGCCCGGAGCTCTGAAATGATTTGGTATTGCTTTCTGAGTTCCTGTAGCGACGTGTCAGAGTGGGCAAGAAAAGAAAGAGGTAGGAAGAGGATGAACCTCTTCAAGTTCAGCATTCCTCTGCCTGAACCGGTCTCGCTGACTTGTGACGATAGGCAAAATAGATGTATCGGCTGATGAGGCAAACGGTATCGGTGTAGAGCGGGTGGAATTTTCCTGTTTCGATTGACAATCCGTCAGTTTATAGTGACGATGCTACAATGAACCAAAGTCGTACTGTGGATTTCTTTCCTATGTCAAGGCTAGCGAGGATATCGTCGTCATCAGACTTCCTCGCCAACCCATTGGCGTTTTCGTCATGGTTGTTGATCGCTAACAGATCGTTTTCAAGCTTCTCGTTGAGCTCTTGTTGTTTCCGGAGTTCAGTAGAGGTCGCATCTAGTTTATCTTCGATGCTCTTGAGTGTCTCTTGCAATTCACCGTGGAGAATCTAGCAAAGCGGGTTTGTTTTAAAAGTGGGGAGATTTCTTTCAAACACGTACGCGGAACTTGGTCAATTCCTCCTGTATGCGTTTGTTTTTGATTGCTAGGAGGGCTTCCAAAGATTTGTTGCTACCAGACTTGAAAGCATTGGGATCGGGGAGATGGAGTTCTTGTTCGTCGCCTTCGTCGTCCAAACCAGAGAACTCAACGAACTGGAAATAAACCATTTAAGAAGTAGTACGAAAGAATGATTCTTGTGCTCCTACTTTGATGATCTCCAACTCCCGCTTGATTTCATCATAGTCTGCAAGCTTAGCCAGACGTTGTTTCAGGGTATCGATTTCAACGGCCTGAATAAGTTTGATTAGCCTCAGGAAGAGAGCTAGGATACGACACCATATAACCACCTTCCGATTAAGCTCATCCGTAATTTCCTTGACCTTCCTGAGGCCAGTTTGTTCAGCTTCGACTGTCAAGGCTTTCTGATTCTCCAGTGACCGGGATAAACGTTCCATTTCATCTTCGAGCTCTGAGATTTGGGCTTCCAGACTCTTAACCCTACAGAAATGCATAAGTGGGGGATTTCTCGAAAGGGATACATTCCTACTTGTCAGAAGTTTCGTTTCCGCTGCGCAATGTCTCTATTTCGGCGCGCAGTATTTCCTGGAATTGAATCTTGAATCAGTTTGGGCACTTTCGTCTTAAGGGAGAGAACGTACGTTCCGACGTTCGACAGTTGCAATGCGTGTGTTCGCTCGGTCCAAGTCAGCAATAATCATATCCGCTTCTGCAAGTTTGGAGAAGACTTCCTGGTCTATACAAACAGTCAGGTACCGTACATGGTAGCTGAAGAAACCACCTGCCTTGCCGCTGCGTCTGATCAAACAGTTTTGCCTGATTAGTGTCGTTCGAAGCCCTCAAGTCGCGCAATTGAGTCTTTGACAACGATAGCTGCCTCTGAAGGTCCTGCTCCCTGAGTGCACGTTAAATAGGCCATTAGAGGAGGCTATGCTCAGAACTCGCCTTTCTTCGTAATTTCGTATACGTTCATCGTAAGTCGCGTTAAGTTCATTGGCTTTCTGAGCAACTCTGTCTTGGATAAGGTCGTCCATCTATATGGCGTCCAGCCTGCTGAGACTAGAGAAGAGAAGTAGAGTATGCACCTTTTGTTCCATCTGTTCAACCTTTAGTTCCAGCTTCTTCTTAGCAGATTCCAGGGAACTGAATTCGGAGATTCGCTTCTTCATCTCGGCATTCTCTTCCCGCAGTCGTTTGAGTTCAGACTCTTGCTCGATTGCTTCGGTGACTTTGACTGCCTGGTCCTGAGGGGGGCCATCAACAATGTACGACGAGGAGTCTAGATGCCCAACTGACAACAGCTGCCTCTAGTAGAGGATACGGATCTGGTGCTTCCGCGAGAATCTTATAGACATTGAGGAAGGCATTGTCGGATGTCTTGCAACGTTTCGTGATATTGTCAATTTCAGTCTGGTATGCTGCAACGCCAATTCGTAAGGGGCCCACTTAAGGTAGATAGTCCACGGACCTTTAAGCAGTCCTTTGAATGCATTCAGCTTTTCGTCGTCCGGCAACTTTTTGAATTCTTGGACAGAGTGAGCATCGTTGGTTAAACGTCATCCCGGGGGTCGGACTTGCCTTTTGTCTTGTCTGCCAGTGCCTTGCGACCTAGAAGGCCCTCCTTCTGGTTATCAACGATTTCAACACCTTGACCATCGAGTTTCTTCTGCAACTCTGCGAGGTTAATGTCTGACAACTTAATGGTGAACACGGGCTACTACTAATTGCGGGGAGAGTTCAAGTCGTACCTTTCCATGTTGCAAGTGCAGCAGAGAAATTTGAAGCAACGGACATTTCTGTAATATAGATCTAAATCATATATGGTTTGGAGAACGTCGAGGACAGTGACGAAGTCGGCGCTTGGCCCACTTGGCTGGCCAGTGATGGTCGCGTTCTCACGTGCTGCAGACGCGGGTACTACATTTTTGACATAAACTTGTCTCTGCTACCCAACTGGGGCGCCCAATGAACGTCCTCCGCAATCCCTTTCGCAGCTGCGTGCGCAGGACATTTGCCACAGCTCGTCCCTATGTTCCTCCATCACAGCTAGACGACGTCCGCCCCTCCTTCCGCTCAGGCGAAGTCCACCTACAGGACCCATCTCCCGATGCTCAGGTAGGAGGACGACGGCGCCGCGGTAAAGTCGCCCCACCCTCGCCCAGCTTCTACACGACCCTTCCAGAGTTCTACGACCAAGTCGCACAGCTCGAAAAAGCCATCTCAAGCGCCGGAAACGCCCTGCGACGTGTCCAGCTCCTGCCACTACCTGCCTTCGCTCGCGCGAGTCTGCCAGTCATCCACCCCGTCTGGAAGAACAAGGAAGAGATGTCCGCCAACTTCAAGACCAAGATGACCCTCGCCCGCTACCGAAAAGTCACCAAGCTCCTAAACGAGCTGAACGACTACTACCGGATCGCAGAGACAGCGGGTGTGACCGAGATCTCGCAGAGGATTTACTCCATTGTTTCTCTTTTCGAAAGCTCGAAGAAGGATGCGTACCTTGCAAGGGGAAAGAGAAAACCCGTCGTACTCGACCAATACGGCCGTTCCTACACTCTCGGAAAACGAAAAACGAGTTCTGCTCGGGTGTGGATGATCCCTGTGCAACAACCCGTTCAGACTGGGGCTGAGGAGCCAACGTCAAAACCTTCCCAGCAGCCCCTTCCTATGACCACCATCCTCGTCAACAACCTTCCTTTGAACGAGTATTTCCCTCTGCCCGCTGACAGAGAAAGGATAACTCGTCCACTCAAGGTTGCAGGCGTTCTTGGCAAATATAACATCTTCGCTATCACCCGTGGTGGAGGAACAACTGGTCAATCTGGTGCTCTCGCCCATGGCATTGCCAAGGGTGTCGTTGCCCATGAGCCTGACTTGGAAACTCTCTTCAGGAAAGGTACGCATATATTACCTCTATTGTTCTCCATTCTTGTTTGCTTACCATCCTCGTAGCTAAACTCACAAGACGTGATCCTCGTATGGTCGAAAGGAAGAAGACTGGCTTCGCCAAAGCTCGCAAGAGGGTAGGTGTCATGCTTTCCATCTCGATTCACAGATCTCACGTCCTCTGCAGTATACCTGGGTCAAGCGGTAGTCTACTATTTACATCTGTCATAATGATACTATCAACTACATGCGCGTATAATAATGTGGTCTCTACCAACGGAAAACAAGTGAGATAGTCAACTAGATAAATTGAGGTATAAGTTTGAAGAATTAGTTATTGCATGTAAAGAGTCGCGATGTCCGATTGTGCAAAGGCCAGATTACACGCTGGGCATTTACGCTGGCGTGTTGTGATTCGCGCGTCTACACAAGGTTTACAGAAAGCTGCAAATTTGAATATCTTCAGAAACTTGCCAAAACGGAAGGTCATTGCAAACAGCTTACTGTGCATGCATTTCGTAATAATAACTGAACGGAAATTAGAGCCACACGTGGAGCAGAGGAGCAGAGACTATGTGACCGGGTTCAACATTGATTTCCCCGATTTTGAGATAGAATTGCTTACCCTAAGATGTTGGTATTCAGCATCGTCCTTGGATCCGTGGCCATGTTTATGAACGACACGAGCAGCAGCCTCCTCCTTCAGACGCCTGACTTCTGCCAAAGCTGTGTCCTTCTCCTTTATGACTTCAATTTCAGAATTTCTGCAGGCTTCACTTTGTTGAATGTATTCTTGCTTTTTCCGCTCCAGTTGCGAATGTCGCTATTGAGAAGTGAGACTCAACTGATATATCAGAGGACCCCAAAGCGAAGGAACTGACCTCGTTCCTAGATATCCTGTCCTTCTCGAGCTGAATCTTCAACTCTTGGAGTTCAGATGAAAGTTGCTGGTTTAAATCGACAAGCTGGGCCTTCGATTGTTCAAGGGTGGCGATGCGCGTTTCATAGGCCTCCTATACCAGCGATGAGTTACGCACAATTACAAAACAACACTTCACGTACACTTCGTCCTTTCACGGCCTTATCTACATGCACGTATCGATCAAGAACCTTGCCTTGCTTCTCGAGGATACGTTGAAGGTTTTTTCGTTCGGCGTCAAGCGCTTCCTTGTCACGCATCGTGGAGAAAAATTTGTTGTCAGATTTAGCTTTCTGCAATACATCAATAGAATGAAATCGAATAATGTCAAGGCGCTTACATCCACGAGAGCTTTTTGAAGCCGCTCCTCCATACCGGAAAGGTCGAAGACTTTGCTTTTCACTTGTTTATCAAGAGTTTCCCAAGCCGTAGATAATCCTTCCAGTTCTTGGTATAGAGCGGATTCCGACTGCGCGCATCGTAAGCTTGAAAACACTGATAAGATGAAAAGAACAACTCGCCTTTTCGTGTTGCGCATTCAGGGCACGCAGACGCTCCAACTCTCCAGCTTGACGTTGTAACTGCTCTGCTAGTTCGGACAATTCTGGCGGAAGTGAGGACAAATCTCCGAAGACTTTCTGATATTCAGCAAGTCTGGCTGACACCCGCGCCAATTTCTCCTCAGCCTTTGCTTGGGCGCTTATGTGCCTTGCAACGTCGGGGTTCTCTTGATTATACACTGAGAGCGCGTGTTCTAGAGCCTCTGCACGAACTTCAGCCTGCCTTTATTTGATTATTAGCGACGGTCGGAACCTAGATGGAAAAACGGACTCTTTCTGGGCTTTAAGAGACTCAACAAGGTTGGCCTTTTCCACATCTCCACCGAAGAAAAACAGCATGAGATCTTCACGACCCTCACTCGCCGACAAACGTGCTTTACACCGCTGAAGTTCAGACTGCAGGATAGAGATCCGTTCCTATAACAGTATTAGAGCATTGCGTGACATATAGAAGCAATGCCCTACCGCCCGGGAATCGGCCAAATTCTTGAATTCCGTCAATGACGCGAGCTTAACAGACTCTTTGTATTTGCGCTCGCTATTCTCAGCGATTTGCTGATCTCTCTGCTCACGAAGTCTCGTGTTTTCAGCATCGCGTTTCGAAATCATCAGTTTGAGGTCTTGAACTGTCTGAGTTAGATGTGTCTATACGGATGTTAGATTCAGCGTTGTACGGCACCAAGAAGTCACTAGCCGTAATGGAGCTTTCCCATAGCTCTCTCGTAGTTCTGAGCTGATGAAGTTCTTCTCGGCACGTCTGAAGCTCGTCCATCGCGTTTACAAGGTCTTGCTTCAGTGATTTGTGTTTTCCCACCAACTTCAGGTAGATAGGATGATTTTCAATGCTATCAACTTCGCGCTAAGAAACAGATTAATGGGACATGCAGTAGAGGAAAATGTTCAAACTAGCTCACTCTGGCGTTCGCTTCGACCAACTGAAGATTCAGGGAATAGATTTCACGGTCCAGCTTGGCGATCGTGTTCTCTCGCCTTTGAAGAACCTCAGCACTCACGCCGACACCCATTGGCAGTTGTGGTTGAGTATCGACAGATGGATTGGGCGAATCCTAGAACAGAATCAGACAAGGGATGTTGCTCAATGTCAAAATCCCCACCAATGAACCATAACCGAACCACTCACTAAAGGAGAGGACGGCTTGCGCTGTGTATCCTCTGCACCACCATTGACTTTCAGTGTGCTTGATGCTTCTCTGGATTCGATTGCATGTACTATCCGACTTTGAGACCTTTCGATACGGTTTTGCGTGGCAACGAGTTCTGCATGATATTTGTCTCGTTCCTCAATGCACTCCCGAAGCTGCTTCCTTGTGATATGAAGTTCTGATCGAAGAGCGGCACACTGAAGAACATGTTAACCTGAGTTGAAAATCAAACGGACGGTTGGTCATACCTCATTCTGTGCCCTTTGACATTCTATATAGGTGTCGTCTCGAAGCACTTCTGGCGTTTTACCCTTTCTTACGTTGACGAATTTGGTTACCAGTTCTTCGGTCTCTTTCGCTACTCTCTCAAATGCAGACTTCAATTGCGGTATGCTCTCTTCCTCGAGATGCGAACCGATATCAAAGATGTCTAGAACCGAACATCAACACAAATATAAGATGAATGAAATAGTAAAGAAATCACCTTTGCCCTGAATGTTGCTCGGAGCGAGATCTTCCGCTTTAACAAGAAGGCGGATAGTTTCAATGAGCTATGGTTGCGAGCTTTGAGATATGGGAGCAAAAATTCGAAATATGAAAAGCTTTACCTGCGCCCAGCAAGCAGACATAGCAGCTAGACTAGCCTCGCACGTAGTCCTCCGGCGTTCAAGATCTTCAATTCTTGACAGGTTACGTTCGTGCTCGCGACTGTACTGCTTTATCCTTCGCCACATAGCATCTTTACGATATTCCTACGGTGAGTCCACGGTCATCTAGTGGACACGATACGTGGTACAACTCCACCCACCTCGAGAGCAGGGCCATCTTCAGTTTGGTCGTTGGCACCGTTTACTTTTGGAGAACCGTTTGAGCCAGTCAACACACGTTTTTTGGCGACAGAAATGTCCCCATCATCAGTATGAGGACGTTTCCTGGATTCCATTATGAACTCCAGAGTGAAGAAGGTAGAGGTTGAAAGGCAAGAATATTGAACAATGGCTGGTAAGATGAGTCCTGCAATGACCTGTTTGGCTGAATGTTTCGAAGGTGCACGCTGACTAAGCTTCGCACGCCCCTAATTAGTTAACCGAGCTCATATGTTCCTGGTTCTGACCACACTGCCACAGCTGCACAGTAAGTCAAAAGGTCGGTAGACTGCGAAAAAAATGTTGGAAATATGACTCTAAATCTAGTTAGGTACATGATAGCTTTTGGGACACCGTGTCAAGAGAACCACTCTATACGCTCACTGGCAGCTGCAGCTCGTATAGTTCATTGGTAGTGTCGAGCTCTAAAATCTCGCAATCACTGATGCCTCCATCTCCGACCTGCGTTTCTACGCAAGCCAGATCCAGGGGCTGTTAAGTCGGCGCATCAGAAGGACAAAATACCTGCGGCCGAAAAATACACACCTTGTCCAGTACCGTCATTGGTTGGTCTGCGGAAATCGTTCAGTCATGGCCACCTTCGAAAGCAGACTCGCAACTTACGCCATATGCCCGTGTTGTAAGTCACCCCTTGCGAGGTAGATGCGAGGAATGCGCGCAGGGTGTGAAGATCTGGGCGGTCATCTTCACCATTGTGGGCTACTACTACCAAATACCGGTGTGCCGGATCCTTCAATCCTTCCCCATCCCCACGCCCCATTGGAATGAAGGTTTGGTTAGTGAAAGAGTGACGTTCGAGGACGGTTAATGCGACTCTTCCATCGGGAGAAACGCCTGTCAGTGGTTGGCAGCGATACACCGAAATCCCTGTAGTCGCATTGGAATCGGCCGGATAGCTCGAAAGCAGCAATGTTTGCTTATGGTATTTGTCGGCTGTTCCTGCATTAGCTTTCGTGACTTTCGATCCCTTCGGAGCAGCAGCGACATCAGTGTAACCTTGGATAACCCTGCCGAACGGTGAAAAGGCTTCTGCGGTTAGGGGGAGGACCGGGATCATGTTCACCTTCATCTTCGAACTCGAACTGGGGGCAGGCAAAGGCGATGAGATAATTGGGACTTCAGCTTCAGCTTCAAGTTCCGATATGTGTTCCAATGCCAAAGGTACGGTAGCTTTCCTACCAATTACCCTGACCCTCTTGATTCCGCCATCAGGGTATATCGTCACCTTGATGTGACTGTATTGTGTGTTTTCAACGTTTTCGAGCTGGAAATAGTGCTGTCTATGCGGACCAAGCTTGGTTCTAGGTAAGATCAAAGTCCACGGCGCTTTGTCACTTCCTTGAACTTGAACATCTGAATCATTTTCTGAATAGAGTCCATGTATCTCGCAGCTCTCCGGGAAGTTTCCTTTAAAGTGTGCGGTATCGATCTCTACATGCTCAAGATACCCAGAAGCTCCGCTAACAAAGGAGTCAGTCATCCGATTATTCATAGGAGTAAGAAAACCACGAACAGTTTTATTATAACCCAATCGTTGTGGCCTTTGCTCCGGCTTCGCTTGGTCTCCCAACCATCACCCATGTCTTTCCCCCGCCCCGGCAAGACGAGGTTCGCTCCGACACCAAAGTGTTGATCAGAAACCTGGATCACGCGCCCTCCCGCGAATACATGGGCCAAATCAAAGGCCCTAGTATCTTCTGGGTGCACAGGGGAAACATCCCCATAGACCCTGAATCGAGCCTGGCGAACCAAAATATCAAACCGGGGTGCGAGACAAACGGGTCGTGTTACTCACCACACCTCCATCAGGATAAATCTTGAGCTTGACGAAGTTAACAGCGCCCGTAGTGGGGACCTTGAACAGGTGTCTTAAGTTGGGGCCTAGGTTGGTCTGTGGAAGCACCTCTTGCCACTAACAATAATGATAAGCATCAGCCAAGACAACGGACATACGAGGGTCCATGAACGCACCGCGGCATCATCGACTCTGGGGTTTTGCGACGGGTTTCCGTGCATCACTTCGATGGAAGCTTGTGGGGCTTCATTTCCTGTAGGGTTATCTATGTCGGACACGTGTTCGGACCTTGTCTACGGGGGGAAACATACCATTGAAGTTTGAGGTATCGACGTCGAACCCCCCAACGGTTCCAGACGTGCCAAGTTGGATAATCACCCTGTACAGTCCTCGTTACTTCAAAGTCCCAAAGGAGAATGGTACTCAACGAACCAATCGTAGCTAAGGTTATGTCTTCTCGTTTCCCATCCGTCGAAGAGAGCACCGTTTGGTCCAAAGTTCCCCTTGAGGCTCTTGGACGGCTGTAAAACAAGGTTCGCATGTCTCCTTCACGAACAAGGTGGATCGAACACGCACCTCGACTTTAAGCAGATTGAAAGCTTCGGCAAAGAATTCGTCAGAAACTGCAACTATTCGCCCTCCAATGGTATTGCTCGACAGTTCTGGAGACGTAGATCATATGTTCTGGGAACCCGGTCCACTATCAAATAGATATAGCTTCCTTACCTGTATAGGCTGAGAAAACATCCTCGAATTGCTCAAGAGGCACGGATTCAGCGGGAGACATCTAGACAGCGACGCCACAAAGAAAAATTAACCAAAATTATCAGGGACCGTTTGCTAGTCGAAGAGATAGTTCACGAAACACTCCCGCAAACACCCCCTTATTATAGAGTCCAGATAGCCGGTCCGGCAAGATAAAGGACGCCAAGACACGTGGACTGCATGCAGACAGGAGACATAGATAACGGACAACGTAAAATTTATAGCCAGGCGTCAAAATGGATCCAGGCTAGTACCGATAGCTAAATTCTAAATAGTGCTATCAAGTTCGATTTCGTACGTCAAGACACGATAACTCAAGTAAAGGATAATTCCAGATCCATGCCCTTGCCCTGCAAAACCTTGAGACGCTGTAAATCCATCAAATGATTCGAAGGAATGTCGAGCTTGAGGCTCCTAAGTTGTTTGGCTCCCGCTTCCGCATGCCAATTCCAACGCGATTCCGCCATTGCCGCGACAACGCCGTCGGAGGACTGCATGCAGTTACCCCGAACAGCCAGCTGTACCAGTTGAGGGAGATAGACGGGACGCTCGTTGTACCATACCTGCTCCCGGCGTGGTCCACCATTAATATCTAAGAACACGATGGAGGAATAAGCATCCCTGTACCCCGGGCAATTGAGCAAGTCGAGAACCACATCAGTGATGAAGGGAGTCCACGTCCAATCACGACGATCCTCTACCACCAGCTCTTCCAAGCCCTGCAGGGGCCGCTGAGATAGAATCGAGATGAACTGATCGACTCGTATCCCAGAATCATGAAGTTCCAGTCCAGTCAGCTTGCAGGAGGACCTTCGCAGGAACTCGTCGAACTGCCGTTGTGGCCAACCGTATTGCTCCAATGGGCCACGCACATGGACTTTGAGGCGTTTTAACGCAGGGAGAGTAATTCTTGCCAGAAACCCGGGAAAATGCTCGTGAGTAATGCTGATGAACAGAGATCGAAGGGAAGGATGGAACAAAGGCTCGTCCACAATCGGGCCGAACAACGAATCGACTTTCAACGTACAGTCCTGTAAGCTGCGGCATTTGTTGAGGATGTGAAGCGCTGTGCCAATAGAAGGAACGTAATCCAGGGATAGCGATGCCAATTGGGACCAGGGAACCTTTACAACACTATTTCCCAACAAATCCAGCTCTGGGATTCGAGTGACGTGCAGATGCGAAAGCCGAGGTACATCCTCGAAGATTCCGAAGATGTAATTCTCTTCTCTCTCATTCACTCGATAGTCTGTCTTCATAGTGAATCGTCTAAGCAACGGAGTGCCTACTTTCTCCGGGATGGTATAATTGGCCATTCTCGGACCGGAAAGGTGAAGGTCGATGTCCCGCCATCGGGCAATGTGCTTGATGAAGAGCTCGAGCATCTGTCCGGTGATAAGCTGGTTAACATTTGATTCGTTCTGCTGGTGTAGGGTGAGGGACAACGGAAGGGTTCCGGATCGCGTAATCCAGAGTGTGGCGGATTCGATCGAGGGGTAAGTGGTACCCATCGAGACATAGACAGCCAATCTCTGCCAGAGTTGCGGCTGAGATGTGGCAATCTGTCTCCATGAATGGCAGATTTGGCAGAGAAGCAAGGGTGCCGTTAAGGTATTGACATAGATATCTCGGTGATACCATGGAGTAGGAGTGCCATCGGGAGGAAGGTCAGGAAGACAGTATAGGAAGATTTCAGCCCATAATTCGGGTGGGAAGAGGGAGGATGAAGCTTCGCGGGTTAATCGCTTGTTTGCTGCGCTTGAGAAATCGATTGGATGAGGATGGGATTCTAGGAGACGCTGATACATGGCGGCAAAGAATTTATGATGATAGTGTTGACACAAATACTGAGATGCAAGACATGATAACAATAGGGGCCTTGACGTCACGAGCCACCGTCGGACACCCGCGTATTCTTGATTACGCCACTGGCTACTATGAGCTTGCCTCTTATTATTTCCCCTCATCAGTCCTTTACAACAGATGGGGTATGTATCCAATCACATGTATCCTATAACTGTCCTTTTCTTGCCCCATGGATCAGTCCATATTTCTGATGAATGAATACGGCCGGTGCTAAGAAGAAGGTCTTGTACCGCATCGGCTTGCCTATGGCCAACCTCCATCGCTACAATTGCGTCAGGGTTGAATAGCGCTGGACGCTTTAGTAACCGGGCAATGGCCTGATAATGTTCCAAACCAGATGGACCTCCGAAGAGTGCCTTTGGATCTTCGTAGTTGACGACGGACCCTGGGAGGTCAAGATATTCCTCCCATGAGATATATGGAGGATTGGAGACGAGAATATCTATAGGGGGGACCTGAGTCCCAGGAAAATCAGTAGCAAGGAAATTGTCGAGAGAGGCCCGAAAGGTGTTCTGCGGCTTCGAAGGATCCGATCGTTGTGGGATGCCACATAGAGCAGCGTTCTCGTTAGCTAATCGCAATGCATGCGGCGAGATGTCTATGCCATGTGCGTTGAGGGTTCCCTTTGGCCAGAGATGGCACAAAAGGAGGGGGATACAGCCCGAACCAGTCCCGAGATCGAGCAAGGAACGAGTGGATTTTTTTGGAGACAAGAACTTGTCTGCGAACCTTAAGACCCAATCCTCTGTCTCTGGACGAGGAATGAGGACAGGCGGACGAGTGCGCAGGTTGAGTGGCCCAAAGGGCTGGGTTCCTATACATATGACCAGCTGAGAACTATTGCACCAGGACGCGGGAGGCTAAGCTATACCCAAGATATATTGCAATGGCTCGCCGCGCGATCGTCGGGAAACCATTTCATCGAGAGTCAGGGCTGGCGTCGCGGCTGTTCGCATCCAGGCAAGCTCTAGGGACGCCTGACGGACGCCCAAGGACGATGCCAGTCGTGTAAAGAGACTGGTGGTCGCCATTGCATGTCGGCGTGATTGTGAGGGGACGGGAGATGGAGGACCCGGTTCGGTTCTCGCGGCTTGTGTGAATTTGATGAGCCGGTTGGCCAATGTAAAAGCAATTTCTTAGCTCTGTTGTTCCTCCGGTCCGCCTATAGCTTGTCTCTATCCCTCGTCCCCATCGTCCTCGACGTCCCTCACCCCATGTATGCCGTCGCTCCCCGTCCACAACCCCTCGCCGTGCGTCTCTCTGCGTTCTGAGCCATACTGGTCCTGACATGTTTTCTCCAGCCCACCCAGGCCGGCCCTTCCACCTCGCAGCCTCCTCTCAAAAAGAAGACGTCGCAGTCGAGTATCAATGGCAACGTCAAGCGAAAGCGTGCAGTGACACCAGCAGACGACTCTACGCAGGACTCGACCGCATCGCAACCACCGAAAAAAGCCAGAGAAGGCCCGAAGAAAAAGAAAGCGAACCGTGCCTGCTTTCATTGCCAGAAAGCGCACCTTACCTGCGACGATTGTACGTACTCGATATGTCCAGACGATGGTGTTCTCATATCTCGGCAGCACGACCCTGTCAACGATGCATAAAGCGTGGTATAGCTAGCAACTGTACTGAGGGACACCGCAAAAAGGCCAAGTACCTGCTAGACGACGAGGAACTAGGTGGGTATAACTGTATGCGATGGGGCGAATCTGACATCACGTGTGGCAGAGCAACTTAAACGGACCAAAGAAGGGAGCAAAGGCAAAGCACCGGAGACCCCTGCGCCAACGATACCAATCGGTGAGCTCGTCGTCGTCCGCGTTCTCGACGCCCTAATTCACCGCCGATAATAGTCGAATCCGTTCCCCAAAACGATGGGCTTCTAACAGCCACCTTTGACCCTGCTTTTGCATTTGGCTCCGAGGCCGCCAACCTCGAGTATTCGATATTGTCTGCCATCCTGGGCAACCCAAGTCCTCCGGATTCTGCACCGTCCCCTCCGCCACCGCCACCGCAGTCACAGTATCCATGGCCCTCAGACCAGCTAGACTTTACGACGTCGCCACGCCTAGGCACATCTTATCCTTCCTCATACGGCGATGCCATCGCGTCAGAGCCCGTCTTGCCAAATTCGCCTACTAGCACCCAATTTATGACATATTCGTATTCCCAACCTCAACGTTCGGACGATCTGTCCGAACTGCCGTACTCTTCGCAATATTCCGCTCAGGCCCCTCTACATCCTCTCCAACCGCGATATCCCCTCGACCAACGACCCCGCTCCCCACCGGCCGGTCCCCTGGGCGAGAGCAATCCCACAAAAGACCTCACCGCGCGAGGGCTTCTCACTCCCCCGCTCTCCAACGCTTCACCCAGCTCAATAGCTTCCGTTCCGCCTGGGGTCGCGGAGATTTCAAGACCGAAATCCGCGGTTTCGCATTTGCAGAGTATCAATGATCGAGTAACAAAACCTTATGACTATACGGAGGGATATCACTTCCTGATGAAACATCTTCCCACTCGGTACGTCCGTCGTCGAGCTGGATTGCTTCATGAAAAGAGTGCCCCCCCGGGACTCGAACTCTAATATTCCTTCTCTTCGTCTGCTCTATCCCCTTCCTATACGCTTCTATGCCGACTTTCACTGCACATATCCGCTATTCACCCTTGTCCTCTAAAGGTTCGAGAAGAACGACATCCTCCGGATCGTTCGCGCTTTAGCCATCTTCCGACCTTCCCTCATCGCGCTCCAAATGCCGCTGTCATTGGACGACGAGATTTTCGTGGAAAAGTGCTTCCAACGATCATTGCTCGTAAGCAGAATAGCGTAGGATTTCACTCGGGCAGTTTGTTTTCTCACTATCTGAGTGTGTAGGAACTTGGCAAACTGATATCTTACAGTGGGACGCCAACCGTGGTGTGGCGCCGCACTGGCGAGATCTGTCTTGTCGCTCCCGAGTTCTGTATGCTTACGGAGTGGCCAATGGAAGAATTGGTAGGACGTAGAAAGTATATCTACGAGGTACGCAGAGTCCATCTTCTAACTCCGTACTCCGAGACGGAGACATGTAACCCGGTTTACTTACTCTGTCCCTTTTTCTATTGGCTAGCTCTTCGAAAACCAATCAGTCGTCGAGTACTGGGAAAATTTTGCATCCCATGCGTTCGAAAACACGACACGGTCTGTATACTCGCACTGTGTTTTACTCAAGCCCGATGGCGCACCAGTCCCAGCAACGTTCTGCTTCTCAATACGAAGGGACCTGTTTGATCTTCCCAGCATGGTCATCGGTACGATAGCTCCGTATCATGGGTTTATTCCCAGACTAACAACTTCTATCTATATCTTTTCCTTCAGGACAATGGCTTCCACTTCTATAGAAGAAGCCTCTAGATTTCCCGTTGGCCTGTCAATATCCAATAAACGTAAAGTATGATTATTTTTTTTTGTTATCTCTATCTCGTGCAATCTGGTTTGTCTTCATCTAGTGTTCGGTTTTATCGTGTTCTCTTCGTCGCGCTATTCATTAGCAACTTTTTTCTGCATTTTAAAAGCTTCCTTAACGGCCGGCGCTCATCGTTGCGACGTGCTGGCTTCGCTTAATCGTGTCGGACTCTCTGCGCCTATCTGCTCCTGCCTGCCCTAGCTGATTGTCTTTGTATCTCGTCGCTGTTGCCCTTAAGGTCTTTATGGTCTATCCCCCTTGCGATATCCAGGATTTTTAAACGTTTATCTCATACACTTCCTCTCGTTCGTTCCATACCTCACGGCCCTCGGATGACCGCATATTACATGTCATGTTCCACACGTAACTCTCATGTTGAACATAAAATAGGAATTTTTTATATACATGGCGTTGAAGCGAACTGAGTCGGGGGGCTGAATCATGACGCGCCCAGGCCAAATGACAAGAAGCGGCATGTATATATGACCCCCTATAAGACCCCAGACCATCGCTCTTGGCTCCTTCTCTGGTCCGCTTGTGGAATGCGGAGAACTGGAGAACTGCGATCAACACAAGTCAACAGACCAGGCTAAGTGCTTAGTGTGGGTTGCTTCCACGCGCAGCCAAGGCAGGTACGCACGAAGGCGATGAATTGAATTGCCGCCCAGAACGTCATGCCTTTTCTTTTTCTTACGACAGTGTGTTTTTCCACAGACTGCCGCCCGCGATCGTTGCCCATTTGTACTTTTTGAAAGACTGATAAATGCGGGATGACGGGGAGCTGGAACGTGCTATACATGTACCAGGGCGTTAATGCCCCGGACGTTGGATCCGATGTGCCTTGAAGTTTGTTAAGGCTAGTAAGGCTCGTTAAGGCAAAGGTCGCGTGAATTCAATCTAGCGTAGTAAAGTAACCAAGCCATCTCGATCTAAATAGACAAGAACGAAAAAAAAATTATACCCCAACACATGATGAGAAAGGAATACATATAAAGATCAGTGCCAAGGTCAGAATGAAGCGACATACGCACGCGTTCCTTGCTCATAGATTACGCTACACAAGTCCGGGGGAGCATCATTACTGGAACGGCACGAGTCACTATTGGGAAGGTACATCCGAATCGCACGTCCGAGTCGCCTGCGACTTAGACATTCTCTTGGATAGAAGCGTAGTCGCTCTCCACACCGGGTTCGAGGAAGGAAGCATGTCCGAGGATGAGGAAGCCTGACGCTCCGACCAGCCAGAAGACGGTGCTGAAAGGGCTGGCGAGCCAGAACATGGGAATGCCGATAATAAAGAGACCTGTATAGAGGTGTTTTTGGGTGATGGTATGTTCGCCGAACTGTGTTGCTTCGGGCGCTATTGGCCACGGAACGGAAGATTGGACGGACATACGTGTAACATCACAGGAATGAGGTTGCAGATTAGAATAATTAGAATAGCGTTGGTATAGATTAAGGCGAACTACGCACCGAATCTGTTGATAGCGGCGAAACCACCGACCAGGAAGATGAGAGAGATAATGAGAAGCCAGTTTGTCAACCTATTTGGACCAGGATGATGAGTTGGTTTTACCAAGCTAGAGGGGATAGTGCTTGAGCGTACACAGCGTATACTGCCAAAAGGGCAATAATAAGGAGGTAATTCCCTATAGATCGATTGTTGGTTTAGTTCCAGCCTCCCTGCTAGTATGTGAAGGGATTCACCTGAGAAATAACGAGTGTTGTAGGATATGCGCTGCAGTGATAATTAGCAGATAATCCCCAGTGAGTGCTGGCGATTGGTCCACATACAGATGTCGCCTGGTTCATATCTGCTGGTCGTGAAATGCGTGTCCAATCAAAGAATTCGCTGGGAGGTCGCAATCCGGAAAGCTTTGCTTCCTGCATCTGCTCGTTAAGTTGGATTGAGGGTGGCGTGTGCGTGTAGACCTACCCGGAAAGACTTGAGAGTTTCTGTTACTCGTAGGACGGCCTCCATTGTGGTATACTGGGAGATAGTGGTGGTCGTGGAAAGAGAGTGAGTGGAATGCTGCGTTATTGAGGAACGCACTGTCACTTGTGCACTGTGCCGCAGCGCTGATTGTGTTACGTAAATATTTGGCTACGGGCCTGTGTCCAAATAGTCCTGGGCGCTTGCTTTGTTTGCCTGCAGTCACTCCTCTGCCTCACCCCTCCACCATGATTCGTAGAAATCCGACCTTGATTCCAATGACTGACTCCGACGTTCAGGATGTCAGAGACATGGTTGCGGCCCAGAAAGAGGCAGAGCAAAAGCAGCAACTGCTTATAGCCCAGATGAAGCGCATGGCAGAGGACCCTAACATGACACAGGAAGACCTTGAGATGTCTCAACAGATGAAGGCCTTCCTTGCAAAGGAAGAAACACGCAGACGACTGGGCTTAGACAGAGGTATGCGCCGCCTTTCTGCGACCCGAGCGCAACTAAACGGTGGCAGCAGGGCCATCGCAGAAGTAGTTCGATCGCAGCCTTTTCTGCTGATCGGATTCTGTGGTGAAGAGCATTAGTCAGTGTGGTGTATTTCAGACGAATAAATGTTCCTTCATATTCATCACTCTTGACGTCATAAGGAGTTCTCCCTCTGCCAGTATAAGATGCTAAACACCGTCTCTGGCCTTTCTTTCTCTATCACTTCGACGTCTCTAATTATGTCTCAACCAAGCCTTGACCCATACACCGCGAAATCCGAGAACAATACACACACTCCTCAGGAGAAAATTGATGGTATTTAATCACATTCTACTCTCAGAGTCACATTAGGCGCCGACACCCTCCCTTCACAGCCCTCAAGGAAATCATGCAATCAGTCCATACTGCCATGCTGACTACTCGCTCCGCCGATGGTCAACTCCATGCGCGGGCGATGAACCCTGCTTCCCGTAAGCTTAAGCTTGCCCTTACCAATCACATTCATCTCGTTACAACGGAACTACCCAGGGGACACTGGACTGTCTTTTGTTTTCTTGGCCAACAATGCCTCCCACAAGTTCGAAGAAATCGAGAACGACTCTCACGTCAACGTCAGCTTCTTGAACCCTGCTAGTTCTAGTTGGGCATCGTGAGCTTCTTCGTATCCATAACCATCTGGCCAGCGTTGAATTCAACGTCACAACAGAGTCTGTGGCAAAGCGCGAGTGTCGCAGGATCGGGAGGAAGTCAAGAAGTACTGGACGTCCTCGTGAGTTGAGGAAAATAATATCATGACGAAACGGCATTTCACCTTTTTTTAGAACTTCTGCGTGGTTTGGCGACCTTAAGGATGGTGTTCATAAAGGGGACGAGAATGACCCCAGAGTGTCCATAATTGAACTAGTTCCAGATGAGATCCGCTATTGGTATGCTACCAAAGGGAAGGTCGGCAGAGCAGTGGAGATTGGGATCGGTGCAATGACTGGTAAAACCGCATCTCCCGGGGAACTCAGAGTCATCACAAAGGACGAGGTCAATCCCTTTTTGAACTTAGAACCGTGTCGGATGCTAACTGAACTTTGTTTCAAGATCCAATTGGTGCAAGGATTACACCGTAAGAACTAAGTTTAGGACACTTGTGCCTCCAATTGTACATTAATTGAATGAATCGTTTACGAGCCAAATAATCTGTCTTGTGATAAGTGATGTCTCTTGGCCTTATGAACTACGATGAAGCAACTGAGCGCTTAAAAAGGCGAGGGTGCGTGCAGGCATGCCATGGAATCCACCGTGACTGAGCACGAATATTTCCGCCATTCCAATCGAATTGCTTTCTAGGATATTTGTTCTAGGGATGCAATTGGAAGTAATTGGGAGAAGTGGCTGTTTGGGGTTGCACTCTCTTCCCCTTCCCCACCGTTCCTCTTGGACCCTGTTCCCGAGGCGTATATCGTGGTGCGTAAACTCCCACCTTCGTCATGTAGCCTTTGCAACGCCTGAATTGTGGGGATCTACTCTGGCAACTACTACCAGTGACCCCGACCGCGTTCAGGCATTTCTGGCACGATCTTCAACGACAGAGCTCGACGACAAGTCACGCCGGTCTGAAGAGCCCATCGCTAATACCATGGCGAATATACCCATGATTGTACCTCGTTCGGGTCGTGGGCATTTTCGTGCCTCACAGGGCCCTACATACCTTGTTGGCGATACCACCTGCGCTAGTCCACCTATCCGTCTGTGGAAAGGTGGCCTCTCTGGGAACCGTGCCATTGCAGACCCCCCGCTTCCCGTATGGAGCTGCCCACTTCTGGAGACATTTGCCTATCAGCGGCAAAGGAGGTCAAATCTCCACTTGCATCCTCACGACAATTGACGCTCCTAGCCTCCGAGTTCTTAAGGAATTGGAGGAACCCGATTTAGACCTTCTTTGGGCTCCCACGACCCCCCACTCGCTTCTGACCTCAAAGTTTTTCGACTTTGATGTCTCGGACACAGTCTTTTCAAATCCTTCGAAAGTTTAACACCGTTATCTGCCCCAGCTCTACGATCGGGACGTCGAGACTTGCAAAGCTGCTGACCAAGGAAACCGCGACGGTTCTCTGGCCGGAACTGAGGAAGCTTTCCTTGGCGACAATCCTGAAAACTGTTTCCTTCTGGAGGACCTCTTGGGCCGCAGACCAGCATCAGGCCACCCGCTACGCCAGCTGCATTTCGTCACGTAAGATGAAGAGCAGCTGGAATTTTGGTTGGCGGATTCGAACCTCGACGAATCTCGTTCCGAATTGAAAATCGAAGCTTGGTGGCTGGAGGAAAGCTTGGACTGGTTATAATTGGCCGAAATATTGAATTAACGACGGTCATTTCTCTTGTTCACAGCGCAGGTTTCGAGGGCTCTTGTTTTCGGGCATCGAGCAGCATCTGGGTGTCAACACTGAATTTTCTGTACCTGGTATCAACCTATGCGTTTAACGATCGTTATGTTAGGGCTGCTATAAACACATGGTGACATCGTTGCACTTTGATCCAATAACGTCAGCTCTAATAATAACGAATGACCCGTCTTAGCCGGATTTGAACCATACTGATGACCGAAGGCATATCTAGGTTTCTGGGCAGCATGTAGTGAAATAACCCTGGGCCTTTTGTCCAATGTCTCAGCGACGAATAGAACTGAAGCCCCAGTTCCAGCACTCGAGCAAAATGATTCGACTCAAGATGTGAGAGAAATCAATCTTCGAATAGAGGACGAAAGTGCTACATTGGATTGGGGTTATCGTCAGATACATGAGATAAGAGCAGCATGAGCCCACAAACCTTCGACGAATTGCCCGATGACTGAGTTGGAATGAATTCAAGATCTCCTTCCATATCCACCTGCATTTTCGCCGGAGGATAATCACCCAGCGACCGAGGTATGGGCTGTGATGCAAAATCAAAGGCAACTTCTTCGCCGTCCCCTTCGAGCAAATCAGCAAGCTCCTGAGCATCCATGGTCTCGACGCCAAGCCCAGTGGAACGAAGGACTTTCATTTCGGCCTGTGACAATTGAGACGATGGAAGGAACAGAGGCTCTTCTTCATAATGTCTAGCCGGGGGAGGTACACGACGACCAAGGTCAAATGGTACGGGCGGAGGTGGCATATCCCGGAGAGTAGATTCTGCAGCAGGAACATCCGCAAAAAACGATGCCGAGCCTGTGACGGAAGAAACGCTCTGCATTCCAGGAATAGCACTCTGTGAACGATTGGGCGAGGAAGATCTCGTTCCAGAAGGCATTGGAGCGACTTGAACCACTTTCATCGACTTTTTAATTCTCGGGGTTTCTTGAGGAGCCTCGTCTCGTTCTCGTTTTCTGATGTTCCCGGTGGCAGTGATCTGGCTAGTATTGAGAATATAGTCAGGGGGTTGTATGGTTGAAATTACGAAGAGCCCCTCTACAGAGGGGCCTTCCACGTCAATAAACAGAGGCTCAGCCGGTTGAGTGAAGCGAATGTCGAGAACAGTGCCAAGAGACTCAGCAAATGCGATGGTGGCCTGATGGTAAGGGCGTCAGGTCATGATTTCAAAACTGGGTAGGGGACCTACGTTGAGCTCGCGCAAATGGAATGCAATAGTTATCGGAGACTGTAGTATGTCATAAGAGTCGAACTCCTCGACACTGAGGATGAGTTCGGTGGATAGTCCGACACGACCTGTTGCAGGAATGATTACAGGCATTCGCGAGAAACAAAGACTAAGCCTACCTTTGTTGTTTTCAAGAGAAGATTCCATCGTCTTCAGGATTATATCGTCATAGGTGAAGCGCCAGATTAGTTGAGGGTCAGACTTGGCGCCCTTATTCAAGGCGAAATGTTCAATCATATCTTTGAGTGCCTTTGGGCCAACACATAGTTTTGACTCCGTAGAGCTATCCGGCACGTTGGGTGTCATTAAAGATGTGGTTACAAGAAGGAGCAGCCGGTGGGTTTTTATGACGCCTTTCGAAACATCGGTCAGAGTTACAGAGTGCTTTGGAACAGAAAGCTCACCATGCTTGCAATGTAACTTGACTACGAGCTTGCTCTCTAACCCGTCCTGCCCCTCACCGTGCTCTTCAGAGCTGGAACGCTCGGATATTGTGAGTTCACATTTCTCAACCGATTTTTCCACTGTACGGTGCTTTAGAATGGACAATAGTGCCTATAATCCTGTTGATAGGTTGTGCAAAGCAGTTTCGCAGGACCTGCCTTGGTCAACAGCTGGCCTGTCACGGTGGTCATCTCTTCGATATCGGAAGAGTCGGCAGTTCCATCAGCGCCATTTATTCGGTACTTAGAGAAGAAATCCCTGGTAAACTTGAAGCGACAATAAGCAGACTTTGCCGAATTGACGGCGGATAACGAGAAGGAGTTGGGTGTGGCGTGTATGGTCAGCTCTTCTCCATATTTTGACAGACATGCGAGAGCCCTGACAAATGCTATGGTATATAAGCACAATAGACCGACTTGTGGACGAAAAACGTACGCTTTAGAGCGGTGGAATCGAGGGTTGCCTGCATAATGGGCAGCTACCAAGACGCGCCGAACGCGTTGATTGCAAGCCTTATTGCACAGCCACAGACATTCATTGAAATCTTATTTACATCCTCGATCCCCAATTTCTCTTGCGAGGCAGTGGGGAATACCCATTCGCAATATTCTGAACAATGGTCGAGGCCCAACACCACCATCGACCGACTTTAAAACAAGTAAGCGCCCGATCTCATACCGAATCAAATCTAATCTAACTTTTTATCCAAGCAAAACAAAAAGTTCAAGTCAAAACATGCCTCCAAGGGAGTGCTAAAAGACCGTGCAAAAGGTCGCAATATCTTCTATTCAACTTCATATTGGAAAACTGAACCAAACCTACCAGGTCGGGTCCTTCAAACAGCAAAAGCGGGTCCTAAAGCTACTGCCGCAGCTGCACAGACACGGCTGAATCGAAGGAACAATGCAAAGCAGGTGCAGGCGAAGAAAAGAGAGTCGATCGTTTCCGCAAAACGCCTTTTCAACGGCGTCGATGGCTGTCCAAGAATCGTAGCGGTTGTGCCCTTGTCCCCAGACGTAAGCGCGAGAAATGTGGTTGGTTCGATATCCGCATCCTTGGATGTTCCAGCAGATGATTGCGTCGAGGACGGTTTGTGGAAGTTGAGGTACGCACTGCGATATCGCCATTCTACGACCGTTTCTGATTGCCCCCTCATCTAGAGCAGAGCGTTTCAAAACCTCTCTCCAGTTCAGAACTTTGCCATATCGGAGCTTCTACGAGACATTAGACACATGCAAAGTTGCTGACTATGTCATCTTTGCCCTTTCGAGTTCAGTTGAGGTCGATCCATGGGGTGACACCTTGCTACGAAGCTTGCAGTCTCAAGGCCTCCCCGATGTGGTGACTGTGGTTGCCCCGCATTCACAAATGGATACGAAATCACGCCCATCAATCTTGAAATCACTCCTCTCGTTCATTCAATACTTTGTTCCCAGCCAAACAAGACTTTTTGACCTTCATAACAGTTCTGATCGTCTGAACGCTTTACGAGCACTCGCTGAAGGGAGACCCGACGACGTTCGATGGAGAGATGGTCGATCATGGCTGCTGAGCGAACAAGTGGAATGGGAGGATGGTGTATTGAAAGTCACAGGTGTTGTTCGGGGCGCTTCACTTTCTGCAAATCGCCTCATCCATTTGCCAAATTCTGGGGACCACCAAATAGCGAAGGTAAAGAATTATGTACCTCGAGTGGAACCGATTCTGACAGTCTGGTTATAGATTGCCTCATGTCCTTTGCCTCGATATCACAAAGGACAAGCCGGGGGAATGGATGTGGAGGCAGCGGTCCTTGCGGAACCTAATCCAGATGACGCCGACTCTCTTGTCTCTACCAATGTCCCTGACGATCTCGAAAACGAGCAGACATGGCCCACGGAAGAGGAAATGAATGAAAAATATAATGGAGTGGAGGAGTCCACGATACCTGACGCATTACCTGGGACAACCCCAAAAAATGTGAAGCGTATCCCGAAGGGTATGAGCGAGTACCAGGCTGCCTGGATTATCGACGAAACGGATGAAGAAGATGAAGATAACTCGCAAGTTGGCAGTGACGCCGACATGGCACCCGAAGAAGAAATGGAAGAAATGGAAGAAATGCCAATCGAAGACACTACTGACATGGATACGGAACACCAACGGACGGTCGCGTTCAAAGACCTCGACATTGAAGAGGAGACCGCGCAGTAAGCAGCTGATTTGCTATCAACCCAACAGTAGCTCATAAGCATCCGTATCAGGCTGGAGAGTTGGCGAAATCGTAAACGAGATGAGGAGGATGATGCTGCCTTCCCTGACGAGATTGACACTCCCCAAGACATTCCTGCACGCACGCGTTTCGCCAGATATCGTGGCATGCGATCTTTCCGTACCAGCCCTTGGGATCCCTATGAAAACTTACCCCGAGACTATGCTCGGATATTCCAGTTCGAAGATTTCAAGCGGACAGAACGATCAGTTCGTCGTCGGGCAGAGCAAGACCCTAATAGCATCGAGGTAAGAAAACAATATTTGTCGCATCCTTAGGCTTCAAACTCAAACTTGTTGTTAAGCCCGGTACCCGAGTTACCGTACACCTTCTGAACGTTCCTCGAGAATCCGTTGGTTCTGGACCGATAACGCTGTTCTCCCTCCTGCAACATGAACATAAAGTTACAGCTATGAATTTCGCCGTTCAACGCAACACGGAATATGGAGGCATTGTCCGATCGAAGGTACTGTAGCATATTTATATCAATAGTTTCTATGGTATTAATGTCCTTCCAGGATCCTGTGATTCTTTGCGTAGGGCCAAGGCGGTTCTCCGTCAATCCCGTTTATAGCCAGCATACCCGTGGTGGTGGGAAAGGAACGAATAATGTGCACAAGTTCGAGCGCTTCCTGCGGCATGGTAGCACATATGTCGCAACCATTTATGGGCCGGTGACGTATGGTCATCAATCCTGCACTCTACTGAAAGAGACGAACGATGGTCAAGGTACGACTCGCGTTTCACGGGTCAATTATCTAATCCGCTCACCAATTTTTCCAGCTCCACGGCTTGTGGCGTATGGATCTTTCCAAAACACCGACACCACCCGCATCATCGCTAAGCGCATCATACTCAGCGGGCATCCGTTTAAAGTGCACAAGAAGACCGCCACAATCCGTTACATGTTCTTCAACCCTGGTATGTATCTCGATCATAGGTGCTTACAGGGAACCAACCCATCGTTTGTAGATGACATCCACTACTTCAAGCCAATCCAACTCCACACCAAGTATGGTCGGGTTGGCCATATCAAGGAGTCACTTGGAACGCATGGCTACTTTAAAGCCTACTTTGACGGCCCGATCAACCAGATGGACACAGTTTGCATGTCGTTGTACAAGCGAGTATACCCCAAGTGGGCTCAGCTGCACCTCCTCTACAGTACTCCTCAGAACGGTCAACAGCAGCCTTATGTCGATAACGATGCAATGGAGGAGTGATTACAGATATAGATACTGTTACATTTCGACACAAAATTCTGGTGGCCTACGATGTCGCAGAAACAATTCTATCCTACATATCTTTCGTAGACCAGCTACCAATGGAGGTATATTCGGCCACCTCGGTACAGGATATATTGCGGTTGTAAGGGTGGATGAAGCAGCTCTGACCCTTATCGGGGTCATATTTCTTGGGTCAAGCTCGATTGGCATGATTATTAACACCTATTAACCTCTCTCGTCAGCTACACATCCAAGGGCGTAAAATCGCCTGAGCTTAAGCAATAGATTATACCAAAGACAGTGGAGAGCTGTTCGGCGTGCAAAACACGAGAGTAAGAGCCTGGAAGCTTTGCTAGAGACAATTTCTTTCTCTCGTCCAGCTGGGAATTGGCCAACGAAAATTGGCGCCAGGTATAGGCGGCGAGTTCTTTCGAGTAACGTCGGGTAGGTTCCATCTGTTCGCGATATCTCATATTGAGAGTGGACATGTCCAGTAGAACGAACTCACTGTCGACGGATTATTTATAGCCATTGGTTTGAAATGTGGCGGTGTGTCCGTTCGGGGCACCAGGTGCTGGGCACCGGTACCATCCCACCCCCCAATTCCCACCCAGTAATGACATCATGCCACCAAGTTGCTTCCAGTAGGATCAATTTATCCCAGCGTAACTAAATAAATAGTAAACATGTTGCAACATCAACGCCGTCGAAGCAGTCTCCAGCCCCACGTCAATATTCGACCCCTCAAATCGCTACCCCAATTCCACAGCTCCTCCAGAAGCCCATCTAAACCGCCTCGTTCGTCCCATGATGGCCGATGACCAGGCTTTTCAGTAGCGATGTATCGGAGAACGTCTTTAACAGTAACTAGGCCACAGAGCATTCCGCGGTCTTCAACTAATATGACGCGGGGTCTAAAGTAGCGTTGAGCCTAGCTGCATTTTCCACTGTAAACAAAAGACGCACCCCATTCGTTTGAATATCTGCATCACCGTCTCCAAAGGTAGATCGGGGGATGCTGTCATTGGTGTCTATCACAAACGCCGTGAGCAATTCAAGACAACGAGAAGATGGCGCGTACTTTATTAACCCAGGGAGCAAATTGGACTTCCCCGGCGGTAGTAGGCGCAAAGTACTGTTCAGTAGTGTCTTCTTCCAGCTCGAAGGCAGAGCTACGTCCTAGATCTAGATCATCGTATTCCTGTGCAGTAAATAAGCAGGGTATATTGGTTATTCTTCCTCTAGTCTTGCGTGCTCGCTCTGAAGGACAATATATCAATACTGGGTCCCTCGAGGCTGAATAATGTTTGCATACCAATCACGTATCGCAATTCGCTTCTGTCAATGTAGCCAACTAACGTCAAAGCTCCATCTGCTGTTACGATAGGGAACCCCTTGACGTCTGTGCTCGACAACAGAGATTCTAGATCGATTATGAATCAAAACCATTCATTGAATTAAGCTCAGGTGATATCACGCACCAATATCCTTCACACTCAAACCCGTCTCTGTTAATGTGTGCAATTCCTTCTTCATGACAGCAGAAACTGTAGAGCAAGGTAAGATGGAGGAACAGCACGAAGTCCGACATACATACCAGTAACGTTATACGCGTGATCTTCCTTCTCCAGGAAAGGGAAACCGTTAAACCGAATCATCTCGTCTGCTATCCCATTGGTTCCCAAGAAATCACCGACGGCTTTAGTCACGAGAAGTACGATCTAAAATAGAAATTAGATTAACCACATTGTGCATGAGAAAAGGGGGCCTTGCCATAGTAGGCAGGATGTACGTCAGAGCACCAGTCAACTCAAACATGATAACCACGACGGTGACTGTGATTTTCATGACGCCACTCAGGGCTGCTGCTGCACCCAGAAACGCGTATGTGCCGGGCGTGATACAAGGGACGTCAGGTGCACAAAATTTGAAGATACCGGAGGTAGGATATGCACTGGACGAAATAGTAAGCATACTGTTTGTTGGACGGAGACAAAAACCGACGAACGTGTACATTGCCTTCACCATGATGCCAACCATTCGGCCAAATGTGGCCCCTATCGCCATAGAAGGCACGAAGATTCCGGCAGGAACCTTGCAGCCATAGCTTATTACCACAAGGCCTGTGCGTATGATTGTTGCGAGAAGGAGAGAATTCGCGATTCTCCACTGTGCTTCTGTTCTGTTATCTACTGAGTACTTCTGTCATGGAAGAGACTCCACATATATACTCACTGACATAGGTTGAACACGTTGCCACCCCCTTCGCACTCGCGAAACAGGATTGCCATGCTTGAAGTCATATCAATCCGGAGAAAACGGTTGAAGTAACCAATCATAGCAGTGATGGTCGCAAGAGTAACGGCTTCAGCAACACCATGATTGGCCAAGTGTTTTCGGCGGAATGCAGCTACTTGTAGATTGAATTTCACTACAAAAGCACCGTAAAGTCCCTAGTAGATGGAGCATCAGAGGTGGCATTTGAATTGGACCCTCGTCGTACAAACGCACCCCAAAAACCCCAAGGATCACGAAGAAGATGATTTCGAAAAAGTGCCAATCGCGATCGTAAGTAACCTGGAACATTACCAGCTTACCGGTTCGGAATGGGTTCATTGCCTGGAGCTGGGATCGGTCATGAGTCTAGGAAATTCAGTGAACAGGCTCACAGCTAGCGTGAATGTAGCTATTAACGCGCAGAAGAAGCTTCGCCACATTGTTTTAATGCTGAATGTATGGCTCATTTCCTGGAACGCAAGATTAGACACGGATAGACGCGCCTTGGTTAGAGGGGCCCACCTCAATTGAAAAGAGGACGCCACCGATGGGGGAGCCAAATGCAACCGCGACACCAGCAGCGCTAGCTGCGGTCACAACCTCACGCATTTTGCCTGAAAGGAAGTAAGTCTCAGAAATACACAGTGTGTGTGTACTGCATAGACGCTCACTTTCACTGCGCTTGAAATTGCTGAAGAATCCGGCTACGAGGAAGCCAACACAGCAAGCGACATGGACTGACGGCCCTTCTTTTCCAACGGAGAGACCAGAAGCAATAACTAAAGGCTAGAGGAGGTTACTAGGTGCGACGGAGTCCCCGCGATTCGGCTTACTAGTGTAATACTCTTGATAAAGAAGGTAGACGTCCCGAGGAAACCTTGCATGACGAAGCCCGCGAGAATACATTTGATTTCTGATATTCCGGACCCAGCTGCATATTTTGCAAGCGAACGTACAAGATGAGAAGCCACGAAGGCAAAGGTGGCCTGCGAGGGAAGAGCGTCTGGTCACTGTATTGGCGCGGAGGCTTAAAAGAAGCATACCGCGAATAACACGAAAACAACCCAACGGACGAGGGTAATTGAACTCCAGGTATGCCATAGTTCGCACCCGTCAACTTCTTCGCCTTCCATCTCCCAACAACAAAACTGCTGGCTTAGCCACCACGCGTCTGAGCAATAGCCCATCTTTAGGTCGGAAAACCATTCGCTCATGATAGAGATGATTGCAGCACTGACTCCAATGCAGACACCTTAGGATTTTCGCACTTTAATGAGGCTTTAGAACGCAAATCATCCGAAAGGCGAACGCACCGACAAGACTGACCACGAACCAACTCGAGATGGCATCCGCACCCTTCCGCACCTGTGCCCATAGCCATGGGAAGGTTACTTCGCCTCGAGGTCCCCGTCGAGGTATATTGACATCTCGTGCTATATGTAATCTCTGGGACCGCTCGCGTTTGGCGTCTTGGATCCAATCTGGAGGTGGTGGTCGTTACTTGGTCGTTACATCTAGTTCAGCAGGAGGGTCTGACGATGCGCACCTATTGTTGTAAAATCTTCATACCGCCTGGATATTCTGGGTGTCAGACAGCGTGGAGAACGCAGCGCACAGTATTCACGTACCGCAGCTGCTCGAGTTCTTCGTCTTCGTCTGGATCCATACTGCGCTTGCGAGTTAATGTCAAGCCAAGTCTCCGTTGCGGAATTATATGAGCTGTGGGAGCGGATTGCCAAAAGGACGGATAGGGGGAATACTGTATTTGTACTTGGTTGTAACGGGGAAAGCTTATCCTTTACTTAAATCCCGCTGCTTCGTTAAAACCGTAGCCTCGTACGATCCCTACAACCCTTATACAACTCCCAATGCCAATCCCTGCGCGACGAAGGAACAAGGTCAAGGGTGTCCAGTTTACCATTATGGTCGTTGGTATGTCAACTGCCTTTACCACCACCACCTTTCATCGCTGACCTGCTATCAGGGGCATCTGGAACTGGCCGCACAACCTTTGTGAACACTCTCTGCGAGTCGGATGTTCTGCCCCACAAGGTCTGTGACGAACCTGCCAATGCCCACGAAGAGGCCGGCATTAGAATCAAGCCAGTCAACGTCGGTGGGTTGCATTGTTGTCAACCTCCTCCCGTCGTCACTTGACCATGCATTCCGCAGAACTGGAAGAAGATGGCATTCGCATTGCATTGACTGTCGTCGACACACCTGGATTTGGGGACAACATTGACAACGAGTTCGCGTGAGTTTGCACCATTCCATCCGTTGCAAGCTTTGAAACTGACGGCTCGCAGGTTCCAAGAGATTATGACCTATCTCGAACGACAATACGATGATATTCTCGCAGAGCAGTCTCGTATCAAGCGTAACCCTCGTTTCAAGGACAATCGAGTCCATGCCCTCCTCTACTTTATCCCTCCCACCGGCCATGCGTACGTAACTCGCACCAGCTACGCGTCTCAATACCTGACATCTTGCATAGTCTGAGAGAAATAGACATTGAATTGATGAGACGTCTTTCTCCTCGCGTCAACGTCATTCCAGTCATTGGAAAAGCAGATTCTCTGACCCCTAAGGAGTTGAAAGCCTTCAGGAAACGTGTAGGCCAATGTTCATAACATGCATGTTACGGTCGACCTCATGGCGTCATAGATCATGGAAGACATTGATCATTACAAGATTCCAATCTATAACTTCCCTTACGATGTCGAGGAAGATGATGAAGAAACTATCCAAGAAAATATGGAGCTCCGGGTAGGTCCCAAGCACCCCATCGAACCAGACGAAAACTGACCGTTATCGAAGGCATTGCTTCCTTTCGCTGTTGTTGGATCTGAAGAGGAAATCGAGATTGAGGGCGAACCTACTCGTGCCAGAATCTATCCTTGGGGTATTGTTGAAGTCGATAACCCTCATCACTCTGATTTCGTCAGACTCAGGAGCGCCATCCTCGGGTAAGTCTCGCTTCTTCGTAGAACGAAGCATTGCTAAATTTATCTTGTCCAGTTCTCACTTGGGCGATCTCAAGATGCTGACTGAGGACGTCCTCTACGAGACTTATCGTACCGAGAAACTTTCTCGAGCTGTAAATGCTGATCATCGCGAGTCTCAACTCTTGCCTGAGGACCTTGCCAACCAAAGCGTCCGTCTCAAGGAAGAGCAGTTGCGTCGGGAAGAAGAGAAGGTGAATCAATCTTTAGTCACTCCATCCGACAGTCCTGAATCAATCAATCTTCTAGCTTCGGGAAATTGAACTCAAAATGCAACGAGAAATCAACGAGAAGCGCCAAGAGCTCATGGCAAAGGAGGTCGCTCTCAGGTTTGTCATCACACTATACCTGCTTCTGGGCGCTTCCTGACATTCTGCGACAGGAATTTGGAAAGCAGGATTGCAGCCCAAGATTCCAATACCAGCTATTAAACATAATGCCATCCCTACTCGGACTTTCCTAGAACATTCATTTCTTGGGACTTCTCTGCGATTCACCCTAGCCCTGGCATCTATGTTGTTATATACCCATACCCTGATCTTGGTCTTACATTCTCCAATATAATCATCTTCATCTTAGTTCTTAAAATTCGACCAACACATAACGTGACCCATCATGCATCATGCTGTGATCCCATCCCATTGGTCCTAGATCTCTCAGTTTTCGGTTCGATTTATACATGGAGGGGCCATACCCTCCACTGCCCTGAGCGCCCGCTGCTCAAATAGATCTCAGCATCCTTCTGAACTCCAGCCGAGACCTCGAGATGACTGCTATCCCAGATCAGCTACTTTTCACCTATGCCGAACGCGTCAATGACAAAGTCGTTATAATAACAGGTAGGGCGCCCATTCAAATCGGAACCTGTTGATATCAAGCAGGATCCATGCTCATCTTTTTGTCGGGTTGCAGGCGCTGCGAATGGGATTGGAAAGGAGACTGCGATACGGTTCGCGTCTTATGGGTACGTCCGGGCGCGTTGTGGTTTATAAATACCAATGAACCGTAAATCCTCCATTGCAGCGCTAAAGTCGTCATCGCCGACCTTGACAGAACCAAAGGCCCTGATGTCGTGGCAGAAATTCAGGCCGCTGGAGGGTACATTTCTTGTCTATTTCGAGTTTTCTTCGGCTCTCTGACTCCGTGCCATCGTCCTTGTAACATAGGAAAGCAACGTTTGTTCCAACGAACGTCACCGTCTGGGATGACCAGGCTGCCATGTTCGAGCATGCTATGGCCACGTATGGCTCCGTCGACGTGGTTGTGCCTAATGCTGGTGTAGGAGAAGTACCTCGTGGTGGTTTCCGAAATGTCCGATTCAAGGACGGCAAGCCAGTCGCCCCATCGATCGCCACGCTCGAGGTGAATTTGATTGGAGTGTCTTACAGTATGCAGAACCTTTCTTCCTCAGTCTAATCATATTCTCGACTGACTTGTCGTACGATTAGCTGCACACCTGGCGCAGCATTACCTGATGATTAACCGAGTCAAAGGCGATCTCAAGTCACTGGTGTTCATAGGGTCGGTAGGTAAGGACGACAGCTTCCGTCTTTCCATACTACTATTTCTCATCTACCTGCTTTATTTAGCCTCATGGATCCGTATACCTGAAGCTGAAATGTATACAGCATCGAAGCATGCAGTCCTCGGATTAATGAGGTCCATGCATCCGCGGCTAGAAGTGCTCGGAATCAGAGTAGCATGTATTCACCCGTGGTTTGCTGGTGAGCTTGTGGTTTTTTCAATGAAAGTCTATTGCTCCTTCCATACTTACGTCTCTTTCAATGCAGACACTGATATCGTCCCCTTTACGGCGAAACTGCTTCTAGCGGGCATGCCACTCACACCGGTGCCTCGGATCGTTGGTGCCATCTTCTACGCTGCCACAGACCCTGATCAGTCGAGCAATGGCTCAGCATGGATGCTAGCCGACGATGGACCGGTTGTTCTCATACGTAAAGAACACTTCAAACTCGGAGTCTATGGGATGATAGACAAACGAATCAATGCCCTTACTGCGTAAGTACTTGAAACCACTCGCCGGATAATCGTGTACCGGTACTGACGAGAACCCTGTAGAGGACTGAAGGGTATCAGGTTTTACGTTCGTTTCTTGAATGACATGTGGCGACTAAGTCAATCAGCCCGGAAGTATACTGTTACAGCCCTTGTGGCTGGCTTGACATGGTACTATCGTAATCAACTATTCAGACTTGCAACACGCCTCCAGGAATAAGAATACTGGACAGATGTGGGTGCCATCCAGAACCTAGACAGGTTGCAGAGCAGCCAGTGTCCTCTACTAGACACAAGCTATGGCAATTGGCTCTATGCCTGTACGTTTGTTTGCATGATCTAATCGCTTTTCTATGCCTCGCTGCTTTTTTGCCCTGTAGCTGAGCAAGCCTCAGAACTTCCAGTCATAGTAATATGAATGAAGATCCCCCGCTTATTAGCACGCCAGTATGGGAGAACGCTATTATTAGTACAGGTTCCAGGTGCTACACATACTTCTTGACAAGAGAAGATACATTTTATCGCATTGTGATGGCCGTGTCCTCCTAGCTTCAATTCAGCGCAAGCCAACGATTTCAGCCGGCTAAACTTTCGTCACAAAATATGACAGGTCTGTTGCCACCGTCTTTCGCCGGGTGCGAGCAGGAACCGACTCTATTGTCTTCCTTGCCCAACGGAACCGTAACAGGGACTGCTTGATCTGGTGACGCCGGTCTGGTGATGGCAGTTGCACTTCTGTTTGCCACTTCGCTCTGAACATGAAGAATGGAAGGTTTTATTTCCACTGGGCTTTGTTTCTGGCATCTAGTTTCGCCATATAAATCCTGGACCTGTTCAGACGCAAAATCTGAATATCCAAGAGGCACCCACCTACAATGTCTAGGATACCGGATGAGAGACTCTACACCTACAGCGACCGTGTCAAAGACAAAGTCGTTGTTATAACAGGTCATACGATGTCTCCAAGTTCCTCTCTCCTTAGGCTAACCCTTTATATCTTGGTTATAGGTGCTGCCGGTGGCATTGGAAAAGAAAGCACGATACAATTTGCATCCCATGGGTGAGGAGATTGCTCTTAGTACGAGCAAGTGATACTGAAGTTATATTTCAGTGCCAAGGTGGTCGTTGGGGACATTGACAAAGTTAGAGGAGAAGAGGTAGTCTCGCAGATTGCGGCTGCTGGAGGGTAAGTAATTCAGTCGACCTTTCGTCCTACCCGTACAAAGGGCAAAGTTCTCACTGCCTTTATTAACTAGGACGGCAACCTTCCTTAAGTGCAACGTTACAGTATGGGATGATCAAGTTGCGCTATTCGAGCATGCTATCACAACATACGGCTCTGTCGACGTGGTGGTAGTTAATGCTGGCATAGGTGAATCGCCTGTAGGGGGATTTGGGACTGTCAATTTCAAGAACGGCAAACCAGTCCCACCCAGTTTGTTAACCCTTGAGGTGGATTTAATTGGATCCTGCTACAGTACATCTCCTTTGCTCTTATATCTAAACCGGTGTAGTCCCTCACCTATTTGACATTTAGCCGCACACCTTGCTCAGCACTATCTTCTTATTGGCCATGTGGAAGGTAGCCTTAAATCTCTCGTGCTTGTTGGGTCCATGGGTATGAGTACTCTCTTCTTCTCGCCCTGAAACACACGTTGATATTAATGCGATAGCTTCATGGATACGTCTTCCTTTGGGCGAATTATATACTACCTCGAAGCATGGGCTATTGGGTCTGATGAGAGCATCGTACGAACGACTCGAGTTATCTGGAATCAGGGTGGCCTGCATTCATCCTTGGTTCGCCGGTTAGTCTGAATTGCTGTTACGGATTCCCTCGCTTACACTCTTTGAAACTCCCCAGATACCGGCATCCTGCCGTTGTCCGCGAAAGCCGCCTTAGCAGGCTTCCCGCTGACTTCCGTACCGCGCATTGGTGGCACTATCTTCTATGCCGCTACGGATCCTGACCCTTCGACAAACGGATCGGCATGGCTTTTGGCAGACGATGGACCAGCTGTCGTTGTGGTCAAAGAAGAATTCAAGCTCGGTGTCTACGCCCTGCTTGACGAACGAGTGAATGCATTCACCACGTAAGTAACTAAGATCCCGTCGCACAAAAACCAGAGCTAACTCAATGCCACCATCCAGGGGTGTTAAAGGCGTTGGCTACGCGGTTCGTCTAGGACGTGATATATGGAGACTGTTTGGTAAACCGTTCTTGAAGTACGGCTCAGTGGCTTTGGTTGTTGGGTTGGTTTGGAGTCACCGTCAGGGGGATAGCATAACGAGCCTTATTTCAAGCCTGAGGAGGTAGCTTCCATTCAGATTTAGCTTCCGGCATGGACATTCAACTTGACCCCATCATGTACACACTTACTCTCTATGACCCCTATGACACGATGGCGGGACTTGCCGAACTTGACTTCATTACCCCTAATTTATCGACATTAGAACTTGCACGGAAACCATCATTTTCGGAACGTTATTCTGCTCATACTCTTGTCATACTGTCCAGTGTCTACAGTAACCAGCTATTTAAGTGGGTGAAGATGCCTGAATATCTCACTCAAGAACAGATTGACCAGGCATGAGCCGTTCATCTCAGTATTCTCTGCCCTGAATTCAATTGACGTTCTTCCGCGCAGTTCAATAAGAATGGGTACGGATCAGCGTCATATTGTCTGAAGGAATGGATCTTGAACATTGCTTCAGATACCTTATCGTTCCGTCATTTCTATCGGGTGATGAAACGTCGAAACTCTTGAATCGCGCAAGAGAGTTGCTGGATGAATTCGATCCAGAGACACATCCCTTGGTACATGGTTTCGTTCCAAAGATGATGCCGCTCATCTGACGCTCCCTTCACCCTTTCGTAAATTGCAGACTAAATTCACAACAGGGGATGATGACCATGTCGGCGACGACTACTTCCTAACCTCCGGAGATAAGATGTAAGGGGATACAATTTTCCAATGCTTGTTGACATATAATATCTGGCATTCAGCCGATATTTCCTTGAAACGGACGCAGTCAACAGCAATGGGAAATTGAACCGAGAGAAGCAGAAAGCAGTCAATAAGATCGGTCACGGTACAGTCTCTCCTATAGAGTAACCTATACCCCGTTCACACAGATCCACAGCTCTCCATGAATTGGACCCCGTGTTCCGGAAGGCCACACTTGAAAACGCGCGGATGCGTGCCGTTGTTAGGGACCTTAAATTCCATCGGGACCCAGTAGGTGAGAATAGATATCCTTGCGCACAGTGCGTCGCATTCCTTATGGTTTGCCTCCAGCTCTTCAATCCATGGTTATCACGAAGCAATCGCAGATCGGTGGGGAAGGTGCGGCCATTCAGCCCTCAATAAAAATTGGTCTCAAATTATAAATATATTCAGTTCCTGAACATAACGATTCGTATGTTCCCGTGCTCTCCGAACTTATGGTCGTATTGACGCTTATCTCTACATGATAGTACATTCTTGGTAGAGTCTCCATGAGAATAGTTTGGACCATGACTGACATTTCCCCCAGTACACAGATCCACCGTCCGCCCTGGGATTCTGGATCGCATTGGAAAAGTGTACTGCATCGAACGGCGCTCTCTCGTTTCTGCCGGGTTCCCATAGAACGGTACCACTTACCAAACGATTCGTTCGGCTTGGGCCAGGCAAAGGAACGGGATTTGAGGGATTGGTGTCACAGGAAGAAGAGAAGGCTGCTTCTGAACACGCCAAAGGAGACTACGTACTCGAGACATGCAATCCAGGTCAGTCATTCACCGTAATGCCTGGTTGGTAGGATTTCCTGATGTCCTTGGACTGACTTTCTAGGCGACCTTGTCCTTATCCACGGTTTGGTGTCGCACAAATCAGAGAGAAATACAAGCCCAAATACGAGGTTTGCCTACACCTTCCACATGATAGAGTCACCGCCCTACGCCAGATATGACGAAAAAAACTGGTTGCAACCTACTCCTTCGATGCCATTTTCGCGAATCCTTCCTCCGGGAGAGATCAATGTCTTGGATGTCTTGGATGCTAACTGACAGGGGTAGGTCGTCGTAAAACTGCAGTTCATCATCGATAAATATCCAAGCGCCGTCCATATTCATAGGTCATTGTTTACGATAAGGAAGAGGTTATTTGCCATTATTCTTCTGCAATTCCCTGGGATGGAGTTTAAGATAGCAATAGAAACGGGTTCTAATTCACGCACCGTCTACTATTCTGGACTCTTATGAACAACCAATCGACGGCTGCTCGCACTCCAGTTCTACATGAGATTAGTTACCAAACCATGGCGCATATAACGGAAGGCCTTACCCTTCCAAGGCTGATACACCCCTAACGTCCAGACTGGCAAGGCGTTCTCTTCGAGCTGCCACAGCATTCTCAGTTTCGCCAAACCGATCCCGGCGGGCACTCTCCAGCTTGCGTTGATGCCAATCCTCATAATCATTTCTGATTTCTTCAACGGAAAGGCTGAGAGACGAATCCTGTTTATTCGCCAGAAGCAACAAAGGTACACCCAGAATTTGGGGTGCGGACAGAACGGAGTCTTCATATAATGTAAATGACCCAACGTTAAAAGCCACAGAGGTTATACGCACCGAAGACTTCCCATCCTTCACCGAGTCTCTCCCTGTCCTCAGCGTCTATTACATAGACAACGGCATGGCAATCATCATAGTATTTGGGCCATATATTTCGGATTCCACGTTGCCCGCCCAAGTCCCAAAACTGCAGGATCGTTGAGGGAAGAGTGATCTTTCCCGCTGCCCAGTTCCATGAGCAAGGGTCCACAAGAAGACAGCATGAAACCCACTATTCTGCCCCACTGTTGGCCCTATCTTATCAGGAGACAGCCCCGGTGTGTCGTTATAGAGCGTCTTTATCTTCTCGAGCAGTGTCTATAGCTGCCGTCAGACCTTGTTGACTGACCCAAGGTGGACTGCTATACCGTTTTCCCCGCGCCATCTAGTCCAATGATAATGACAGAGAACTCCTCCTTCCTGACCATGTTAGAATACCACTCATTGCTCTGGAACGATGCTACTCCTCACCTAGTTAGATATTCGTGAAAGCCTTTAAGTAGGTGGTACATGAATGGCGGAAGCAGGGGTCGCCGGTCGCTGTAACGCGATGAGCGCGCGGAGCAAATAAGGATCAACAGCGTAGAACTGACCACTCTTCCGCGGCAAGCACCGTCATTTCAACCTTCACCTCGACATGGGACTGTATTCCTACTACAGTTATGGCCTTCCTTCATTCCTAGTTATTGTTATTGCTCTGTATCTGCTGTTTACCGGTATGTCCTCACTGCACGTAACTTGACCTCCAACCTTTTCGAACGCCGTCACCAGGTTCCGGAGAAGCTTTCAATGTAGGGCGTTTCCTCGAAGAGTCAAGTCCTTACGCATGGGGTGCGACTGGCATTGGTCTTTGTATCGGCCTCAGTGTCGCTGGTGCTGGCTGGTACGTGGCTAACCCTACATCTGTCCTCTAATTAAGGTTTGTTTCCAGGGGTATTTTCTTGACAGGCTCTTCCATCCTCGGTGGAGGCGTTCGTGCACCTCGTATCACCACCAAGAACTTGATCAGGTTCGAATAAACACCTGTCGGCCGTCCCCCGTTCTGACTCGATCACCAATGCAGTATCATCTTCTGTGAAGTCGTGGCCATCTACGGAGTCGTGAGTTCTCCTGTTGACTGGACTGGTAGAGATATAGCCAACACATGTACTGCAGATCATCGGCATTGTTTACTCCGCAAAGCTCACCAACGTCGCCGAAGACGTCCTATACACTCGAGAGAATTACTATACAGGTTAATTCACTTGCCTGTTCCACCATTCACGTACTGAACGAAACAACCGCGACAGGATTTGCCCTCTTCTGGGGTGGATTAACAGTCGGAGCGTGCAATCTTCTTTGCGGTGTTTGCGTTGGTGTCACAGGCTCAACCGCAGCAATCTCAGACGCATCAGATCCGGAGCTGTTCGTCAAAATTCTGGTCGTCGAAGTCTTTGGCAGCATTCTTGGTTTATTCGGCCTTATTGGTACGTCACTACTTCAAACACCTCTGATGTGCATGCAAGTTCATGGGTTCTACTTTTTTAGTTGGATTGATTATGGTGGGTTCGGCGGGGGACTTCCAGGCGGCCGCGTCGGTCTCTACAATCGCTGCCAAAGCAATTGCGTCTCCATTCGTATCCTAATTTAATAACACAATACACCACCCATACCACATCCTCTGTATTCAAAGTCCATATTCTGTGATGTCAACTTACAACACAAGTAATCTCGTAAAGATCATAAGCTGGGTATCCCATATTGTCAAACCAAAACGTCCAGACATGTAAAAGCCGTCATTGATCGCATTCTCTTTATTTCTTCTGATCCTCGAAGGGATTCTCTGCGTATTCCAGATCGTCGTCGCTGTCATCCCGCCGTGTTGATTGCTGTCCAGCAGGAGGATCACGGATCAGCGATACTGGGCGCTTTGGAAGTAAACCAAGTTTTCCTATACCTATACATGTCAGCGAATTCACGGAATCTTGGAATTTTCCATACCTCCGTCGATGGGCGTAGGAGCAGGGTTAGGAGGAACTGGCGGAGAAGAGGACGTGGCCGGTGTCACTGGTACCTGTGCTCCAGTGGAAGGCGTTCCAGCCACAGGATTAGGACCACCCCGGGATGGAACAGCTGCTACTTGATCAGCTCACCGCTTCTGGGAGTGATTAAAATAAATTTACGGTTCGGGGTTGCATCATATCCCTGCACTACAGAGGCAGGCGTGCCTTGTGGGAGAGATTGTGACGGAGAAAGAGTAATAGGCGAGTTGGGATCATAATAGGAAGCCTGCTGCTGAGGAGGGGCACCATGGTGGTATTGGGGGTACTGCGTCTGATGCGGATAACCCTGAGGATCATAGCCTCCCTCCCATTGGGCTGAAGGAGCCGTGGAACTCGACCTTGAAGAACCATGTCCATAAATCACCGGCCCACACGATGCAGAGTCAAACCTCGGGAACTTACCCTCCGCGTTCGAATTCTTGGATCTTAGCCTTCACTTTGGTGAAGATATTGCCAAAGGTCTTCTTCCCAGCTATCGGTTATTGGTCGAGTTAATGCTGAGCACATTGTTCAAGACGATCATAATCTCACCCTCAGCAACTTTGGTAATGTGTTCTTGTATTTCAGCCATAGTGTCCTTATCGCCCGATGCACTTCCTGCAGTTTGAGGAGGCTGCTGGGATCCGTCATTTTGGTCGTGCCGAGAGTCTCGGCGTTGGGGAGCAAGCGCGTTCCTCTGATTCCATCTTAATTGCTGCTCTTCTTGCTCCTCGAGCATCAACCGCCTGGCAAGTTGCTCGTCCAGTTCTTCCTGAGTCTAGAAATCGTTGGACATATAAGAGCCAATCCAGGATAAGCTGCCTAATTGGTATCTCTTACCATAGGCTGAGCTTGTGGCGGCGGAGCTTCGCTCTTGTAATTTGGGTCGCTCATACCTAGTAGAATCTCGATTGCAGCAGCCTGGTCTCCACCAGCACTCTCCAATACGGATTGCCTGCAGTTCCCGTGAATACATCTCCTAGACAGAACGAGGATCGGCGTACAAGATGAGTTCATCAAAATCGGGGAAGATTGCTTTCAGTTCAGATATTGCTGGGTCAACTGGGGTATTATCTCGAGTATCCTGGGCCAGTGGCGACTGTGAGACAGGCCTAGTCGATGTATTGACTGACGGCGGAACACTCGAAGCATGCTCGCGTTGTGCCTCCTCAAGGGTGTCATTATCAAAGGGATTGGTCGACTTGCGGGCCGTCTCCGTCGGTGGACTTGTAGACCCCTCTGGCGAGGGCGACGAAAGGGCTTGAGCTGTAGGCGAAGACGGTGGTTTGGTTGAATCGGACATTATCAGTAAAAAGACAGAACAAGTTATGACGGATTCATCAATGGCAACGGAGCGTTATAAACGTTTGCAACCCCATCCGCGCAGCTGCACTGCTTATGTAGCTGCGGCGGCGTTACCTTGCCGCCAAGCACCACTTCCCAAACATAAGACATTCCACCAATAGAAATTGGATTCAAGCAGAAGTATTAATTTATGCAGTAAATTACATTTACCGTTTCGATTTCTTGCGCCTGTCCCCATCATCCGTTCTATCCTTTCTCTTCTTGCCGGGTTGTATAACAGAGTTGATTTTATCCAAAAACCCTTGCAAGATTTCTTTCTCACCCAAACGAACGATGATTGCGTGTCGCTTATTCAATGATAGCTCTCCCTGTAGAATGGCTTCATCATCCTAATATTTTTTCTCAGTTCAGAGCGCGTTGGTGGACATTCCAGTACAGAGACGTACCTGGATCGAGGTCAAGTACTGTGCCCAACGCTTTTCCAAGGCCTTTATAAGCACTTGGAGAAGGTCGGGCTCCGCCTTTGGCTTGGGAGGCATTCCCTTCTCTTGCGCCTTCAGCCACTCGCTATTAGGAAGCAAGAGTAAACGGGTAAGGGACAGTGCTGCAGGAGGGAACTCAAGGTCCCGTTCAAATTCCAAAACACTGCAGGAAAGGTTTATCAATGATCCATATGAACTGGGGACGACAAAACTCACTCATCTCCGCCTTCTTCCAACCACCAGTCGATTCTTTCGTCAAGGGAACTATTGGTGGTTACGGTTTTCACTACGTCAACAATGATGTCCGCGCCTAACTCAACGACATCGCCTGGATTCCCTTGTTTCCCGCCTGGAAGTGGTAGGACATCAACGTGCCCATAACATCTCAACAACTCGGCGTTTGGAAGATGGCCATACGTATTCCACTACATGGATTAAAACAAATCAAATAACAAATAAAGAATACAGAACATACTATTTGTTCGCCACTCTTGATGGGTTTGGTCGTAATCATTTTGAGCTCCTCTTTTTCGTGGAACAGCTTTGCCTGTGCGGATGCAGACGATAAGAATACTTACGAATAAACCAGGACTCCTTACGCACGTTCTCTGTACCATATCTTGCATTAAGCATATCAGCCATGGGGACCATGGCGATATCTGAAGAGTCCTGCTCCTCTTCGTCGTCGTCGTCACTGTGTTCATCCTCTTCCTCATCCTTTGCTAAATTTTCATCGACATCCATTGCGTCGCTGTCGTTTCGTTTCGTTGAATTCTCCTGGTCATCTTCATTGCCCTCCCACTTTTCAACAGTGAAACTTCTCGAAAGGATCTGACTTCCCATGATGTGATATCGCCCCAGCGAATAGAATTCTTCGCCATGGGTGAATATGTGTGGCATTTTCTGTGCTTTCGTCAGAAAGGGTAAAGAGGTGTAACTCGAAAGTACATGCTTGGAGGGCGGGCTTGATCTTCGTTTCGTAGTCCCGGTTCGCGTCCTCTTTACCGAGCTTCTCTGCAGATCGTCAGTCAAATCGAGCCATGTAGTGAGTTGAGCCTATTATACCGAGGACAGATGTCCCTGTAAGTTGTGAGAGATCATCTTCACTCCAGAACATCGGCGTATCGAAGTGCGTGGGCAGAATATCTAGAGATAGATCGAAACTTAATTAATTCCATCACAGTTTTTTGACTTTACGCACCTAAATATCCAGCCCACTTGGATTCATTCGCGCGAGAGGCTTCCCACATCATGCAGAGCATCAGTCCCGACCAGCCTTGGTGTAATCCTAGCTGTTTCCATTGCTCGAGACCAACAAGCTCAGGCAATTGTGAAGTTCGCGTCGAAAGTGTTAAGGCTCGCGGGATTGTGAAGAGCACATAGCCTTCCTAGGCAGCTGTCGCAATTAGACTCTCCGTCATCATCTGGGTAAGAATTAATCTTACAGGTAGATCCTTGAGGGCGACGGCTCCACGACCACCCTCAGCAGGAGGGAAGTCTTTTACACCCATGGCAGTTCGGTCAAAGTTGCCTCCTTGATCTTGGAACCATTTCACAAATTGTTCAGTTGCTGAAGTAGACGCCATGGTGTAGGAAATTCTGGAGCAAGCCGTTGACGGCTTTTTTGAGGTCAAAAGTTTTGAAGCCAGCCGTTCGCGACTTGTCGGCAACCAAACGGCAAGATCCGTCAGGGTTCCCACGATCGTTTGGGCGCTTAGCTCCATGCATTCGAAGTGTGCCTAGACCTACCTCAAGTGAGCGAAGTGAACGTCCAGTAGGTGGACAGGCACAGGTACGTGAGAACGTCTTAATGTCAAGGTTTGGCATCTGTACAGGAACTCCCTTTGTCGGACAACGGCTGCTGAAACACGGCGGTTGCCTGGAAAATACTCTGGACCACAGTAACTGGCACTAGAAGCCGTCAATGGTGGCATTTTTGTGGGCGGATGACCGCCGAGCGACATTTCATAATTTGTCTATCCCGCCCAATTGAAAAATGGTATCCTAGTGACTATCACAGACACTCTCATTTCAAGGCCGCCCGTGGCGATACGACATCGACACCGAGGGATAATTACAAACCTGTTTACCATTGAAATCGTCCAACTGCACTCACGTCATCCGTCCGCGTCAGGAGTGCTCCTCTAGTTCCCGCTTTCAACGACGGTAGCCAATCTTCCCCTATGTACTAATCAAAGTTTGGCGCTATGCTCAACATTACCACCATCCTACGCTGTCTTTCACGTCCAAAGCAGTGGAAGGTTCGGACTCCGTCACTCGGTATATCTGACAGATGGACCCACATACTGTTATCTGCGCATGCATTGCGTTTGCGATACTCCAGCACTCCGGCTCTGTAAGAAGTCACCCTGAACTTGGATATACCAGATTCTGGACCCGGCAACTTGCATCCATAGCCTTAGAATAACGTTACCTTCTCTTTTTATGTCGAGTATCCATGAGCTGCGCTCTTACCTCTGGAAATCCGATGACATCCTCCAATAAGAACAGGCCCGGTTCTAGCTCCATCAGCCTCAGAGAGGATTTGGCAGGATCGGCGACTTGAAGAACTCCGCGCGGTTTCTTATGCTGTTGGCAGCTCAGGGCACCAGAAGTGGAGGCACACTACACAGGGCCAGAAGCAAGACCCCAAACGATGTCTCCCATCTAATATGCAGCTGAAGATCCGCTCAGGGGACCTGTAGATAGATAGGTAATTTAATATACGGCTTCATGACCCTCGGTACTACTGCGAGATAAGCGGTTTGTCGACCAGCGTCCACTACACATGCGCAAGTAAGCAGATTTCAATTGACGGTAGTGATATTACTATTAACCCGTGTAGTTAATTCCTTTTTTCTCTTTCTGAGCACCGACTGAACCGGCATGTAAAAAAGGAAATGTTAGGTCTGGGAGAGCAGTCGCATATATAGCGGCCCCCAACTACTTCTCGGGGTACTTAAAACCATTTCGTTACTACTTAGTACTCGCTCTTTTCTGGTTCTGTCTGGGTGAATACATTTAGCCGCACCGTCAGAGCCCACCTAAGTCGGTAATTGGTAGAATTCGAATTATCTTTGGACGCCCGAGATTATCGACACAACCTCCCAAATATCCCTCGAGAACCGCGCGTCCCGCACGGTTCGTTCGAATCTCAGGTCAACGGTTCGGTAGATAATTACGGAGGGTTGAAATCCCAAGGATTCTTGAGGATCTCTTCCCCCTCCACCGGTATTTGACTATTACTGACATCATTCTCTAATCACTTCTTCACCTTAGACTAGTTGGATCAAGAGACCCAACGAGCGATGATCTTCACCATAAAGCCCTGATACTAAGTAACGGGAAGATGAGCGCGAACCTTCCGAAATTACGAGCTTCTGCCCAAAGCTCCATTCCTAGTTTCAACTTGCAGAAGCTCGGGAGGAAAGCTTAATTGATGGTCCTACTTTCGGTTCCCTGTTACTGACTTCCTCTCCAACAATGCCGTTTGCATCACTGGGAATTCTTGGTGGAATACCGTACCCGAGGTTATGTAAATCGGCTTCTAATGTAGAAGTTAGGGCATTCTGTGTATGGATGTCTGTGAATTATGGATTCGACTGTCTGTCCCCAGGATTTGGTCCTCGAGGTGACGGCGACTCGGACGTACCGTCCTAAACAATCGCGCAAATTGCGGAGACGAAGACAATGCCCGGAAGGCGTGCCAGAAGGGAGCTGAAGTCACCGCTCAGCTAATTACTTATAGTTACAATGCCCTGGGTGACAGCCTCCCCGAAGACCTGTCTACTTTGTACTTCTTCGAATTGACACTGGTTTGGGAGTACTAGTAGAAGTCTTGTCGACGATTATGATGGAGAGATAAAACGTGAAGGGATGAAGGGCTCCATAATCAAGCACTCTATTCCACGACAGAAAGAGAGACAGCATTGCAGATATTAAATAATCTCAAAGGCTAATTACACGGAGTTCCACCCACATTGGCCTTGGACTTGCCAGTGGGATCGACAGAGCCATGATAATCGTGGGAAATCAGACTCGATTTGGAAATAGAACCATCATTTCCAAGCTGAGGTCCGCTGGTTCTTGTTCCAAGCCTTCTCCTGCGACAGCGCTCTCGTTCCCTTCTATGAGTATTTACGAGCGACTACAGACTAACTGTGATAAATTGCTCGAAGACTACAATGCCAATTTACAGGACGTTGAAAGGCTTCAAGAGACTCTTATTAACGACATTCTTCCATCCTTCATAGACGAGTTGGACCTGGCTCCGGATGCCACGGAGTGGGCAAAGGAATGGCTTTTAGATACAGGTATGCTTAATTGAAAGTCGAAGGATCAGAGGCCTGATGTTTCTTGATCCTCTAGCGTCCATGTTCCGCATTGCAAGGGCGAGCTTCCATCGTATTCACCGCACCGTTCTTCGCTGACCGGCGACGAACAGAGAAATAAATTCACCAAATCCTTCACAATGGAAGCTGTTTGGAAGAATCTCATCTGGAGGCTCCAGAATCTCTGGGCACAACCTAGTTCGCCGGTGCCAATGCCCAACGTTCACTGTCTTCCCCCCGAGGCTGTCGATCCATTTGGACGGCCCGTTATTATAATTGAGACCATCCCAGTCGCACTCGATGCTGACCTCGTGAAACGCGGCCTTGTTCAGTTCTTCGAGAGTTTGCGACGATACCTTGCCGAATGCTTCCACAACTGCGAACAGAAGAACGCCCCTCCGCTGCAATGTGTGGTCCTAGTGGATTTATCGGCTCTGACTTTTCAGCGCGGAGTAAGCAAACCCATTTCATTACAGCCGACTGATACCCATGGAAATGAAGGCAATTGATATTATGACCTGGGCAGTGCGGGAAATAATCCCTCGATATCCCGGGATGCTTGCTGGTGGTAAGTCGGTTCTTTGGATCATTGTTGGATTCTTGCTCATGATGACTTAGTTTTCATGTTAAACTACTCATGGGTGCATTCCGGTGTCTGGAGTATTGTCAAGTAAGTACCCCCCACAGTTATCAACCTTGTCTCAGATTGATTTCTGTACAGGAGAGTTTTACCGGAAGCAGCACTGTCAAGGGTGTTCTTTCCATCGCAGAAGGAAGTCATTGAATACTTCTCTGGGTCGTGTCTGCCGCAAGGTGAGCGCATTTGCCAAACAATTGGTTCCGACCCGACTTATATCACGGTCCATGACCCATAGAATACGGAGGGGAATTACCTCCTCTTGCACAATTACCAGATCCACTCCATCTATCAGGTACTGAGTATAGCACGTCGGTGGACTCAGAGCCGTTAGCAGAAGAAGATATTCCGCAAGCGGCGGCTGTCGAAGAGAAATCCCCTTCCTTACTCTGGATTTCACCCACATCACTTCTTAACCCATTCTTTGGATATCCCGTTTCATCTACCTCAAATCGCGGCTTACCTTCTCTACGTCACGGCCGTCGTCGGAAGCGAGATCTCTTCAGGACTCTTGCCATCCTCTTCTGGACTCGTTGGCACTCTTACATTGTATTCAGTTGTTGTCTCTCGGTGATTTGCATACTCTTGCAGTGGCGTTTACGTCCCTCGATGTCTCACCTCCTGCAGGTGATAAAAGATGTTCGTAAAGCAATCACACGCTGATCCGAGCAATGTCTTCGCAATACTACACCCTACGCTAGGAAACAGATCATAGAAAATATTCTGGCAGCTGCATTCAAATCAGGACAAACATACGAGCCTTACTATTGAGAAGACTCACCCTCCCAGATGCGTTTTGTTGAGCTTGCTGTGATGGACCATCTCGATCATTCTCTGGAGCGGCTTCAAAGACGTTAAAGTACATGTTGCCGCCGGGGCCAACCTCCAGGATACTCGCTGAGTTGCCACATCGATAGCAATAGTTTGGCGCAGACCACACTGTTGACAAATGCTTGTCGAATAGAGAAGAATAACCTTCCATGCATAGTTGATGTGCACGAAGAATGTGGGACATTTGGTTCTGTTGCAAGAATTTATGGACCACACCGGCACCGAATGTATAGCCTGCTCCCCTACGAGAGGATGAATAAGGTAGCACAATCAATAGCCAGTAACTTACCGAGGAGATATTGCAAAGTCCTCCTTCTCTGGGTCAGGATCGGACCAGACAAGGTCGGCCATTGGGCCTTCGTGTGGGATTTCTGAATGCTTTCATCAGGGAAGTACAGAGGGTAGATTCGAGAGCAAGTACCTCGAAATCTATCCACCACCTTAATTTGATCAATAGAATGAATGGAAGGAGATAGACCTGGGGGAAGATCAGGCCTCGGACATTTCGAATCTCAAGGGCTGAGCTCACCGCCGTGAACGCAGAATATTTGGTTGTCAATCACCACAGACAAGGTCAAGAAGTCGAACATATCGGTAAAATAGGTCCAGACATGCGAAGAGTTGTACTTCCGAACGCATTCGGAATAGAAACCGTAGGTCTGTGGAGAAGATAAGGCAGGTATTCCCGGGTAATCGACATCAGGGGTGCACACCTGTGTTACGGCTCTGGATTCGTGGTTTCCTCGAATAAGTTGCACACGATCAGGGTATCGCAGTTTGAGGCAAGTCAGCAGAGATATTGTCTCGACGCTGAAGAGACCGCGATCCACGTAGTCGCCTTCGGGCATTAATGTAAATCCTACTTCCTTGCAAGGGGACGTACGAGAACTGTACCGAGAAACAGATAATTGGTATTTGGCGCATAGCCTCCTATTCTAAATATTTCGATTAGGTCGTAAAACTGCCTTTGAGTTGCCAATGAGAGAGTTGGACATCGAGACCGGGCGTGAAGCTCACCCATGGATGTCGCCGACGACAGTTACTGGTGCGCTAACATGGACAACGTTGGACTCCCTCATGAGGACTTCCTTTGTCTTCTCGCATATTTCTCTAAGTAGTGCCTCGTGGAGCAGCTGTTTTCGCAAGAGCTGCTGAATACACGCGTCGAGATCGAACGGAGCCATGGTGTCTTGAGCGCTCATTGGTCCATGACTCAGGGAGTAACTGTATTTGGCGATGTTAGGAATGAAGGCCATTGGCTTTAGTTGTGCTTCAAGACAGGGCTCCCCAGCCTACTAGTAGTGTGAAGGGAGCTTGTGGTTGTCGAGTACAATCTCCCACTAGCGATAGCAAATGTAGTTTGCCGGATATTTGCGTCAAGGGAAAGAAATCCAGGTGTAACAAAATGGGGATCCTCGTCCAACCCAGCCGTCATCGACATCTAATCTTTGTTGACCCTTTGACTCAGTCCAGTCGCTAGTTCGCCATGTGGTCGTCTTCTCGAAAGTTGCTATCGATTCTCGAATCTAGTCCGGGTTCCTTGTGGATCGCGATTTGGGCGCACAGGAAACAACCTTTCTTGAGTTTCCTCCCATACTTCAAACTGAATCTTTCGCATTCTCATCGGGAACGTGCTATTGGGTTGTGCTCTTCCTAGGCGCTCGCATCACGGATCTGTGAGTTTCCTCGTTCTTTTCATTAAAATTAGTTATTCAATACTTAAATTCTACCTGTTGCATACAACTCAGAACCATCCAAGATTGCCCTAAATTTGTGTGTTTCATGATCTGCAAATACTTCCGCTTCAGGTTACTAACTGGTGTGGATCCGAGCCAGGGAGCTTGGTTCCTTAGCAAAAGGCTGCGAAAGGCCGAAATTCGTGGAATCGGTAGGCCGTTTCAAGGAATTATTTATTCCATAGCGACGCAGAGTTTCCTCGCTACTTATTTTCAGGTTTTTCCAAGATATCAATCTGACAGTGGTGACCGTGCCTACATAGTTCCTTTCTTGGCAGACTGACGTGACCAGAAAACAGTACATTTCAGGACTGTTTCCGACGTGTTCGGCAGGTCCGGGTCGAGGACAGATGGCAGAAACTTCACATTTCCTTAGTCGGCTCTTCACAGGGAAGAAGATATCAGAATCTGCGGATATCGTGAAACTTACTAGGGTGCCTGATGCTGTGAACTATCACATCTGGGGAAAGGTCAGTTTGTGGAATGGAAATTGTACTACTGAAATTTCGGTACTAGAGGGAGAACTATGTGGAAAGATGTCCCCACGGTGAATATGGGGTACCAGGGTCGAGGTTCTATACGCAGGTCTGGATATTACGAATATATCCAAGACGAAGAACGAAGAGGATTGTCGTGTCTCATGCTTCGTGCGCAGCAGTTCGTCGAGGACTTGTCCAGATTGGATCTTCTTTACGATGTAAGTTGTTGTGGACTGTTTAACTTACGCTAACCCAGTTTGGGCTTAATCGGCGTGCAGATGTCTTGAAGGCACCGTCATATCGAAATCGAGATTCAGGCCCTCTCGGCGTTTCCAAAATTTACAAGAGGGCTTCCCCGGAATGCTTCATGAATGATTTTCATAGCAAAGCAAGAGCCCAATGGAGGCAGAAGGACGCGCCGTATTGGTTTGCTGGTAAGGGTGAGCATACTTGAAAGCTTCCACCTCATCAGCTCTCTAACAGTGTACGTAGACTTGCAGTAAATGGTCACCGCGTATAACGGGATCTAAGGATCGGATTCCTTTCTGAGAATTAATTCGACCGGCCGCCTAACTCGTCCTCAACCCCGGATGAGTGCGGTTCATACTTGCCAAGTTTGTTTATGACAGCCGGACCCGACCTAATAAAAAGACAGACCAGTCCAACAATGAGACCTCAACCTCTTCCACAATCTCCCCCTCAGCTCATACTTCTTCCTCTACCATGCAACAGTTCCGGGAACCTCGCTCGTACACTTACGATGACCAGGGTAACCATTACGCTGCAGGCCATCCTTCGCACCACAGCTCCGAGTATTCACTCACGACCCCTGCTTATCCCCAGTACGATTCTTCGGCCTTCTACGCATCGGCAGCCGTTGGGGGAGTAAATGACAGTAGGTCGAGGCCGTTGATACACCCGTTGTCAGGCATTCAATTATAAACCCGTCTCATCTCTAGCGCATGCATCTCCATACTATCGAAGCATGACACCTTCACTCTCCCATACGCGTTATTCAAGTGCTTCGCGCGATTCACGTTACTTTTCCACCGAGTCACAAGGCACATTTCCTTCTCCGACCAGCCCGTCAGGCATTTACTCTGCTAATGCCTACTTTCCTGCGAGCTTCGGTTCTAATGGAGATGCGCGAACTCAATTCATTCCAACACCGTCTGAGATGGCTAATACATACAGCAACTACTCACCTATGGTTCCTCGATCCCCAACCATGTCCCCTCAGGACCGCTACGGTTCCGGCCCTTACCCAACACATGTTATGCCTTCAACTCATGGAGGTCCCCATAGACCACGAATTTCAACCACCAGGCCGAGATCCGGTACACTTGGTTCTTCGCCCACTACCTCCCCCTCTGGCGAACGTTTCCCCTGCGAGAAATGCGGCAAGACCTTTTCCAGATCTCACGACAGGAAAAGGCATCACGAGACTCAGCATCTGGCGACTCCAATTATACATCGATGTCGATGGTGCGAAAAGGAATTTAGCAGGTCAATATGTATACAAATTTTATTTTAGACTCGCGCTAACGATTTGCCACAGGGCTGATTCTCTGAAAAGACATGTCGACAATGGATGTGATGAAGCACCCGGTCCTTGAAAGGTTGACGTTTGCACCGTCTCATCGGTGAGTTCCATAGTACTTCCATTGTTCTGATGGTCGATTTTGTCTTATCGTTGTTACACACTTCTAGTTATCCTCACGTGGCAATTCAAATGGCTTGTTCGCCAGCGTTCTCACCCGAATACCCGAATTCCGTCCAAAAGTATCAATTCGATACCTATATGATCTTGTGCGCAGCGTGGGTTGGACTTGCGGCCTGGCGAGTTATGTTTGCATATTCCGATCATCATTCGGCGTCTGGATCTACCTATTTATTCGATCTGGCTCAATCTGTTCTACTAACTAGAATTCAAAATGGCCGAATAGCACCGTTAATTAATACAAACCTTGCGGTTTGGTTAATTTGATCACTTGGATCGTAGATAATGCTAGTACTATGTAGTCTTGTTCTCTACTATACACTCGGACAATAAAGTTGTTGGAATTGCTACTACCGCGTATTGTGAGTGGGCGGCCGAACGATTCCATTCACACTAATCGGGCACCATATGCCTCGTGTACTAGTCGTGGTCAACACATTTGACCGGAAATAGCTCAGTCTGCCAACTGTCCAAAAATTCAAATCAATGTTTTCTGACATCACTATCTCTACACATAGGAATTAATCAACGAATTCGTCCAATCGATTGGCAGGTCAATTCTTCGATGTCGGCCGCCATTCTCCCAAAGCCCTGAACAATGGCATATTGGTCGAGCTGCAGAAACAGAGCTAGCACCTGTTTGCTTCAACTACACCGTTTCATCGTAAGGATATCGTAATTCCTGATCCACTAGCATGCGCCGGTTGTAAAGGATCGCGATCACGCATTCTCTAGACATTCTGGAAACAGTTACGGTACATGCCCTGAGTTACAGTATGAGGCTCTTTCAGGGACGTGGCCAGCCGTACGTATGTAGACAGATCTGGAATTCACGTAGCATAATAGCACCCCGTCCAAGTTGCCATAAGCTATGTCACTGTCGCTCCTCATCAATGTGAGGGCGCAAAATAGGCGTTCCGTTTGTTCGATAATGTTGATCTCCGCCAGACACTGCATGAGACACCGTCGTAGCATTCGTTTCGTTATATTTCGTTATGCCCATCTCCTAGAGGATAGAAAGAAAGAAAAAACTGAATAAATTAGAGACAAATATAGAGCGACAATTACTTTACCGTCACAAAGGTGCATAGACGGTTTACTCGGAGTCGTCATCGGACGCGTCCTCGTCATCTGGGGGATCTCCCTTCTCATCTAGACCTTCGATCTGAACATTCGAGTCACTGTCATTTTCCGCCCTGGCTTTCTCTTCCTTCTCTTCACGTTTCTTATTCATCTTGTCTATCACTTTATCAGCCCTGTTGAAGATCCCTCCTGTTGGAGCACCACAGGCCAGACATTTTGGCGTCTTGGCATAGCGCTTTATGGCACAGGAGGAACAATAATAATGCCCGCAACGAGTGACAACTGGATCGGTGTAGGGTTTACGGCAGATCAAGCAGGCGAAGGGGATATCTTCTTCGTCACTTGAATCAGAGTCCGAATCATCGCCCACCTGCTTTTTCGGATTCTCAGCTAATTTGTCCAATTGCCAACCGGCAAGATCTGAAAAGAATGTTAGCGCCCTCAAATATGTCATGTGGCTAGATTAGGCTGCTCACATGTCCCTCTATCATGAAGGAATTTGCAGGTATCACCAAAACCGCAAAATCCGGTTTCTAATAGAAATTTAAGCTTGACGTTAGTAAGTTAATTAGTCAAAAAGATAGAGGCGAACCTTTGTAATCTTTACAGACATCAGGTTGATAGTCCACAATCGTAACGGTACGAATTGTATTAGTACTCCGTTGAGGCCCCACACGCATGGCCTTCGGTGTTTCCGTACTCTTCTTGATAAGAGTTCTGTAGGCATTCTGACCTCGATATTGGCCGTCGTCAGGCACATCATCATCCTCGCCGTTATCTTGCCGCTCCTTTTTTCTCCGTTTTGCCAACAATTCTTCGGCTTCATCCCCAGCTATGATGTCGAGAGCAGCGTTAATGTGAGAACCCTCTGCTGTCCACTTGACGTCTGGCCCATCCCTTTCTGGAGCATCAGACTCGTCTACGCCGTCTCTTTGGGCGGCCGTTCGTTTTGTTCCTGCACTAAGCAGATTCGAGGCTGCCTTCTTGTTCGGCAGTACCACCTGTGTTTTGGACGATGAAGCACCGAAATTATCGCTCCTTTCTGGCGAAACCGAGCGCTTTCTAGCTGTTGCAGGTCGAGATCCTTTCTTCTTCTTGAAGAATGGGACGTTCAACTGTCCCTCAGCGGATGCCATGGTGGTTCAGTATCAAGAGCGTGCAGGCGAACATTACAACGCGCTCCCGTCAGCAGTGCATGCCGTCGGCAGCAATGGTGATGCTGACTAAGCAACTCATCATTATGGCAAGTTGGTGAGCGCCAATTTCTGTCTTTTTGCGACTGTATCAGACTGTATCACGCGCCGTCCCCGTTTTAGCCATATAATGGGGGACCTCGTATGCACAGTACATGATACTCTCTCTTCTTATGACTTCGGATCTAGGAACCGCACCAGTGGACCTACAACACCCGATTAACCGTTCGCTTGGTCTGTCTCTGTTAAAAATATACCTTTTGCGAGAAAGACGCACCGTTTCTCTTGCTCCCTGGGGCATTATACTTGTCTATTCACATACGTACACCTCTGGTGATCCCTACCCCGATCACACCAACTCAACCCTTTGCTATTTCGACTTTCTGTTGTGGTTGCCAGGTCTAGTTGACATCAGCGGCGGGCTGTTCTACTGTAATCTGTCATACGTAACTGACACTGGCTTGGAACGCGCTGAAAGTCAAACTTTTTAGTGCTTGAGGCGTCTGAGTCTATGCTAATGGCACCCCTATGGCGTACTTCGGTGCGGAATGACACCCCGTTATCGCGGTTTTGACTTGGAGGGATCTGTTGTTCTGCGGCTTCGGTGCCTTCCTAACTATCTGGGCTTAGCTGGCGGTTTCTGTCCTTACTTCATGTTACACTTGGGACAAACGTAACGGTGGCATAAAACACTTTGCGGTTCCGCGTGCTGAACCATTCCCTTGTAATCTCGATTGATTCGACTTAGCTACTCTCGATTTGGTGAGTTTTCTCTTTTCTTCTTGCCTTTTCTCACAAGTGACGATTTGGGAGTGGTGACTAGAATTAGGGTGTCTATTTTTGCGCTCAGACACATGTTCAAGTGGCATTGATGTTGGACTCCAACGTGAGGCTTAATGGAGGTGAACTTTCGAATCTGGTCCTGCAGCTGCCAGTCTCGAAGCCCCATTCCGGCAACAAATATCCCGTCATTCGGTGTGTATTTGCAGTATTTCGACGCCGCAGATTCAGAATTTAGGCTCGGCGGGTGGTCTTTGGCTTGGAATCGCGAGGCGAGCTTGCTCGAGCCCGGACGCTATGCTTGACATATGGAGTCGATTTGATGCCTCGTTCTTCGTCTATTTTCCTCCCGTAAGTGGGCGAGACATGACCTCCATTCAGGGCACTACTTATCAGGCCTCCAGTTATCATCAACCCTACCATAACGTTACTCGTAAGTGTTTGATCTTCAATATATCCTTAACCACCATTCAACGCAGATGTCATCAGTATATCCTCAGAGGGCGATCCTTCTCGTGACCGTTCGGTACAAGTACGAATCTCTTGCTACTGTATGGACCGAATGCTGCGGAGTGATTGGCTCTGAATGAATGGACTCTGCCAACAATCAAGGGCCGTTCTAAGGCAGCTTGTAAGCCACTCCCATTCTCCTGACTCTCCTGCACGTGAAGGCTGAGTAACCTTCGTCATAGGTGCAACCGATGGAATGGCGTTCCCTGCCCCAGTTGGGTTGGAAACTGTATTGGAATACAGTAGTCCCCTGCGTTAGCACGCTTCGGGAAGGGTGTTCATCTGGCTCAACTTTCCCCGTCGTCTGGTCTGCATACACTTATAGGCCCTCACGGAGTGTCGCAACGGTCTGCAGCCGTTCAATTTGACTGTGGTCGTGTATGATGACTTACAAGAATGGAAGAACGGTTCACGTCCGTCCTCTGCTGTGGCTGAGTGTGGGGAGGCCTTTCCGGTCCCTTTCCGAGCAACTGGCCATCGCAATAGTGCCAGTAGGCTCAGCTAAGCAACCCTCCCACGCCTCGAGCTAACGTGATAGTGCCAGTCCTTGACCAAGTTTTTTGTTTCCTGGGAGCATTCAATTCCGAATGCAAGGGCCGAATTCCGTCTTTATCATCATCTTCTGATAGATGGGATGGGCTTGCAGTGAACAACCAATCCCACTTTGTCTATCGCACATGGTGTCTATCACTGTTCGGCCGTTTATTGTCCCATCAACGACGCGACCCCCCGACTCGTGACTCAGTTGTATTGGGTCATTTGCGCCATAAATGTCACCATCTATCACAGTCGTCTAGACACAGGCGCTTTAGGGAGCGCTGGACTTGGCTCGTCGTCCTGGTACTATTCTTCTATGGCTCTGTATCTCTTCGGGATTGATTCAGGAGAGGTAAGTGATTTAGACCTCCTATTTCTTTCCCCGCTTGACTAACGCGAAGGATGCGAGAAAGTCTTGCCTGGTCTGGACTGCTATTGTCGGGGATCAGGACTTGGCTACCGATTAGGCTCTTTTTGAAGAAGCCCTTTGCCCGACATCCCAGAAGAAGATATGTATTCCATCATGTGAACAATTGATTGATCAATCATGTGTTGAGCATCTTATCTCTGGTCGCTAGTGGTGTGAATCCATGTATAGCTCATGTATGGAGCTGAGCTAAAGTTAAAAGTTATAATAAGTAGTGTATCGAAGAGCGAAGGTACGAGGAGAAGAGGAGAGCGACTGAGGAAGGCCATCGGAAAGCGAGCACGAGGGGGAACTTCAGGGGTCTTTTTAGTCAGCGGCGGACCGTCGACCAAAGAGGCCGATTTCCCGAATGATCTGGTTTTAATAATCTCCCACCAGGATTTTATCAGGTCTTGCTTCCCTCCACCGCCGGCCATGGCCCCCGCCAATCTGCAAGGCCTCAACATCGTCCACCCAGTCATCCACACCGACAGCCACGACCTGCTCGCTGGCCAGCAGTACTCGGATCTCTCAGCCCAGCTGGACCTATGGACAAACCTCACTTTCGACTCTGAGGATCCCAGACCTGGTGCTGACGAAAAATATACCAGGAAGTCCCTCGAGGATGAGGACGAGGACGAGGTCAGGTCGCCCGTGACGACCGAAAAGGCTGTTCACGACGGCCATGTCAATGTGGTCACTGGGACCAACCTCGGCACCAACGAGGCCAGTCGCCAGGAGAGTTCCCAGGCGCCTGCGATGCCCTCTTTCGACCTCAACAGCTTCCTAGTTGGCTTTGGCATCGACCCATTTGCGCTGGTCCAGCCCCAGCAGCACCAACCCGTTGCCCCTTCTCTGGCCCAGCTCCTTGCCTTCCACTCGGCCGCCACCGCTGCACAACAACAACAACAACACATCCCGCCCCAGCAAGCCTTTGCTCCCCCAGCTCATACCACGGTTCCCTCCTCGTCAACTAACCCTCTCTTGGTGCCCCCGTTCCGCCACACCACCGTCCCGGCTCCACAACCCTCCGAATCGGCTACACGGGTTCCTACACCTTCCCCTGAAGAAGCCCAGCCTGCTGCCAAACGTGCTCGCGCCCGCAAGGCCTCCATCAGCGTCGCAAACTCCCCTGATGGAGAGCCAACGTCCCTCTCCGCAGCTGAGGACAAACGTCGGAGAAATACTGCTGCCAGTGCTCGTTTCAGGCTGAAGAAGAAGGAGCGAGAGGCTGCGTTGGAAGGAAAGGCCAAGGAACTCGAGCTCAAGGTTAGCGAGCTCGAGAGGGAGTGCGAAGGCCTTCGTCGAGAAAACGGCTGGTTGAAGGGCCTCGTGGTTGGGGTTACCGGTGCTGCTCAGGGTCCAGTTCCACCTCCCCTTATCGCAACTCCCCCATCCCTACAAAGCCTCACGACATCTGCTTCAACTTCCACTAAACGCCGTCGCGATGATGGCGACAGTGCGTAATGAACCTTATCTCTCCCCACGGACTAGGATCACGACACGCGCTTCCACCATTCACGACTATCTAAAGCCATCCAACTGGTTTTGTTAATCTACACGCAATTTATGTTCCTCTTCACGACGTAAATAAAGTATTAACATTCAACTGTACAACAACCCTTTGCCTGGTATTTAAGCCGTCACGCCCTCCCGTTGCTTCATGCCAGGTACCACTGCATAAACATTTTCTGTATCAACTGTATCAATAATAATGTGTTTCTTTACTGTAAAATCAATGTTCAATTTGGGTCCCTTTCTGTTTCCTTACGTCCGAAATGGACGTGGGAAACGGCCGAAGGCACCCTCCCTTGCCATCAATTTTTCAATTTTACCCACTCCGACTCATTTCGTGCCGGAGGATACATCCCCTCGGGGAATCGGAGTCCTCCACAGAGCCCAGAGCTCAATTGACCGTGACGGTGAATTTGAAATTTTGTGAGATAGCCTGAGATAGCTTGAATTGTACTGGCTGAAACGCTTTGAAGTCCGACGCGTTGTTGACAGTCCCTGATGATACGCGCAGAGAGATCTATAGTATTGGATGGATGATCTGTAAACCGACATTTATTGTCTCCTTTTGGCCTTTGCCCTCCTTTTCCATCGGCATGGAGGGGACTAAGTATAAGGGACCAATTGCGAATAGATCTGGGTAGGCCCGTACGACTTGGAAAGCAATTCCTTCGGAACGACTTGAAAATAGACGCTCCAAAGGACCGTTTAGGACGGAGCGCAACACCCGACACAGTCCTTTGGACGCTCATTCCGGTCGCGTGTAAGCATGTCAGTTATGTCACGGTGGTCCGGGCATGACGCATTTTATTTAAACACACCTTAAGGAAGACGCGAAGAAGTCGAGAATTCTAGAGTGTTCAGTGTCGCACATATCGTTTCTATAAGTTCCCTAATTTCGCACGTTTCAAAATCGAACGAAGACATCAGTCTGAGAGAACCGTTGCCGGCTTGAAGTTGTAGCCAGTGCTATTTCTAATGACGACGGAGGTTGATAGGAAGAAACATACAGTCAGCTGGATAAGCATATTTTTGGATGGTGATACCTGGTTTCACCGAAGCCAGAGCGCAGTAAGTGCCCTCTTCTGGAAGAGGTTGGTGCTGTTTAACGGAGAGATCGCAGAACGGGAGAAGTGCTTGGTCGGGAACGGTGCATGCGGTAGTTATTAACTCGTTTCAGGTAAAGAGAAGCGATTGAATGTGTAACCCGCTCTCGGGTTCCGGTCACAGAAAAGTCGCCAAATTGTGTACCGAGTCGGAGGGGTTCGAAGGCCATCATGAACTATCATGGTTCCCAGAGTGACCTATGTAGTAGCACCTGGTACATACTTACCACGACGACAGAGCTTGGCGGAGTAAGCGGAAGATACGAAGCGATTGATTAAGGGTAGCAGACCATGTGCATCAATCTTTCGACTGTCAACGTTGAACCAAAGAAGCCTGCCCAGAAATATGTGGGGAACGCGAGGGAACCTGATGAGGGTTCTCAGATAGTAACCGAGCAGGTAAGAAACCCAGGTGAGCAGGGTGAGCAGCCAATGTAGATGCATCGATCTGCATATGCCGCGGGTATAGCGTCCCTTGCCATATTTTCCACAGGCGATGATAGGTGGATGGTGTGTCGTGGATTCAAGGACATACATACTAGCTTTGATCTCAGGTGGATGTGAGCTTCTGCGCGATCGGAAGGGCGCGGGAGCGTTACGAGAGGTGTATACATATACCTTCGACTGCAGCGTTGTTGACTGAAGGAGCAGAATACAGATATAGTTCGATATCGACAGGGATGGAAAGATCGAGCCCAAAAACGATACAGCACAAGGGCAAGACGCCGATGCCGACGGTCCCCACGAGAACGGCGTTCTCTGGGGACGAAAAGCCATTGCAGGGGGTGGAGTAGATCTCTTCCAGGACTCAGGTGTAGTCTCTCCTTCAATGCTGTTTTCCCTGGTGAACACTTAAGAGACACGAGAGCAATGCAGAGCGGCTGGAGCCAGGATCACATGGAAAAGAAGGTCATAGTTGAGAAAACAAAATTAGCTGGCAGGCCCCAGAGTTATCCCGAGGAGTAAGGTCACAGAGAGAGAGAGAGCAACAGTTCCAGACGCGACAAGTTCCCGAGAGACTCCCATCGATGGTTCCTCCTGCAGCGGAAGCCTGGAGGCTCAATTGCCGATTTTGCTCCGACCACAATCTCCCACAGAGCCAAGCAAGAGACAAATAGAGGGAGGGATCACGTGTGGCACCGCCTAGGGGCCGCCGACATTGAGGGCGGGTTTCGTGAGATGAAGGATAGCATGCTTTACTGTCGACGCTGACCACCCATAACCGTGAACCGCCCATAATCCGTTTATGCGGGCGACGTCTTCTTGAATTTGCTGTCCCCCTGATGCTTCGAGACGACATTGACTTGACTTACAATCCATTCGACGACGAAGACGACAAAAAGAATGAGCTGACAGTCCGTGGACGCCGTTATTTCGGTTCTGCGTTTCCCTCAAGCGCTAGTACGCCTGTGCTTACTCGGAGGCGATCGTCAGCTGGTGAATCGCAGACCTCTTCGGAAAGCACAATTCGACGACGACATAGGCGATCACGATCTAACCTCCGCCTCGACATTGACGACAAATCAAATGAACCGAGTCTACTGAGCGGGCACCCATTAAAGTCGGCGGCATTAAGGACAGGAGACTTTGAAGATTTTGGCATTACCCGGCCTCATCTATCCAGAGTTGTCCAGAGCTCTTCTGTAGACAGTAGTCTCTTCAGCGGAAGCTCAGACACTGATGACAGTCCCCTAAGAACAAGGGAGCCCCAAACTGAAGTTCTGGTGCATGAGGTACGACTTCGAAACTCTATTCCACCTCGTCCTGATTGACTACCCTGACACCATCTTAACATTGCCAGGTTACACCGTCAGATTCATTAGCAGGTGTATCCCTGAAATATGGGATTGATATGACCGAACTTAGACGTGCCAACCAATTATGGGCCAACGACTCCATCCACCTTCGTGAAACTCTGTTTATACCTTTACACCGGGCATCGAAAGCCCATGAATATATCATACGCCCATCTAGCCCAGGACATTCTAGCAACCCACCATCGATCTACTCTGGAAATAATTCGGAACCTTCATCTATACCCTCGTCACCGACGACAGCAACACCAACTAATGTTCGTCGAGTGCCAATATCCCAGTTGTCATATTTCCCTCCCTCGTCGAATGCCTACAGGCCTTCTGGATCGCGGTCGCCGTCCGCGACGCAACCATTACCGCATACCACAACATACGGCAAACAGACACAACCGCCGCCACGACAAACTACAAACCCGGGTCATTCCCTATCGTCCCTTCTAAATGCATTGCCTATAGCTGCTTCCACCCGCGATGAGATAGCCTCTCGACTCTCCCTTGACAGTACCAGCTCCAGTTACAGCGACAGAGCTCGTTCAAGATCAAGCTCAGAAGACGCGGGACACGAGATGAACAATGTGAACACGTCCTCTGGTTTGCCAATCATACATAGTCGGCGCCAATCTGACAGTCATTTTGACCCACAACAAACACCAAAGGTCTCTCGTAGACTGAACGATAGCAGTCGAAGAGAGACTCCTAACGGAGCGGTTTCTTCTGTTTCCACCCAGCCACTTCCGGGATATAGCCGGCCTAAGCTATCGACATCGCCACCGTCATCCTATGTGCCGCAGGCCCACAACCCATATGTTCGTACTGCGCAATTGGAACCATCGCCCGGAATGAAGGTCCCTTTAGTGCGGAGCAGCTCTGACGGATACTCGCCCAAGTTCCTGGATGCTAAGGGTTCCCAATACGCAGAGCGAGGGAATGGCAGACCTATTCATTCAGCTAGCATCGACCTTGGCCACGAACTCACGTAGTTATACGTCGGTTATAACCGTCTGCTGTTCATGCCAATTCTTTTGGTGATCGGGGCATCCCCTGGACACGGGCCGCCATTATACTTCGCAGCACGGCGACCGATGCAGAATGCAGGAATACTCCTTTGGCTGCCAATAGAAGAGAGCTGCCCTCAACGATAAACAGACGGCTTCTGGCTTCTATCCTGGTTTCTCATCTTTATGTATATTATTTTTTGGATATCTTATTTTGGTACAACGGGAAAGTTTCGAGCTACCGTGGAAGTTCGTTTGGCATATACTTCAGAACGTCGCCTTTCGTTTACTGGCTTCTCTTTCGGCCGCCGTCTTCTAGACATCAATTTTTCTATTAAGTTGGCTTCTGATTTTCTAAAGCACAGGTCGAGGGCATGATGATAACGACATCTTCTGTTTATTGATAGTTAGAACCCTGGAGTTCATGGCCATGGTCATTGTTCAAGGGATCCACAGTAGATCTTGTCACCTGATTAACAACGGCGACTACTTATGAATATCATTGCTCTGATCGAAGTCCTGTGCAATTCACTTCTCAGGCTCGGCCGCCCGGCTCGACCGCCCGGCTCGTGGTGTACAAGCTTTAATTAACATGCTTCCCTTACTATGCCAATGTTGGGCGTAGCGCTCTCGGGCTTAGTTGGCGGCTTCGATAATATAGAAATCAACGTGGGTATTGAAGTACAGGTAAACACTGCGGAGACACACTTAGAATCCTGTGTTGTGTCCGCCTTTCTCGTAGAAGGCTTCCACTCGCTTGACGATGCTATCGAGGGCCGCTAACCATTTGTCCAACTCGGTGCTGAGTTTATCTGCAGCGAATGACGGTCCGCCAGCGGGATCCGCAGCAAGTTTGGTATAGAAATCTTTCCTGTATGGGCAAGCCTTCATTGCCATCTAAATGGAAGATGAAAGTGAGGCCCAGTTCGTGCACATCAAGCAAGAGACATACTCTGAAGATGTTCTTCACGACAAAGCCGTGGAACTTTGAGAGGGTAGCGTTGTAAGATTCTGTGAACGCAACCGACAGTTCTTTGGCAGTATCTGCCTGGGTGTAAATAAGAGCTTGGCAGGTAAACGCCAGCCCTCGAAGCAGCCACATGAGGCCTTCCGTTGCGGTACGCTTCTTCTCGCCTTTCTCATTCTCGACGAGCTGCTCCAGAGTAGCAGATTGAGAGGGCGCTGCTAGAAAGCGAGTTCGTACTTTCTGTTCATCCAGGGAAGATATCTGTTAGATGGTTTCCGCCGGAGCAACGAGCGGGCATACCGCGATGTTGCCCTTGATATCAGACTGCACAGGGCTAAAGGCGGGGGATCCAAAAAGATCTGTGAGAAACCACATCAGAGATCTCTCTAGCATGTCGATTGCTCGAGTATTTCTAACCGAACAAACCAACCAGGCCGTCGGAGGCTTCTAGGAAAGTTACTGTATCGACGCCAGCGTCGGTAATTGGGACTTCAGCAAAGGACTAATAGTCGGTTAACAAGGCTCGTTGTATGGAAATCAGCAATGCTCACCTTCACAGTATCCAGGTAAGGAGCCATTGTTAGGTTATAAGGTGGTCAGTGTTGATATCGTTGAGGATAGATGGAATGGGAATGGCCCAGAGATCCTCTTAGCTGCTATAAGGGGTTGTTCATTGTTCCATCAGCCATCAAATCATCATATCTAATCGAGTCGATCTCCAGACACAGCCAGAACTGAGCCTTTGATTCGCCCACTGTCACAACAAGACTACTCCAATGCCTCACGCGGACACTACTCTTGTACCTGAAACGTTCGCCCTGTCTACGATATTCTCAGGTCTCTAACCGACCCATCACCGTTTTCCCAGAATACAAACAAAGACCGAATTTTGGGACCATGTATACCAGCAGATACAAAGTCTAGTGGAAGGACAGCGACACTGGGTAACCAGCCCCCAAAGCTGCAGATTAACCTTGACCAAGTTGACTCTTTGATAGGTATCCAACCTCGCTAATGCATCCTCCGTCGTCTACAACTCCCTGCGAGCCTTCCCGAAACACTTTGGCGACGCGGAACGAGCAGTAAATTGGGCCGGTAAATTATCCAGCAGCAAATATATGCGACCTGACTCCATAGACATTGCGTTCTAGGTTTTTACATCCATGCAGACTTATTCCCGTCCCCGAAAATATCCCAGAACACTCAACCTCTTCCAAAGGATGTCCTCCTACTCGGTCCCTTCTGCGGTAAACCGGCGTGTCAGTTCATCTCTGTGGCGCACGGTAAACCACGGGGCGTATGTGGTACCGCCTTTTCACGAGCGGCCACGATAGTAGTCCCAGACGTAGACGCTTACCCAGGCCACATCGCCTGCGACGGGGAAACTAAGAGCGAGATCGTGTGCCCCCTCATTTTGTGGACCAAGGAAGGAAACAAAGTGATGGGGGTCCTAGACCTTGACTGCTTGGCATTAGAAGGCTTTGATGACGAGGATAAGGAAGGCCTGGAAAAGATTGCGGACTTAGTAGTAAACTCTTCTGACTGGTAGTAGATGCACAAAGGCTGGGTGTTATTCATTTGCTACTTTGGGATTCAAGATATGTTTCATATCGTTTCATTTGGGCATTCCAAACCTTTTGCAATTTCTTGCGACGGTTTTTACTGAGAAGCTCGCCACTGCCATCCGTCAGCGGAATCCCGGATTCGTCCCAAGAAGCGTATGTTCCATTCTCTACATTCGGAGGTTTGAACATATCGCCCGGTGTCTTCATAGCGGTATTTTCGGTTCGGACGCCACGCTTCTTCGCAGAATTATCGAAGGCTGGTGTCTTTGTGTCCGAAGGGGATACCTCCCTTGGGGCAATTATCTTCACAACCGAATGACCATCTATCCAAAGCACAAACGTCAGGGCACACCCGTGACTGTTAGAACCCCAACAAACCTGGCTTATCTTCCAAGGACACGCCCATAGATGGCAGTACTTCATCCCGGAGCCGGTCACACAGTGATAATATCTTTTTAGAGGCGGGGTCAGGACTTCCTTTAGCCGTGCGACGAACATCGTCTCGGAATGCTCCGAGGACGTGAAGGTAAGGGAGAAGAATGGAATCTCGCTGGGGACAGTCAGATGAAACAGTTGTTAGAAAATGATCGGGGGCCTACCTGGCTCTCCTGCATCACATCGCGAGTCCCACCGTCGCCGCTGCTTTCTTTAATTCCAAAAAGGTGAAGCATCTTGTTTATCCAGCGAGCTATAGCGCCAATCAAAGATGCATTGGCCGCGTTCCCTCGTTGATCTAGGTAAGTGTTAGTTTGGGAAGCAAGCCTCCTGAGAATATGCACAGCTGCTACTGTGTCGATAGAGTTCGCCAAAGACGTTCGGAAACCTTCTTTTGCATCCTGAAACCTGATTCTGCACTGTAAAGAATAACCCTTCAGAAAGGTATTTGCTACCTACGCCTCTCTCATGTCTTGTTCCTGTCTTTCGAATCGTTGCGTCAAAGGAGCGACATCATGGCCGATAGTACGGGTCAGAGATCGTACACGACCAAAGAAATTCTGAAACGAGTATGAATCATTCGAGAATTCGGCAAAGGAAGCGGAGAACACCGACGTTGAAGAAGCTTTCCAGTTTCAGCACCTCGAGGCCCATGTGTTCCTCGGAGAAGTCCATTTTTGAATGCCATGGATGAAGTAGAAACGCCAAACGAAGCTGATTTGCGGTGTATTTCTGAAGTATGTCCTGTGCCGCTCATATTAGACAATACCGGTACGCTGATGAGATAGACCTACTTCGATTGTTATAAAATTCTTTAAAGATTTGCTCATCTTCAATCCCTGGATGTGGAGATGACCTGTATGGATAAAACAGTCGACCCAAGAATCGGAATCCAAGTAAGCCTGTCACAATACAAACTCAGCGATTAAGGAAGGTTCGAAATAGGACAAAACTATCCCACTTCGGATTGAGCCAACTCATTGGTATGATGAGGGAACACCAAATCAGCGCCGCCGGAATGGATATCGATTTTGTCCCCTAGTATAGCAGTCGCCATGGTTGAACATTCGATGTGCCAGCCTGGGCGGCCAGGTCCCCAAGGTGAATTCCATGAAGGTTGGCCTGGTTTCGAACTTTTCCAGAGCGCGAAATCAGATGGCGACCTCTTTCCTCCAGTATAGGGAGCTTCTAGATCAACTGATGAGCCAGCATTCCCCATGTCAAGGGCCAAACTCACCCGTAGGTCCAGAAGTTCTGTCTTGCCAAGGAACCAGTTTCCCATACCGATGTCCTGCGGCCTGGTCAAACGCATGGGTGTCGAAATAGACGCTGCCTTCGCTAGCGTAGCCATAACCGTTTTGAATAATTTGTTCGATAAATATAATGATTTCAGGGATGTAGTCGGTCACCCTCGTAATCGTGTCTGGAGGTATGACATTCAACTGCGTCATGTCCGAAAAGAACTTGTGTTCCCAATGCGCAGCTAATTCCCTGTAAAGCCTGGGATCTATTGGGGTTGACCGGAACTGAAAGCATTAAAATCAGTAAGGCGTCCAATGATTGACATGACGACGAACGCGTTGGTCCAGAATGGGTGCAAGAACATCCTTTGAAACATCAATCAGGTTGCGGGTAGCATCGTGGCCGACATTGCCGTCTGACAAGGCAAACTGGGCTTCTTTCAGAGCATGCCAGCAACGTCTCTGGGAGAAAATAATGTTAGGATACCCTGGTATGCAAGTCAAACCCTCCTTACTGCAGACGAGTAGTGCAATCCAAACTTCTCATTCTCTATAAAACGAGTATTTGCCCAATCTGGGTCCTCCATCGATCTTTCAAGACGGTCCCATAGATCCTGCTCCTGAGTTCGCGGATCTGAGAGTGGAAATTCGGGGACCAATGGATATAGGTGTTCAGAACAGTACTTCTCGAGTGCTTCTTGAATTTGATATATCAGCAATGGGGTGAGTAACTTATGCTCTTGAAGAAAGCGCTCGTAGAAGAAGTTCTGGCGCGTCCTTTCGATAATCTGTTTGCCCGAAAACTAAACATATCCGAAGCCGAAAGGAATATGCTTCACGAACCTTGTCATCTATGTCTGTAATATTCATAACATAATGAACATCCAGGCCAAAATAGTCCGTCAGAACGCGTCGTATAATGTCCTGGGAGACATAGTTTCTGTAAACGGGGTCGGCGACGATCATTATCACGGTAAATGGGTGAAGATACCGGGCATGCCCCAGATGTGAGGCGTCATAAACGGTTGGACCACAATTATACCACTTCAGCGGACCTCCGTCCGCATTTCCGATTTCAGTCTGGGCCAAAAGGTAAGCTGACATACTATAAATTATTTTACGTATCAGTTGACCTTAGACTTGGTTAGAGAGTTGTAGAGCTGGAGCTTGGGCTTGTTCTGTGACGGGTTGCTGCCAGGTAAAGAGCTGTGACCACAAGAGCAGAACGGCCGCAGAGATGCGAATTGAATTGGTCCAGAGAGGCCTACGCATAAGAGCCGTCGCTTTGCTCTTGCAACGCTGGCGAACCGAGCCTGCATGCAGATGGTTTGGGTAAGGAGAACGACGAGCGTCAACTTGATCAATTCACTAAGGCCACGTGGTCTGGTTTAATTCCTGATATCTCCATAAATCGCCGGCGCTAATCTCCCGGGCCAGTTTGCATCAGACTGATCTACCTTCTCTTGCAAGGAATAATTCGTATAAGTAGCTCTTTATTGTGTTACATTTTGTATGTGCACAGACTCTGATGATGATAATTTTCCCAGAACATGATGCTGTTGTGATACGTGGTAGTATAATTGTATCATAGCCTCGAGTCACATCTTTCAATCATTTCCACCTTGTTTTGTACCGGGCACAGTTGCCCCTCATCATGATGCTGCCAAAATCTCTGCCTATAGCTTTGATAACGCCTAATTCGTTTGTCCACTCTTAGCATGGGCGCTGGGATCTGAGCTTGGCAGACGGATGTCGTGGTGCGAAGGCGTGGCTTCTTGCCTTCTCTATCAGAGCGTCATAAGGCCTAGTAGGACGTCGATGGGCTTCGCGTCGAATTGGGAAGGTGATATCGGATCTAGTCATAATTGCATCGCCCGAGTGCACCGTGGCTGTAAACAAGGAAAGAGACGAGCGCGTCGTTTCGAAACCTGCGGTCGAGAAATACGGAAGTAGGCATTGAATGTGTCCCGGAGTGTCCGGAGCCAGCCAGGAGCTAGAGAGGGCCGTATCGGCTTGTAATTTAAATTGAAAGCACTTATAAGTCCGTACATACGCAGAAGTGTGTGTCAAAAAAATTAACTGCCTATCAGCTATGGCAATACATGCAGATCGGACCTTTTATCCGAAGGTTACGCATAGAAGTTCCCACTGGAAGGTGAGCGCTAAGGAGAGACCATAAAACCCGGTTCTCACCAGGTGCATTACATCAGTTCCCTATCTTCCCTATTTCTGTTCTGCACTACTCTCATTCTCACCCTCAGGACTATTGCTCTACTTTTCTACCTTCATGCAATACCCTACTTGCATCAACACGCATGTGCGCACTCCGAGCGAGGCGCGTACCATCTTTCATGCCGTGGCTCTGAAGCTTCTACCCATGGTAACGCGTCGACTGGATACAGACGAGCGACGAGCCATAGCGTCAGGAAGTGTCTACGTCTGGGAAGAACGGACATCCCATTCTGACCCAACCTCAAATGTAAGACTCAGTAGCTTCCCCATAGTACATTGGACTGAATCTGTACGTCGTCCTAGTCATCTATCGAGCGGTGGACAGACTCCATTAGATGGGGGCCAAGTCGTGTGAAAGACGTGAGTGATAGATAGTCAGATAGTCATCGCATAACAACTCAGCGCCCATTACCATCAATAGGAGTTCTTATTTTACCACGAAAGGGCCCCGTCAGATATGGAGATCATAAATACCAGGTAGGTTTTTGAATATTAAAGTGATAGACTTTGTTGTTGACGAGATCGTCAATCTCCCTTCTGACAACTTAATTAATAGCACTAATTCTACCATGTTTCGTTATCAACCATCCTTCCGTCAAGAAACATTGACAAAACAAACATATTCGGTCTTTGTGTCGACTGCGAATGGAATTAAAAAATGGCATATGAGTAAGTGTGCACTATTGCCATCAATTAAATGCTTTAGTAATTAGGCCAATATAGTTGCCTACTTTACAGAAAGCTCTGTGAAGTCTCTTTACAGTATTAGCAGCCATCCAGATTATCCTCACCTTGCACACCTGCAAGCGCCACCCGGAACGTATAAAAGCGCTCGATCCACAAAGCTCCGACCCACAGATGTAGGTCATATTACCACTCCTCCTGTTGGTAATCATGGTTGTAACACCTTCTTAGACTAGGTCCGATGCAACCCTTTCGGATTCACCGGTGCCATCTTCCTCCGGTGGGGAAGGGAAGAAACTCCCGCCATTGGAATTGCTAGGATCCATAACAAACCTTTACACGCGCACCCGGCATCCGGAGGACGAAAAGGCGATACTGTCCTTCCCGTGCCACGAGGTCTTCATTCCAAGGTTAACTTTCACAACTGCGAAGTCTCATTGACGGTGGCACGGCATGCACATGACATCACAGAGAACGTCCCATCCGACTCACCATGGACATGATGGACACTTGAGAGACCTGTTGCTGGTAACTTAAGTATATGCGGGGCGAAATCGGATCTCGTCCTGAAACCAGAATACGATGCTTCCTGGCACAATGGACACATGACAATCATTCTCCCGACCACAGCCACGGACACTTAGGTGGCAGGCTGATTTGTATGCTGTTAGGACTTCGACTCTATTCGCTTTAAAAGAGTAGCTACGTACTACTAGTAAGACTCGGTTGAGGGTTGTATAGGAATCGACTCATTGTAAATTATTGGGATAAGACATTCATGATCCTGCGTCTGGAGATGCGAGGTTCTTGCGGCCCAGCGAACGCTTTGTAAATACGAATGCTTGAAAGGCTGGGTATCTCTGAGTTCCGAGCGAGGGGACGACGGCCATAGAATTGCGTACTGTATCAGAAGACTAAGGATCCAGTTTGCACTATTCTAGACTTCCTCCAGGTCCCTGATCGACTTGGTTAGTTACGGGATGCTGAAGTCAGACGGTGACTTAGCCATAAGGCTAAGGAAGCCGTTCACAAGTTTCCAAACTTTCAACAGACCCGTTCCTGGAAGTTCCTGGACCATCACGATGATTGGCTCGTTCAGGAGTTAATACTGAGCCTCGAGGGGATTCGTCTAGAGCAACAAATTGGAGCAAACAGAGTGGAGAGGGGTCAGGGCTTCAAGTTAGTTTGAAGGATCGATACAATGCGAAAAGTTTGCCGCAGCTGCAACAGCCCGAGCAAACGCGGGGAAGTCGGCGGGGGTGAGTGGGGGCGAAGAACGGATTACTCTATAGTTATTTCAGGAATGACAGAGAACATCTCTCATGTGTCTCTTCGATTGAATTGAAAAATTTTGGGGGACGGGCATTGGGATTGAGGTTTTTTCCACAAATCACATCTTCGTCACATTTGCTAAGATGGCACTCCTATACTTACGGCAAATTCCAGGTTCGATTTCCCCCTCGGTGTTTACTACTGTGTAGCGAAGTCCCGGAACACAAGGAGACACAGGAAACCTTACAGCCGCGGCGAGTCGGTCACAGCACTCAGTCTATCAGCTCTTTCGCCAATTGAACCGCCGTTCCAGTCGCCCAACCGGTCACCGGTCACCGCTTGAAAGCGAACAAGCGCTGATGTTCGGGAGCGAAGATTGGAATGTTCGATTTATGCTGGGTCTTACCAGGCCGTCGTCGTGTTAGGCTGGAAGGCGAGTGATGTTACGAAGCTGACGGCTGGTACATACTTACTTCTTTGACTTGTGGAACTTTCCGTCCACTGGTGAATGGTAACGGCAACATGGAAGAGTCCATTGGCGGCGTGTGGAGCAACACGTCTATTCTGCCGCATCTATTCCTCAGACCTCATTGTCTGACCAATATGTCGGGGTAAGAACTAAAGACTCCAGCAAATGAGCGACACCGGTTAGGTAGAGGCGGGTATCGTACAGTCAGACCATGAATTCCGGCGACTTACCGCTTACTACCTGTACATATATATGTTCGCCTGATGGCTATTCTCGTTACGCAGCTACCCTGAGACTGTATGAGCGTTTCGGTTAGAAGGGGCAGGAAATTCTTCGAAGAACCATCGGCAATGACAAACCAAAAGGAGTTTATTTAAATATCGATGAATTTTGTGAAGAGCAAGAAGAGGGTACCTGCTGAAATGTGACGACGAGAGCTGAGATCGGTGATTGTGCCACCTGCACGTTCAGGATTTTAGGTTGTAGAGTAAATAGGGTTTCCCTGGTTTATCGAGATTTGATACCGTATTTGGAGCCCGGATCTATGATTGTTCTTTGAATTGCTGACGGGAATGTACGTCTTCTTCTGGCAGCTTGAACATGCGGGAATGATGGTTCCCCACAACCACTGAGAGTATATTATATCCTTCCTGGGCCCCCCGCCTGTTGCCACTTCCCTGTTTCCTTCTCTACAATGGTCCACACTCAGCAGCCGACATGCACCAATCTGCGCATTCGCTCGACCCAGGACACACACAAAATATTTTATGCCATTCAGAAAGGCATTCTCAAAATGGTTACCCGGCGCCTCGACGCAGACGAACGGCTTGCTCTCCGTTCTGGATGTGTATATGCTTGGGAGGAACGGGGACCTCATAGCGAGATCACTGGCCTTGGTATCGAGCGCTTCACAGAAGGACGGCGGTGGACGCCATCACGGGTTCGCGACGTAAGGTGTCATCGTTGTCAATCCTTTTGGCTTATATTAACGCCCACTGCCGACCATTTGTAGGAATTTCTCTTCTATTATGAGCGATACATGCCACCGCCCGACATAAATGCTGCTGCCTCAGGGTATATCCGCGCCTATCCCTGTATCCTCACGATGCACTCATGATACCGACCTGTAGACCAGATGCTAAGCCACCACGGGACTGGGAGCCCATGGTTAAGCAGACCTATTCAGTCTGGGTTGGTACGGAGAATGGGCGTCGGAAATGGCATCTCAGTAAGTGACCAACTGCCTTACCATGGAATGTAGCTGAGGAACGTTCTCTTACTATCCCAGCGGCCTACTTTACACAGGGGACCATTGACCAACTGGGAACGGTCGACGATATCCCGGGCGTCGGAGACTTGGTAGTCCCAGAAGGTGTCTTCAAGAGCACAAGAGTTGGCAAAAGTCGGACGAAACACGAGGATGGGCGGTCGGAGTCGTCGAAATCCTCCATGGTCACTCGAACCTATGCGCCATTTCCTTCACCTTATCCACTCAAACCCCCTGTCAACGAAGCCGCTGGGGTCGTAAGCTCACAACCAGTACTCATGTACGAGCCATACCAGAAGGGTTCACACTCTGGCTATTACCATGCACAATCTCAGCAGACCTCGCAGCCTGGTGAAGCACAAACTCATTCGCGAGGGAATTCTCACTCCCGATCCCCTAAGAATCGCTCTCCAGTCTCGCTGTCTCCCAGTATTCCGTCGGCTCAGACTCAATATGCTCCCGACCGTCGGTCAATTGCTCACCACCCACCGACGCATTCCTATCATGGTGTTCCAGGCGCATCTGGGCACGAAGTACATTCCCACCCACCGGGATATCTTACTTCTCAAGCACCATCGGGAGTGGACCACGGACACAGAGGTAATGAATTTCGACTTTTCCGAAAGTCGGGAACGGACGTTTTCGCTAAACCTCTTTATAGAAAACTTCGTTTCTTCACCATGGGACGTCGGAAATTCTGTATCTCAGCAGAATATATATCCATCTGTAAGCAACCAGTTGCAAACGGCTACCCCCGACGGAAGCATTCCAAGTTCGGGCTATGGTTTCTCAATGGCACACTCACAGGATCCAGTGTCTCCTTCTGCTCACCCTTCGTTATACCAACGCCCTTCCTCGGGCGAACTATCTACTGCTGGCAACTATGACGGCCGCTCAGGAAGTTTGTCTTCCTTCCACCACCCGCCGGATCAAGTTTCTCCTTACGAACTGGCTCCCACCACCTATAATGTGGACGATCGCGGCACCTCCCCTGCCCGCGCCCTAGCCCCTTTGTATGCTCTGAACCGTCAAGCTCCGTATCGGAGGGCACAGATGGACGACAAAGCACTCCGCCTTCTACAGAATGCGCCTGCAACGTCATTCTGATATTTTCTGTTGGACGTTGTTGCTGCATCTTGACTGTAGTAGCAACCATGTCCCATGAAACATCACGACAACTCCCTTTTCTCCTTTGTTGTTTTTTTTTGGCGAAAACCACTTGTGAAATATTCCATAGCGACTGTTTCACTCAGTCTCCTAGGACGGCGGATATGTAAGTTATATAGTCAATGTATTTCTAGTTGTACTTCGTTCGCATGCATACGATTCATGTTTTGTCCATTTTATCACCATCTTCATGTTTGGCACTAAGTATTGAACATTGCTGTCGACCTTGCTATTGTACATGTTCCTTGTTACATCTATATCTACCACTCCCACCCCTACGAAAGTTAATTCTGAATGTTCAATCCCTTCGTCTACAAATTGAATATATTGGGGGTCGGTGAATTCCATGTACAAAAAACGAGCGGAACATCTAAACAGCTCGGGGATGATAAGGACCGTGATTACGATCTGACTGGTACAGAAAATCCTAGAGAATGGACAATGCAGGTATTAACAACACGAATAGATAGATACTGGTGGATGATGGATGCAAGGTAGAAGCGGCGATGAGATTTTAATTGAATGAGGTTAGCCATTGTGATGATGCTGAGTGTGGACCAAAGAAAGTATGGAACCCATTGAAAATGATAATAATGGTGAAGAGCTGGGATGGTGTGATTAGTCCGCAATGTGGTCAAAAAGCGTTTACCATTCAAATTCGCTGGAAGCAAATATCAGCAACCGTAAGGCAGCAACAGGCGCAGCCGACTCACCCTGTACATTTGGCAAACAGATAATCTTTACCGTTGACATGAATCATACCGTCCTTCAGAATACACTTCCACTTGTTCTTGACCCTCGCAACCTGCCACCAGTATTTCAAGATAAATACCATACTAAGGTAAACACGTTCACCTACCTTGTCGTAAGTGCAGAAGACAATGTCCGATTCACCGGCTCCGCCCTCATCTGCCTCCTCTTCATTTTCAGTATCAGAATCGTCTAAATCGCTGTTTATTGCCTCATTATCAATTGGCGTTCGTTGCCTGGGGGGCGCTGCTACTGGCTGCGGCAACGAAGGATGGTTTGTCCTTGGGGCGAACGCTGAAGGAGGGGGCGAAGGCGAACCCTCATCATCAGACGACTCAGATGGGCCGTCAACTTGCGGGATCCTCTGCGCGGGTTGGGCAGACGCAGCCGTAGTGGGGGGCTGCATCTGGGAAGCTGGCGGCTGGGGAGTATACGCAGGGCGAGGAGCGGCTGCTGTTGAAGCGGGCTGAGTTTGTAACGGCCTAATGATAGAGTAAGTTGCAGTCTGACCTCCTCCAGGATGGGGTGGTAACGTCGGTGCGCGCGTCGCCGCAATGTTAGGCCCGGGTAAGGGTGGAAGAGCAGCGAAGGGATTGAGCATATAACGAGCGTTGTCATTCGGCTCAGTCTTCACCGTTGGCTGGCCAGGTGCAGCCACGGGAGCAGCTGCCATATGAGAGTATGGGTAATGGGGATGGGACGCCATCATGTGCATAGGATGAGGGGGGTAAGACTGATGAATTGGCTGGGGATGCGCCACGGGTTGAGTGGCAGCAGCCTGCTGAGGAGTATCAAACTCGGCAACATGGGAAGCCATAACCTTGTTCTCCCATTTCTACAGGAAGTCCAATCGAGTTCAGCACCCCAAACTAGTCCAGGAAACCCAGAAAAAGCAAGACTTACATGCTGGAGCTCAGCGAGAACATCTTCAGAGACGCCGTACTCGTCAAATTCTGCCTTTATCGAAGCGATAACATCGTCGATAACGGCACGATAGATATTAGGCTCAACGAATCGAAGAAAAAGGACATCGATGTCAAAATCGAAACCCACTACTACAGACAAAGCAACGGTGAGCAGCTCACCACTATCTTATTCGACATCAGCAAAATCGTTATTATCGATGTTCGTGAACGCTGCTGGTCGACACCGTTGACGGGGCCTGACGCGCGAGAAGGTTGGGAGTCAAGAGGCGTGGCCTTTTATACATCCTGCAAATCACAGATGAACCCGGAGGATTCAAACTCCGACAGCGTACTTTCTTTGTCTCATTCCCACGCACGAGCCAGCTATGACGTACCACTAGCCCCTATCTCCTCCCCTCCTGCGTGTACCTTGAAGGCTATGGTGCAACTCCACCCCTATAGAGACTGGCCCCAAGGTGTACGGGTGACGTATTAGACTCTGTATGCATAAATACTACAGCCAGAATGAAGTCTGCCTGCACACAAGAAATGCCTCTCTTCAAATCCAAGTCTACTAGATCCATCTCCCCCTCCATGAGGGACGAGCGCTCAATCGTTGACTCTCGAAAATCTGGATCTGGCCTTTTCGGCCGCAACAGAGCACCTTCCCCTACCTCCGGCTCCGGCTCTTCCTCGAGAAGCCCAACCAGGCGAAACGGTGGCGGCGGTTTCTTAGGCCTTGGCCGCAATAGCCGTCTCCACAATGACCCATCCATCTCCGCCGCACGCCAAGCGGTCGCCGACGCAGAGTTTGCGGAGCGCGAAGCAGACCAAGCTTTGTTATCAGCCCGTCAAAGGGTTCGTGGCGCCCAGGAGCATGTCAAGCTTCTCGAGCGCGAGGCTATTGAAGAGTAAGCAAGAATCTTTCTCATTTTTCCCAACTTTTCCTGACGAGAATGACAGTGCTCGTCGTGCCAAAGCGAAGCGAGCTGAGGCCAAATCGATTCACAAGATTACCAAGAGCTTGGGAAGGCATGGTGCTTAAACATGGAAGGATACTATGACTGTTTTCCTTTTCGATATTCGATACCGTTGGAACATTCGGCTGTGTTATTAGTCGGAATACCTAATCTCTGTATAAATACGGCTTGAGTAATTTAATCAAGGACTATCGAGGATACGCACCTGTGCCCGTAGATCTTGAGAAGCTGATATAAGAATCATGAACTATGACCAGCAAGATTTCTATCAAACTCAGAAGTAAGCACCAGCGCCGGCATAATTTCCGACAGCTGTGCTACTATTGTTGTCAGGGGAATCAACCGTCCCAGACCCTGGTTCAGGCGAGTCTTGGATATCAAGTTTATCGGCTTGTCGCCGAAGGTATTCGACGGACCCGGGACCAAAGCTTGCTTGCGGAGGTACAAACGATTTTGAAGTGACTGCCATGCTCCCTGCAGGAATAAGACGCTGAAGCCCTGATTGGGACGGAACAGGTTGGAAATGTAGCTGGCAAGACGAATTAATGACTTGAACCTTCGTGTATCGCCCAAAGAGAACACAACATACCGAGTCATTCATCTTCTTGTAATGCTTGTAAAACGCATTTATGACGGAAATTTCATGCGCGAGTTTATTCTTTTTCGAGTCTCGCATTTCTTTATCCCCCTTTCCGATCAAGATAACAGGTCCAGAGTTTGCCAGTTCCTCCAGTTCCTTTTTCGCCCAAGAAATAAATCCGACAGCTTCGCCGCCTTTTGCTGTTCCTCCATTCTCTCCCGCAGAAACGCCCAGCCATTTGTGTCCCAAGGCGCTGTGAAATACAGTCACTTCTTGAAGGTGCTTCCGAAGGACAGACGCTACTTCTACCGTGTTCGAGTTCTTGCTGGAGCCGATAGTCTTGACCAAAGACCGAGCCGAGGAGTATAGTGAAGCACATTCAAGATGAAGTTTGGCAAGTAAAGAGGGTGACGGATGCGATTTGGGCAAAGGAGGTCCAGGGGCAATATTACTTTCATATGCCGATTTCGAAAGAAGCTTTCTGATTGCTAGGGATTGCGCATCGGACAGCGCCATCCTGTGCCCAACAACATTGAGTGTACATCCGTAAACCCATGTGTAACAACTCACTTTGAAAGGGCGCTATTCAGCTCCTTGGCGAGTTCAGGAGGCTTGTTGAAGCCTGGAGGTGCCTCCGTCTTATTGACATCCCAGTCTGGAAGCACAGTGTCGGCAATGTAGGAGAATATCCCGGACGCTTTGCACAGGAACCCGACGGCAATGTTCAACTGCTCATCCTTCAACTTTCGCGATGCCTCTGATATCGCCCTATCTTGCTCGTACGGCCCCAATCCATTCACAATTGACCAGGCAAGGTTGCAGAGGGCATATCCATAGGTGAGGAGTGTAAACGCATAATCCCCATGCAATCCCGGAATCGATAGTCTCGGAGAAGTTTTCAGTAGACTGGTTGATAATGTTGAACGCCAGCTGAAGACTAGAGGTGTGCGCCTGCTTAAGTCAATCCTGGCGAGTTCAGAGGGCGAGCGACAAACTTGGTTCGCTTTTGAACCCAATCTCATCGTGAACAACGCAGGTCATGATACTCTGCAATTGCGGAAGATACTCTTCGATAATCTAGAACCCCGATAACGCCAACGCTTGGGATTCGTAGCGGATTCTCGTACCTTGACCAACTTGAGGGCATCCTTGTCGACTCCTTCCGTCCGCTTGGCCTCCTTAAGAGTGGCGCGCAAATTGGCGCGGGCTTCTGTTACTTGAGGGAGGCGAAATCCATATTCTCGATTCGTGCTTTGGTCCACGCAAAAGTCAGAAAAAGAGATACTACCAGTCGTCGGTAATTCGAAAGTGTACATGGTGTGCAGAAGCAAAGAAGGTTGGGGTCAAATGTACACCGATGTGAGCAAAATGGATTCGAACCAGGTTTGAACTGGCGACCTTCTGTGTGTTAGATAAACAGATGCGATAACCAACTACGCCATCGAACCGATGGTAATGTGTCCGCAAGTCTAAATTATATGTGTCAATCAAAGCCTTTCCCTGAGCCACCAGCGGTAGGCGAGTCCCTCAGTGTTTTACTGTCTACAGAGCATGTCGGCTCAACGACTGCTCTCGTTCAATGTCCTCGTCCCGGCGTTACTGGCGACAAAAGTCGCGTTCTCATTGTCAAGAGTGCCAGACGCGATTCAATATGACCACCAGCTGTCTTCTCCTCTGACATCGTTCTCTCAACGTATGCCGATCCAGTGCTCCGTCATCCTACAACCCATTGACATACTTGGGCTAGTGCAGGAGGGGCTGTACCTCTTTAACAAAGGCATTGATCCTTATGCTGGAGGAACCTTCAGACACGTACGGCGCCCTTCAATGCTCGTTACAGGCCTTCCTCTCACCACCATTTCCAGTCGCCTTTGTTTCTGACACTCTTCTCGACCGTCCTTCCCAGTTCACGGCGCCTTGCACCCTTTTTATGGGTTCTGTTCGACGCAATTGCCGCTTGGGCACTAGTCAACATTTGGAGAGCACGACAAAATGTTTCGTCAACAGCAAAAGACGGTATTATTGCAGTATTGTACGTCCACCGGCTTCCAAGATTCTTGGTCAGGAATTTGACCGTTCTACGCTAGATATCTCGCCAACCCGTATTTATTCCTCCCCAGCCTCGCACTGTCAACATCTAGTATCGAAAACGCCCTGATGTTGTTGAGTATTATGTTCGCGTCTCAAAGTATGTTCCTTTCCGCAGTTCTGTGACGTCTTCTAAATTGGTTCCAGGGAAACCATCAGCATCCCTCCTGACTCTGGGTTTTCTCTTCCATTTGTCGCCCATCGCGATGCTTACCCTACCTCCATTACTATTGCTTCTGATTACCGATCCACATTCCCATCTTGCGTCGCCCAAGCCCCTTTCCGTCAATGTACGCAAGACTCTTCCATTCTTTGGACAATTCGTTCTGTATGTCGGGATGCTCACCTTCTCTGCAACATTGGTGACGGGTGATTGGAAATGGATATCGCAAACATGGGGGACATGGTTCGTTTCCATAGTGGTTGTTCTGCTGATCCTTTGCTTAACTTAATTCTTAATAGGATACTGCTCCCCGATTTGACACCAAACCCTGGTCTTTGGTGGTATTTCTTCACAGAAATGTTTGACCATTTCAGGCTATTCTTCTTGATGGTCTTCACTGTAAATATTTTTTCATCCTAGTGCAACTGGCCGCTAACAGTGGAACATTTCAGGTCCATCTTATAATTTATGTTCTCCCACTTTGCATCAAATTCCAGTTCGTCTTCCTCGAAAACCCGTCCTTCCGTACTAATTCCACTAATCCCATCAGATACGACCCGCTATATGCATTATTCATCCTTCTGGGCATCCTCGGAACCTTCAAAGCATACCCGACTCTTTCAGATCCAGGGCTTTTTCTGAGCATGATTTCAATATTCCCCGAGCTCTTCCCATGTGCGTTCGCAATGCAGCTGCTTCTGCCCGAGGTCTAGAAAAAAAACTGACATAAATATAAGATATGCGACATCCCATCGTCACAGCATTGCTACATTTGCATGCCGCTCTACTCTTGCCACTCTTCAACCACCTATGGTTAATCCAAGGCACTGGAAACGCAAACTTTTACTACGCCTCTACGCTAGTGTTTGCGTGCGCGAATGGGGCTGCCATCGTCGACTGTCTTTGGGCAGGGATGAGGATTTCAATAGGTAGACATGTGGAAGGATACTCGATTGTACAAGAATAGATGATGTAATCCTAGTCCTGTTTTGCCTCGAGTTGACTCCCTGTAGTCGTGGCAGCGCGGGTTTCCAGCAGATCTTCTATAATGGAAAGATTGACGGGTATCCGCGCCTTTTTCAGGTATTTATCGCTCCAGAACTGGCAACAGTCAACATTGTCGGCGCCAAAGAAAGAATCAGAACAAACCTTGGAATAATGTCTGATACCTGAGTCGCATCTACAGAAACAGGGTCAACCTTCCATAATGCATTAAGTGTGAGAAGACATACAAGATGGTGGTGATTCTCTTCCCGGATCCTTCCCAGCCCATTTTCTTGACCAGTTTTACGCATGCAGTTAGATTGCAGGCACTGCTGGAACCTAAAAACAGTCCGTCATTTTGAACAAGGTATCGAGACATAGCGACTGCTTCAGCGTCTGTTATCCTATTTTTGTCGTGAGATTCAAGGGCCTAAGGGCGACTGGTGTGTTGATATATGCTTACCGGAACGCGTCATCAAGGATGGGCAGGGCAAGCTCGAAATTGTGTGTCAACCGATTGATTCCGCTGAGTGGGGGATGAATTGGCAATAAGGTTAGGGAGCAGATATAAAACTCACATTCCCTCCACAACCGTATCGACTTGATGTCTTCGTTTAGTCCCTTCGCTCTCCTTGCGATCGAACATGACACCATATTTAATCTACAAGTCGTTAGATTCTGTCCACGGCCGAATGAAGCAAGCTTACCTTATTATAAAGGCCACTTCCCTCTGGATCGGAAATGGCAACGATAATGTCCTCTTTTACGGACTTGAGATATCGACCGCATCCTGCCACAGTTCCACCAGTACCCGCTCCCGAAACGAATGCGTCGAGATTGCCATTGGTTTGTCTCCATATTTCAGGCCCTGTCCCTGCGAAATGAGCATCGAAGTTGCTTTTGTTCTATGCCAGCCATTGGACCCTAGTTCGTGAAAGATTAAAGAAAGAACATGCCTCAAATTGGTCAGCGAAAAAGCCTCTCGGTTTTGACAAGAATTCTTCATCATTTTGCCACCCGTCATTGTCAAAGTCCACCTCACTAGCAGTAGTAGAGACCAGAACGGAATGAGAAGGGGATTCCAGTGAAGGGTGGGAGCGAGGGACTTGAACGCTAGGGAGTGTACCCTCAATTGCCTTGTCAAGTTCGTTCGGTTCGCCAAAGGCACTAGCCCTTTGCCTAGCCAAATTCTGGATGTCGCGCTAAATGACCGTATTTACGGCGCGAAGATGGCCTGGACGTACCACAAACTACGCCATCAGTTTGCATTTAGCATCAAGAGGTTCGTTAAAGGGCTCACTTGTTTCTTATCCACGATACTGGCAGGACGAACGCGTTCGACTTCGGCGCCTAACGAAAGCAGGGCTTTGACTTTTTCCTCTGCAATGTCATCCGGCATAATGATTGCTGATAGGAAAGAGCTCATTTAGAATTTAGAGAGTTTACAAGCCCATTTCAACGTACTTGCTGCATATCCTCTATATGCGCTGTGAGTGAATTTCTCGGAGGAGTTCGGTTAAATGACGCACCGCGCTCGAGCGATGGTCGCGATTGAAATTCCAGTAGATCCAACTGTTCCCTCAAATATGCGGGAGCCTGTATGCGGACGAAGGTACCCAAGACGTTCAGCATCTTCGATCACTGTTCCAGCAGCGAGAACCTCAATGGACATTCGTTCGGAGCAGGATGGAGCTTACTGCGCAACGCGACTCGGTCTTTGACGCTTCCACCGGGGTTCAGAAACTTGGCTATGCGTTCAACTTCCAAAACGTTGTAGAAAATGTGCATATATCTACCTCAGCCTTTCCCAGTATTTCAACCCCAAGCGCGTCGCTGAGAGAATTAATCCTCATCAGAGGTGTGTTCCCTGTATTTTATGGTAAGGATGCAACGTAATGGCAATCTCCTCTGTTCACTTCACCTATTAGGCCCGTTACTCCGTTAACTATCTCACCGCTGCGCACTTCAATAGGTCTAGGCGGAAAGCTTTCTGTTATGCGTTCCTTCTTCCGTCTTTTGCGGGCCAAAGTGAGAGACGAGGAGGCTAACGACAACGAGATGCCTATCAATATCCCATAGAGGACGTGTTTGAACGTGGTTCGCGATGGCCATTGGACCCAGCCTGGCACGGTAGCTGCTGGCCAACTGGACATGGTAACGGACTGCGTCTGAGTTCGTCGTGGGGCTCTGCAATGTGTAGGCTGTGACGCCATCAACGTCGGGGACGACGCGATCACAACTGGATTATCTTATCTACTCGACGGGACGATGGAACGTTTGCAATGGTCGGTCACGGACTTGTTTGGATTTGCTCGCTAAAAAAGTCATGCACTGACTGACTAACTGCCCGAGGTTTCAAGGTTTACCTGGCGCTGATATCACCTGGACCAGGCAATAAATAGTCCATGTCTCTTGTCCGTCTCCTCCAGCAACCACTCAGATCTTCCCCCCTCAGACACTTTGCTACCATGGTCACAGTCTCCGAGATCCAGTCCAAGTTCCTCTCGTCGCCGCAGTACGCTATTATTGGCGCTTCCAAAGATCAGACGAAATACGGAACTAGAGTATGGCACATTGCCGTCATGGTCAGCTGGCGAGCCCCATTAATCCCCCGGTTACTTAGGTTTTGAAATGGTATAAAGAACGCGAGTACAACATTACTCCCATCCACCCGGTAAGATTAGACCCCCCCGTTTCCTTGATATAGAACAGAATAACTCACCGGTGAACAGAAAGAATCCGAGCTCGAGGGGATCCCAGCGCTCAAGAGCATTACGGAGCTCGCTTCTCCCAAGGAGACGTCAATCAGTATCGTAACGCCGCCCAAGGTTCGCTTCCGCTTCATTTCTCTGTTCCCTCATCTGACCTTTCTCTTCAGGTGACCCTTTCGATCTTGAAACAAGCGAAGGAGCTCGATGTTCCGGCCCTTTGGCTTCAGCCAGGCGCTGAAGACGATGCCGTTATTGACTACGTCAAGGAAAACCTTAGCGACCGCGTCGTTTATGGTGGACCCTGCGTCCTCGTTGAGGGCGATGGCATTGCCCAAAGCCTCAAGAGCAACTTGTAAATTGCAGTAAATAAACTGGTGTATAATAGCTGTACAGAATGATCTAATCTTATCTACCTCCGTACCAGAACCAGACCAGAATATTGTTACTGAGCCATGTTCTTGACCTCCACTTCAGCAGGTAGCAAAGCCAATAATATTTGCATCCTTGATGTATCAAAGCCTAGATATTCTCGGCATGCGGTTTGGGCGGTGGTAGGTAGCGGCTTCCACATGCATCAATATCAGTCTCCACGGCCACCAACTACGAAGCTTCCAGTCTGCTGTCTCCTGGCTGTCTCCTCTCTTCTTGGTTCCAAGGTCGTGCTCATGTTCCATTAGTCCATTAAAAGTGCACCAAAGACGCTCATTTGCACTCTAGTCACTCCTTCAGCTCTCTGTGACCAACCTTACGCAAAATGGTGCAGCTCCCCCTCTTTTTGCTTTCTTTGACGTGGTCTGCCATCGCTTTGCACGAGCAGACGCTGAAAGCTAGGGCTCCATCGAGTGACCTCATTGCAGCGGCATGGTACCCCGGATGGCATTCCACGGATTTCCCTCTCTCTCGAGTTAGTTGGTCTAAATACACCCATATGACCTATGCTTTCGCGTGAGTGCCCTGTCACTTCGGTAACGGGCCAAGGTTTTAATTTGTGTTCAGGATAACGACACCAAACGTCGGGGTATTGGCACTGGATGCCTCCGACGAACGGCTACTGCCCCAATTCGTGTCTACGGCGCGGCATCATGTCAGTCTTCCCTCCGTTTAGTTGTGACAAAAGCCCTGAACCCTTGAAATCTCAGAATGTTACAGCAAGTATTTCTATAGGCGGCTGGACAGGCTCTAGATATTTCTCCACTGCAGTCGGGTCTGCAAGGAACAGAACGACTTTCACCGATACCGTGCTGAATCTCGTGCGGAAGTACGATTTGGACGGCGTCGACTTCGAGTGCGCACAATCTCCTCTCTTTCCGAGCTAGACTTAACTTCTTTCCAGCTGGGAATATCCAGCCATGCAGGGACTAGGCTGCAACACTGTCAATGTAAATGACACTGCCAACTTCCTCAGCTTCCTACGGGAACTTCGTGGGACACGAACAGGAAGAGACCTCGTTCTTTCAGCAGCTGTCTATGTCGAACCTTTCATGGACGCCTCAGGTAAACCATCCACCGACCTGTCCGGGTTTGCGGAAGTACTGGACTACATCGCTGTGATGAACTACGATGTGAAAGTCAATCAGGCGATCGGCGCTGGCTCTCGGTCCCCTATCGACGACACCTGCGCACCTGCCGGGGCCAAAACAGGCTCGGCTGTCTCTTCTATCGCTGCTTGGTCCAACGCTGGCATTCCCCTTGATAGGCTGGTCCTCGGGGTTCCTGCCCACGGTCATTCCTATGACGTTTCACCGACGGTCGCCCTATCCCGGTCGAACTCTTCCGAGCTCAATGGATACCCATCGTATAATCCTGCCAACAGAAAGCGTGGCGATAGGTGGGATGGAGAAGGGGGCACCGATGTTTGTGGTGTCACTTGGGGCCCAGGAGGCGTTTATACGTATTGGGGTTTGATTGAGGAAGACTTCTTGCAACGAGATGGTTCGATAAGCGAGGGAATCGTATACAGATACGATAACTGCAGCGAAACGGTGCGAGTTGTTGCATTCTTCCCTTTTGTGTCCCTCGGTTCTCGGGATCTCTCCTTTTCCTCGTTTTGGCGTGAACTCGTTTGCTGACACTCCTTCGCAGCCCTTCGTCTACAACCCTGAGACTCGCGTTTACGTGTCGTACGAAAACCCACGATCGTACGGGGCCAAAGGCGATTTTATTCATTCGACTGGGATCAGAGGTTTTGCTATGTGGGAGGCTGGTGGCGACTACAACGACACTCTGTTGGATTCCATCCGTATGTTCAATTCTCATTGTCTAATTGAAGCCCTGTTCACGATGGTTTATTTAACTCATGCTTGTTTTGTATAATTAGTTCAAGCATCCCTGAATGGCAATCCTGGTGCTAGAACGGAGAAAGCCAAGCTCGACACCCAGGCTGCAGCACCCTCACCAGGCGAATCAGCTCCCCCTTCAGCAAGCAATTGGAATGCCAGCCCCAATCTTTCGGCCGCCCTGATCTTTATCCTGGTTCTTGTTTTCTGTTGCACTGCTTCGCCACTATAATGATAAGATCAATCTATTCTATGCAATGCAATGCATATCATTGTTCTCGGCCTTGTGATCCCTGCCCAGGTCAGTCTCCGCTTTCAAATACATGGGTCGCTCCAGGGGACGTGCTCAGGTGTTTTTGCCACATATGACATTCAGATTAATCCCCCACGCGCATGGTCGCGCTTGTAAAGTTAGCCATGGTGCCTTGTCTTTCAAGTAAGGTTCGGTCAAAAGATCAAACAGTGGCCGCGACATTTACCCTGAGGCGATATTTTAAAACAAGGGCTACGTCTGAAAAAGGCGTTGTCCAGTATTGGTGTCTGACAGCTTGGCGCTAAGGCGCAGGAGAGGTGCAACATCATCACGCGCCTGGAAATTGGTCACTTCATTTTCAAGTAGTACTAATTGCGATCGATTTGCATGTTACCTTTGGGCTTCGTTTCTTACACGATGACATTTGGATGACAAGTGGACAGGACCCTCTGTTTCTTCCATGCTTAGACGGGAAGAGCAATTCCAGCATGGAAGCTGGAAAAGGCCAAGCAATGTTGATTGCTGAAGATATACCCCTTTGTTTCGGTACTTTGAAAGTTAGTCAACATATGATTAAACTGAAGCTTCAAAGCTTGACATACTAGTGTTATATGTTATTCTCCCAGTACTACTAGCGAATGCTAAATGTCTATACATGCTACGTCCATCATTTTGACGCTGCCCCCATTAGTGTTAGGCGAAATAACTACCAATGTGGGATCATTCGAGTGTGGTGGAACTAAGAAAGCGGAAGGCACATCCTTTGAGTCAGACTATTTCTAGTTCCGAAGCATTTGAATAGATATCTTATCTTTATCAGGAGGACTGAGAGACCGGCATTTACTAGGTTAAATAAGCATACTCGTCCCGTGTCAAGTCTGAGTGTCAGTGTCACTGGGCAGAGCGACCGGTGGTTGTCCTATTTCTGTCCCTCTTGGGCCCTATGAATTCTACTTCAATGCCGGTGACTTCCATATCCCATCATGTCGCACAAATGTTGTAGTACTTACGCCGCAGATGACACTTAGGTCCGACTCAAATCTGCCTTAACCCGAGCTCTTCTTCAACAGCAAAGAGAAGTCTTTCATCCTCACCCTTTCGTCGAATATAGTAAACGTTGTATTCAAATATGTGCGGACTAAGCCTCTTATCCTCCGAGTCGGTGGAGGTAGGCATGACAGTGTTGCGAAGTTGACGGATTCAAAAAGTCCGGCCGAAAGGCACAGATTTATGTAGACTAAGAGACGCTATTGCATACGTGCCTTCCCCTTGAACGGAGGAAACATGGAGGATTTAAGTATGGTTCTGGTGCTACGTAGAGCGGTCGAACAATACGAGAATGGAATCGAAGTTAACCTTACAACCAATCAACTTCACGACATTATTTCAAAATAGATACATGCCATCGTAAAGAATTGCCTTGCGTCCAACATGCGTTTTTTTGAAAGAGCTTGCTGCAGTCGTGTGTTTCTAAACCATCAATCTGGGAACGTCAAAACCGAGCATCATTCCGATCTTACATCTCCTAAAACCGTTCGTTCCCCGCGCTGTCCTGACTATCCGTTTATAAAAGCCTAACTGAGAACTTCTCTCACTTACTCAACACCTTTGCCTTCTGCATCGACAGCGATTCGAAAACAGCACTTCCAGCTCGTTCTCTCTTAGTACATTCGGTGAGTTCTCCATTCCTAAAACGGCATGTTCCGATCGCGTCCACAATTGCATTCCCTTTGAACTTACCTGATATAGGTCACCCTTTGTCCCATTTCTCTGTGGGTGTGAACCCCTAACCATTGGAAACTATCGGGTTCGTAGAATCCCAAAGCTGATCGCAGCGTCCTTCACTCCTTGCCCGAGTTAATGATAAAAGGATGAACAGACATCGCGTTCCATTCCAGTATTGACGACCAAGTGTATTGCTGTACGCCCTCTTTTAACCTGAACTCCCAATAATCTCTGAACCGTATGCCATGTCCTTAACCCAGATGACTTCCGATTCACAGTCACCGCAAAACGCACCGAAACCATCGCAACCATCGAACCATCCATCCTCCCCTCTCGCGCAAGCAATAGCAGACGCTTGGAAACGAGAAAGTGCAGAAAGCCAAGAAAAGTGGCGAAGGCTGGACGCGAGCGTAAAATCCCGGTACAGCACACCAAGACGGCTGGACACAAAACCCAAGATGTGACCGTTCGATTTTTCTCTGGTAAGCCCCTTGAAGCTGGTTTCGAAGCCTTTTGTAAAACCGGTGGTAGATGACATCCTTCGATCTTCAACCACAACAACTTTTTCTTGAGGACTTTTTCACTGGGATTATAATAGACTCGCCCTGTATAAATTATTCAGCCGATAGCACAGTATATTTGTTACGAAGTGAACCGACCTCCCATGTAGCATTAAAATCTTGCAACTGTATTTTATAGTGTTAAACCTGGAGGGTTCGACTATGTGACAAGATTCACTGCAGGAGCTCCAGCTTCTTGATCCTGATCTTCGGCATCCTCGTCTTCATCTTCGTCGTCGTCGTCTTCCTCTTCCAAGGCAGCTTCCGCCTCAGCCTGTGCCTGTGCGGCCAATGCCGCATTGGCAATGGCTAGCTCCAGTAACTTCGTCTGCTCATCCGATAAACCATACATGGTCAGGGGAGCCAGACTAGTATTATGAGAGACGGATTCCTGGCCCACTTCCATGGATATACCGCTCGTTTCGATATCGACAGGGGCAGGTTCGGGTTCCGAATTCACGGCTGGCGGTAATGGATGCTGTATTATTGGATCTGGTAAAAGGGCTGAAGGTAGGTTTTGCGACTGTGCTCGGGCAATAACACTGGCTAATGTCGCTTGACTTCCTGCAGCATCGGCCATTTGAGGCTCAGGCTGGTCGGGCTGAGCTGGGATACCCAGAACGTTGCCAACCAGACCTTGAAGGACAGGATGCAGAGTCATGACGGATCCTTGGATAGCATGGATAACAGATTCGTGAAGCTCCCCTTCTTCCATAGCGGCATGCTCCCGGTAAACACCTTGAATGGAGCCGCTGTTTGCAATACCAGTCCATAACTTAACTCTCCGCTCTTCTCGGTGAGTCTCGTTCGAGCTTTCATCGTCCAATTCAACTTCGATGACATCCGCGTCTGTGCAAAGGTCACCTCTAGGTCCCCGGGTCTTGGAGCTGTTGGTATGGCGTTTAAATGCATCTCTGCGGGAGAATATCTTCTGGCATGAGCCGCATTTCCAAGCTTTACGGTCATGAAGCTTGATATGCCGCTTCAAATCGTGATTTCTGGCGAACGACGCTGGGCAGTTGGAGCATCGGAAGGGACGGTGAACGGCGTGATTTCTCTGGTGAGCCCTAAGGTTATACAATCGGGAGAATACTTTCTTGCATCCGGTGATTAGACATGGATAGACCGCTGTTCCGATGTCCGTTCCTGGAGGGGGACCATGACCAGGAATCCACGGATAAGAACCAGGAGGATATTGGTTCGTTGCTGGTGCTTCTGGTCCTTGTCCGATCTGGATCCCACTCAACACGCCAACGACTTGAATCAAGCCGCTTATTTCCTGGAGTGGGTGCATCTCCGGGCCTCCTCGCGCCGAGGAGGTCACTGCGAACAGGAAGACCTGGTGGAGTTGAAGTCGGATGGAAGATATGAGGCCGGAGTCTAATGGTATCGGGGCGGATGCAAAAGCTTGTAGTATTGTCCGCACTGCTTCTGTAACCTGAGTTTGGAGACCTTGTTCAGGTGCGAAAGGTCGCTTGGCAACCCTTCCAGCATCGTACAGGTGCGCGTCTTCCAATTCATCCCATTTCCGCTTCCCTTGTTGGAGTTGGACGGCAGAAGCATCAGAATGCCTAAGACCCCCGAAGAGCTGCTCTGATCTGGCGAGAGAAACGAGCATCTGGCTCAATGGCACTGCGGTTGCCTTCGAGATGTTCCCAGCAGTTGAACTCTGTTCCAAGACTTCCAGAACGTTTCTTCCAAGTCCTGGAATGACCGTGGAAACCAACAAATTCTTAGCCGTGGGATCGTGCAGGACAAGTCGGAGAACGGTGTCGATGGTATTGACGGCGGCCTCTTCCGCTTTTTTATACGCTGTAGGCTCTGGCGGACCAGCTGGTGTTGGTAGAAGGGCATTTAACAGCGGTGCCGGGTGTGCAACAGCTACGGATGCCGGTGGGCCGCTGCCATTTGGATTTGGATTATTTAGGGCCCAGAGCTGCTCGCCCAACCGTCGCGCAATCTCCTGGGCCTCAGCGTCGATGTCCGAATCGCTGCTGTCGTCCTCTTCGTCGTAGTCTTCATCTTCGTCCCATTCTTCGTTTCTATTGCGGGGCACAAGTTCTGCTGATTGGGCCTGGGTATCCATATTACACTCCTGGGTCGAATTAAAAAGTTCCGGATAGTCTACAAGTCGCCATCGCAATTAGCCTTTGTTCACAATAATTTCGAGTTGCGGAAAAGGGTGTCATCGGCACCATTTGCAACTAGCGCTCTGGTTTATTTGTGATTTATTTGACGGTGATTGGCATAGGCTTTAGATTGGCAATTATTACCTTATCTCCCCTTAAGGGGCCTTGTCACGGACGATTTTACAATTCGGATTTCGGATGGGGAAGTTGGACCCTTGAGGCGCGAGGTTTTTGCCCCGACGGTCCCCAACACAACACCGATAATGTCCAATACGGCGAAGGACCTTACAGCTGGAACTGTGGGAGGTATTGCCCAGGCATGTATTGTCTTTCTCGGGTTCCAAGTCGAAAACTCACTCCGAGGTAGGTTCTCGTCGGGCAACCTTTCGATATTGTCAAAGTCGTGAGTCATATTGTCCGGGGCACTCCCAGAACGCAGAGTAACGTTACAAATCTGGTAGCGCATGCAAACGTCTGCAAAAGGAACGTACAGTGGAATGCTTGACTGTGCTGGTGGCATTCTTAAGAATGAAGGTCCTCTGGCGTTCTACAAGGTATGTCGCTTGTCAAAACAAACACAACCACCGGACATCGTGAGCCAACGCGGTTCTGAACAGGGAACATTAACTCCTTTGCTCGGCATTGGAGTCTGCGTCTCCATTCAGTTCGGGGCATTGGAATACGCGAAACGCTTCTTCTCAGAACAGAAGCAGCGCCGGGGAGAGCCTGGCAATTCTCTCACTGGACAACAGTTTTTCCTGTCCGGTGTCTTCGCTGGCCTGGCAAACGGGGTTGTATCAGGTCCAGTTGAACATATTCGTATTCGTGCGTTGCTGTTGTCCCTAGAAATACGCATCTTGAACCTACCCCTTATCTAGGCTTGCAAACGCAGTCGAACACGAACCCCACATACCGCGGACCTTGGGATGCCATCAAGAAAATCTATTCTGCCCACGGCATTGCAGGAATATATAAAGGTCAGGTCGCCACCTTGTGGAGAGAGGCTAGCGGGTACGGCGTTTATTTCCTGACATACGAGAAACTCGTACAATGGGAAATGAAGAAGAAGGGTATCAGGAGGGATCAGATAAGTCCTATCAACCCTGTCCTGTATGGCGCAACTGCTGGATATGCCGTAAGCCTCTCCGTATAAGTTCACTTTCACTGGACTAAGCTGTTACCATGATAGTTATGGGCTGTCATATACCCTATAGATATGATCAAGTCACGAATGCAAACCGACGGGTTCTCCCCCTCTACTGGTCAAAAGTACAAATCAACCCTTGATTGTGTACGAACTGTCTGGCGGACGGAAGGCATCAGTGCATTCACTCGTGGCCTTGGCCCTACCCTGATTCGGTCTGTAATGCCTCGACACATTTGTACCCGTGACTTACATGTCTCCATAGTTCACCCTTCGCCAACGGTGCGACCTTCCTCGGCTTCGAGATGGCTATGAGGCTGCTCGACAAGATCTAGACGCCGTCAGGCAAGGCACATACCCAATTCTTACTGAACCTCTTTACACGAAACCTATAGAGTAACTTAAAATTTCATTTCCCTCCGGTCATTGTTATAAAGTCGGGATGCTTGTGTAGACATTTCCTGGGATTCCGTGTTTACAATCTGTATCTAATTGATTTTCTGTGTCACCGAGGGCAGCAAAGGACCTATGAGGTTGGGTACCACGCGGTGTTCTATCTTTGGAAAATCAACCAGGCCTCTTGATGACGGTGGCGAAAGAAAGCTACTGTATCTGGAATGGAGTAAATTGATAACTAGTCATAGGACAAACTTCAAGGATCATACCAGTTATCCCTTTCCTTGCCCGTATTCCCGCGATGATGTGTCTGCGGTGGATAAATCCGGTATTTCAATGCGGGACATAGAGTCCTCTGCACGACTCTGCTCCTCATTCGATGAACTGGTCGACTCCGGCTGGTCGTAAACCCACAACACTGCCTCTCCATCCAACAGGTCAACTCCGAGCTTCTCGAACTTCTCGACCCACCAAATGAACACGTCCTTAATGTCTACATCCGCTTCGACCAAAAACCCAATGGTCTGCACCAGTTCGAGTTTAGGATAGCGTTCGGCGGTGATTGCATAGAGTTGGTTTCTGACCACACTAGGACGATCTGGATAAAGAAGATCCGCCCGTACTCCTCGCAATCCGATCCGACGTAAAGTAGGATGGGCCGACGGCAGGGGAACAGGAGACGTAACTGGAAAAGATATGGAGATCAAATTGGGGCAAGTTTCTGGGTCCAGGAAAATCTCAGGATTGATATGTTTGGCTGTTCGTCGGAGGAAGGGTGTGTCCGGTTCTAACTCATGGTCAGGAAACGGCGAAGGAAGGTCGACCGATTGAAGAAAGTGGCCGTGGGCCTTGAGGAACTTGTGAAGTCGAATGAGGTCGATGTTGTCGGGGATTCCCGTCTTGATTGTTAAATTGCGAAGGTTTGGAAGTGAAAAAAGAGCAGCAATGTTAAGGCTGCGGGAATGTGTGGATAAGATGAGGTCTTCGACCAAGGGAAGAGTTACAGTCCCCGATGGCGCACGGTCGACGACCATTTGTGGTTGCTCGGGTTCAGAGGTTTCTAGTTTGGAAGTGACATGCCTAAGATCCAAAATCCTCAGAGACCTAAAGGAAGCCAGGAGGTCCAATGTAGCAGAATGCTCCAACATTGCGTTTCGGTGATGTGTATCTGGTACCTCACTCCAACACAAGCCTTCCAATGAGTGACCGTACATCCTTGACATAGCGTTCAAGAACTCGACCGGAATAGTTCGAGTCCAGATGCCGGTCAGGATACGGACGTTCGGACAATGTTGGAAGATAGCGAAGATCGTCTTGAAGTAACTTAGCTTCCCAGAGCCTCGAGAGTGAGTGAATATTTCGATATGGCGCGTCCACTGGCCATATCCAAGGGCTCGAGATCGTGGCTCCGAGGCCAATGGGTTGACGCTATCTTGCAACACTCGTAGAACCATATTACCTCTCGACGGACTTCGCAGCACGATGTGCCCATACAGCAGTGGTAAGGCTACCTGTCTCCAAGCTCTGCAGACCTGAACCAATGCCAACTTGGTGTACAATGAGAGAGCCGGCGTATTGACACCCATCGGGTTTCTCGATGTCCTTTGGATAGCAAAAGGATCCACTGGTTTGACTGAGGCAGACCGGTGCACATAGGTCGCAAACTGGAAGATATCGAGCCATAATTCCACCGGGAGATCTGGCGGGGGTTTCTTGGGAGGTTCGCGGTGGACACTGCACATCGGGCTCCTGAAGACACTACAATGGAATAGCTATGAAAGGACTCTCGGGGAAAAGAACCCAAGAAGTATACCATTTGAACGGGTCCATTATATCCGTTCCACGGTTTATTAGAGCTTCCATTGGGATATTGAACGGTCTCCGTTTACATTTAGTTTAGAGGATGAGGTCAAGTCAACAATCTGCCCGCGACATGCCATTTAATGCCAAGCTACCAAGCTCAGCCAAACAAAGCCTTTCACTGCCAACCACGACGACGACGGAGCCAGTTCGCGGTCTGTGGCGACATGGTTCTATTCAGCTTACTACTTGCCGCGAGCGTGCAGGTCGCTCAAGCAGTTGATATTTATCTCTACCCTGCTAGAGAATATGCTGTCGGCATGGACTCCCTCGAAGACGCAAGCGCCGCAGTCTCGCGTCACTTCGGCTTGGAAAGGTTCGAACGGTTGGCCGACGTTTCCAAGGTCTTTAACGTAGCTGAAACCTTTGTTGGTACCGGCATCAACGACGGTGTCCTCCTTACAATGGACGAGGAAGATGCAAACGGTAAGACCGCGGTTGACTTCCGTTCGAGATTTGTGGTCTGAATTAAGGTTATAGCTGTCCTATCGTCCGAGTTCAAAGCATCATCCACAGTAGAGCATGTGCCTTCACCAAGACACATAGACTCTCTGACATATGTTGTTTCCACCTATCTTACCCGAGCTCAGAACGTCTACACCTCCCTCTTTTCACCAGAAGAACCCTGGCGACTTAATGACGTTGGTGCTCTGTCCACCTTCTTCCGTTCGGCTGAGGGTCCCGCTTTCGCTGCCCTCGAAGTCACCCAGCTCCAGGAAATACGGAGGAAACACGGAAGCAACAGCCACGAATACCACTCCTTTGCTTCCAAGTTGCGCGAGTTCTTGGAAAATGCTATCGAGAAGCCATCCAACCTCAACATTGCTATTGTGACTCTCCAGTCTCAACCCTTGGAACGTCGCTCACTGGAACCTCAGCAATCTCCTCTCCCTGACCATCCTCTTCCCCAAGAACCTATTGGTTCAATCTCCACTTGCTTCGCCGACGCTGATACCTGCGGCAACAAGACGAACTCATGTTCAGGACGTGGGCAATGCGTTCGAGCAAGCAAAGGGGGTCGCACCTGCTATGTTTGCGCCTGCGGCGTTACCACCAGAGGTGAAGGTAAAGCGATCAAGACAGATAGATGGGTTGGAGAGAGTTGTGAGAGGAAGGATATCAGCGGGTAAGGCCCAAGTTCTTTAGTTTACTCGTCTCTCTGACGTGTCTCTTTTCAGCCCGTTCGTTCTCTTGTCAGGAACTGTTCTTGTTCTATCCTTGGTCATTTCTGGTTCCATTGCACTGCTCTATAGCGTTGGTGATCAAAGCCTCCCGAGCATTTTATTGGCGACAGCTGTAACCTCTAAGAGAGACTGAATATTAGCCTCCTTTGCAATTGTCGCAACGGGGAACTGACTAAGTGTTGCTTGTTCACTGAACCTCCGTTGCCATCGTTCTCGAATATCAGTGACATAACTTCCGCAAATTGCCTGTTCAGTTTCACTCATGAACCATGAAATTACAGAAGCATCTGGAATTTTCCCGCCGTTAATTCCGACCAGATCCAATCTTTTCCGTTTTGAATGGCAGCATGCCCGTTAATGTGCCTTCCGGCAGGGTTGTGTCAATGGATTGTAGGGGAGTACTTATAGGTAGGTTCACAGCTAGCTTGTTTATGATTATCGGACTGTTGACTTGATCCATTATTGCACCCCCGGCTCAGTCCAGCCCATCGGCGCTAGTTTGGACTCCATACACGATTATACATCTTTGAAGTTACGACGTACTCATAATCAGTGATTGCCACGGTAACGCCATGAAGAACCTTTGTTCCTTGGACTCGACATCTGCTCTAAGTACTATACATGTCTCCCGAATTTGGCCATCTGGGAAGATAGAAAAGTATGCATGAATCATTGTGTTCTGCCTCCGCCGATGGATCGTGGGCCTCAGGTTTTATCAATTATGTACCCAAGGTCTATCTCCGTTCTTTACGTCCAGTTACTGCCGAAAGACGTTGCAGCATCCGGCACGGTCCCTTCAAGTAACTGAAGGATTGCTCATTGATTCCTACTTTTGGATCAATGCCCATGCTAATCTATGCTAACACCAGTACTTGTCCTTGACTCATTCCGTGCCACCCTGAATTTTGTAGTGCAACAGCGGCAATAGCCAAGGCGCACAGCAGTGGCTGACAGCCATCTCCACACTAATTAACAATTAGGTCTGGCCTCATCGACATCATTGATTTGTTTGACTAGCAGAGAACGCCTGTCAGAGCCTGGTATACGTCTATGCCCACAAATGGTGTCCGCCGATCTTGGCTGGTTACCTACTAGATCTCCGTGTGTTAAGCTCGGAGCTTTATGTCGTACACCTTCCCATAATCACGTTGAACCGTTCGCTTCGTACAGGGCTTACATCTCATGTCCCAACATTACGTTCTGGATTGCGTTGGGATTGCGAATACCAGTGCTCATTCTGACGCCCTTCATTTTCGACCGCCAACGGACTTATGGCCGAATTGCATATACATATGGGTTACATACCCGGCAAATAGCCGTATGAGTTTTGTGGAATGATCATGGACAGCGATCAGGTTGGCTGTCTTTAACAGGGATAGGGTATTCTATCAACTAACTAAATATACTAATAATGTGGCAGACGGTATGTGGCAAAAATACAATGGGATGCATACAAACAGATTTGTACTAAAGTTGCGTTGGGTAGCGTTCATGCGTGCTATAGTCGACCTGAGGCTGTAAATAGCATTAGGGTTTTCTCGTCTATGGGATGCCGACGAGGAGGGGGGATGTTTTCGAGATATGCGAGAGGTGCAAGACCTGAGTCGGAACCAGAACCACTATCATCGGGAGACGATGGACTGTAAGGATTCCGCTGCCTTGGAGATCTCTCACTTAGTGACGTATCTACCCATGTGAGAGGCCGTTTTGGTACCGATTCTGGTGGCATCGTGGGTGAAGGTCGTTGTGTTGGAGCATAAGAAACGTATTCCAGTTGGGCAAAACCGTTTGGGTCAGAGTCTGGTTGGAGCAGGTGATCTGGTCTGCCTTTCGCGGACCGAGCACTCTTGTATTTTCCAGGAGGTACTTCGAGGTAAGCGAGTTGGGGAATGTCGTCAATTGTCCGCAGGCGATCGAGGGATTCTTCTGTAAAATAAGCGACTGGTCATTTGACCGTCATTGAAGAGCATGCTTCCACAGGGAGTTTAGACGTACTTAGGTGCCATTTCCGTTGTCCTCTGGGGGTATCCACGAAGACGGTATATGTTTGTTTGATAAGAACGGCGCGCGGGTTGTGAGGGCTACCATTCGGGCATGCGTCAATTAAAGTTACAGAAGGACTAGAAGCATTAACTCACGGCTTATCGGCCCCGTAAAGGTGGTCTGAATACGAGTGCTGGGACTTCTCGTGATAAAACAGAAACCCCTACAACGGGATGAAATTCGCATCAGGCGGACTAAGCAGGGGCTTGGTGTCCTACCTCTCGGACTCGTGACGGTCCCCATCGAATTCCTGGCTAGGGGGTCAGAAGAAGCTCGTAAGCGGATAAAAGCTTACCATCTGTCCAGCGTTCTATTCCAACCTAAGAAAAGGGGAACCAGGTAAATAGAAGGCTTGCGATGTGTGCTAAGTTGGACCTACTCCTGTTAGCTCTGCATGTGGGCCTCGTTCCTCCCAGACATACACCGACCCTGGTTGAATGAGACTCCTCTCCTCTGTGTCCAGACGCCTCGTCACCATTGGTAGGATGTTATTCACAACGGCATGGAAGATAATACGAGCATCTGAGGGGGATCGGATACGAATTCCGGTGCACGTTGCTCGTTGCATAGATGAGCGAAGGGGAACGGACGAATTAGTGAGGAGGGATGAAATGGTAAGAGATGGTATCTTGAGCCTATTGCAACTTATAAGAACGGCTAGGCGCTTTGCTCGGACCCCCACAATCAGTAGTAGCCACTAGAATCAAGACTTGATGGGTTGTCGACGTTACGACATGTTGGTGAGATCTGTAGATACGAGATTCGAATTAAACCTGGTTTGCAATATTAGAGTTTTAGGAACTATAGGCAGGGGCCGAAAAAACGGTGGGAATCTAACACAGATGACAGCGTGCCTGGAAGAATGCTAGGAAAGGCAAGTCATGAATCGCACTGTGCGCATGTTCTCTTCTCTCTTACAAAAGTCAAATGACCTTCTTCAATAAAACCCTTTTGAAATGTTCTATGATCTGTCAGAACTTTATTTGCGCTGTCTGGTCCATTTCGAAATATGCCTGCCACTGGGCAACAGGATTCGATCAAATTGTTTCGAGGGACCCATGCTTTAGCCTCCATCTCCAATCCACAGCCGCAGCATGAAAGGGATGAGAGCCAATCGCACGCCGAGAGTTTGGCACTAATTTGGCGTTATCATGGCAATCTGAGCATCTATTAACCTCACACAAGACCCAAGGTCTTCGGAGATGCGCATTGCAATGTATTATGCGGCAAGATCCAGAGCTCGGGTCCCAACCTGGCACAAAGGTTCCCCCACCAGGCTATTTACGGTCCCTCTTTTGTCTTCGGCTCTAAGAAGTTTGCCATGACAATTGCATCCCTTTATCGGAGTGGTCAAAGGTGGTCAAGCAAGTAGGCTTAAGTATTTAGTATACCGGACAATAATTTCATTGCCGATGGTGGACTCAATCCGGAACATTCCATTAGTTTTACACCGGATGATTGATATTTAATCTATGTTCATCCTAGTTAATCTGGCACAATCATAGCTTCCATATATGGCTGATCGTCAGCATCGGCGGACATCTACATATTCGAATTCCGAATGGGCCAACGTCATAAAAATCCTACGAGAACCCGAGAAATGGAGTCGAGGAATCCTGTGCCCTAAATTCGTACCAACGCTTCCGAATTCCGACGAGCTTGCAGCTTATTCGTCATGAACATCCGTTTTTTACGTCTCTCCAATCCCCCTTGTCTTCGGGATGTTGAAGACTAATAAGACTAATAATTAATTAACGGAGTAGCATTATCCCGCCGACCCCGACTTCTCGGACATTTCCTGATTGAGGGTCCGCGTGAATCTGCCATTAGATGAAAAGATGAAATGGCAGAATTGTGAAAGAACGGGACAGCCGCCGACCGACTTGATTTGAGAATTTAGATATCTAGAAGGTGTTATGTAGCAAAGGCAAGACAAGTCCGCATCTGTCGGGGTTGAGATGAAATGGAAATCGCTGTGATTGCCCTGCTAAAGTCGATGGTGGCCGCCCTGAATTCCAGACCGCAGATAGGGGCGCCTGCCTTAGACCATCTCCATAGTACTAGTATGTATTCAAAAATGACACGGATAAAGGGATAATATAATTCGGCGGCTCACATTGTCGGCATTGACCGAAGCTGCGTTATGTGGATATCGCACTTTACTATTTACTGACTCAAACTACGGATGGGATAGTCGTCACCGATCTCTGTTCGCACCGTCCTCCGATGTGCACACAACCCATATCCAAACCGGTACCATTACCCTTCGAATACCCCATAATGATTGCTTTTCTGATAGAACATCTGACATTGTAATGCAGGGTTATGATCCCCGGTTCACATCTAATAATCGATTGGACTGAGTAGGGGCCTAACATTCCTGCTGCTCAGCCTATCACGTTCTGGCATCTGGCCAGTCTAATTGTCAGAAGCGGAAGCGCCAGGGATGATCGATGACCCGATACGTCTACAACTGGCACAGCACAATCCTCCGTGTCGGACCCTTCAATATAGTTGATGAATACCCTTCTCTATCCACCGCTTATGATGAGGGGTTGAATTATCGATACCAGATGGTCCTTATAATTGTAGAAGACCGACCATCTTGTATTCAAAGGCTCATGCGCCTTTGCCCTTCTGGAAGGTTATCGCCTCATATCACCCACATTCGCAACCTTTCGCAACCTGTGCTTACGATGCATACAAAACAGGTGTACAGATTATTTCCCGGTGGGGCACATGCTGTACTTATAGGTAGTCCCGCTCACGTTCTGCGTGACCATGGCCAGGGCTGGAAGCCTGGAACCTGGGCAAAATCAAGAGTTCGTAATTCAGATGACTGAGTCTGGTATCATGGCAACTTCTTCTGAAACACGGGGATAGAACATGAGAGGGTATCTTCTCTTGCTGCGTAAGATGAAGGAGTTAGCCTAGGACTGTCCTAATCCTGAGAAGCACAGCCAGGTGGACCCGGATATCCGTATAGACTGTATCACACTACAGGCTTGCAACTTAGTGACGCACAGATAGGGCTGGCATGCTTCCATTGTCCTGCGCTAGCTGGATGGTGCTACTACGCGCTATCGTATTCAAACCAGCCCCTATCCATCTACGTTACTTGGGTCTGTCAATGGAATTCTCATTCAGCTGCAACAGTTTCCTGAATGAGGGTGACCATATTGAGCTATGTAGCTGGCAGATCCGTCTAAGTCAAACCACGTTAGTTTCCACGTGTGACAGTACACTAGTGCATCATATACGTGCGAATCGGAAACTAACGTTGGGTTAGGAATGCTCTGGGTTGGCTCTGGGGTAGATATACTACTAGTACTAAGTAGTAACAATAATATACAACGTGAAAACAAGTAGGAAAATGTAAATTGGCCACAGGGGCCTTACCTTCTAGTTTCGTGTGGCGCCAGGACAGTTGCACCCTGAAAAGAAATTCAAATCCAATTATGGGGCTGTTTTGCCCAATAGGCGGGCATTTCCGCCTAGTTTCTCGGGATTTTTCGCATCGATTTTCCTCTTCGGCTCGCGAGCACAGCACGTAGGCTAAGATAGCACTTGCACCTGAAACGCCACCACCTCGCATTCTTTCCCCGTCGTCGCACGTGGAATAATGACTACAATTGGCTTCCACAGATCCAAAATAATTCCTGGTCTGGCGCTGCCGATCGCTAGGAGCGGATTTTCAGCAAGGGGATCTCGCTGACTCAGGTCAGAACATACGCCAGATCTGGTGAGACTTGAGAGGATCGCACAGATGCTCGCTAGTTGAGAAGGCAGTTGCGATGGACCGGTCCTTGATACGGCGAAATTAAATTGACATTATCTAGTCCAGTCGCTCGAAATGTGCCAATATTTTTGCATAATTAGATATGTACTTAATATACAGGGTGAGATACATGAAAACTGATATTGCGAAGAAAAGATTAGGGTGGCCATCAACTCAAACCAGTCCTTGGCACGGCTCGGCCATCGATCGGCAAATGATGGATAATGATGGCCAATGACAGGTCCGCAGGAGTCATTCCCCGAATCTGTATCCCCCTTATCTGGTAGACTTTGGCTTTCCAGAGCTTTCCAGTCACTTTGGCGCTGAGAGAGATGAGGTTTGATACGATCTATTGGCGCAGGAGATCCTAGTAGGAGAACTCCTGATTTAGCTAATGATGGCAACATTGATGCGTTGCCTACTATGCCGAATATCCACCTTTTGTGCTCATTATTCTCAATTCTGTGCTGCTGACCTTTCTACCCCCTAATTGACTAGTATTGTCGGTGTATAATCAGATAATAAATATCTCTTCCCAATGTCAGGACTTGTATGTCAACCTTTGTCTCTTAAATTCCGAACTAAGCAAAAGAGGTCAAATTTTCGTCAGAGATATCGTGCATATTGGATAGGTTTCAGCATAGATATACGGGTTCATAGTACATACCAAGTACCGGTGCCGTATCAAGGACTGGTTGATGACTATAGCGAAACAACCTTGCCTGTGCCATGTTCTAAGTTGTAAGTGTTTCCTTTTGGTTTTCCGAATCCTGTAATATTATATAGAAGTCCCTATCCAACTGGAGCCCGTACATAGGACTTCAGCTTCCTGGCCCAGGGTTGCCTTTTGAAACACTTATTATTTGGACAATTCAACTGAGTTTGATTGATTTTCCTGGAAAAACCTCACGTTTCACGGTACGTGGAGATTATCCTCTTTCCAGTTATCTGACCATTGGTGTACATACTCAACAACTGTGGGATTCGCCATACTTCCCGGAAGGGGTGGGAAAGCTACTGTATTTGGCTGCCTAATTTGACTGACTAATTGTCGATCGATACGTTCGTAGAGACTAATCCAATTACGCAGATCAGACTGCACAGAAGTATTGAGAGCGTGCCGAAGGATAGGGGCACCTGCCAAGGCACGTCATCGGACTTGCAGAAGAACCTTGGAAGAACTCAGCTTGAAGGCGTTTGACGTGCAGACATGATCTTGAAGTAAAAATGGCAATCGGATGGGCAAAAAGGAAAATGGAGAGCCAAATCGGAGTGTTCGATCATAGAATGCATCGAACATGGTCGAGACAAGGGAAGGCACCGGCCCCGACTGAAAGTTATAGAAATGAATGCTACCTAAGACAGGCGAGAATCCAAGGTAATGAAAACCCAATTCAGGTGGAGAATTATTTAAAGGGATACTCAGATATAGCCCCAAAAGATAGTAACCACAAAGAATGGAAGGAAGCAGAAGGCTCGGATCCTCTTCGAGGAATCTCAAGAAAGAATACGCAGAATTAAGGGGTGCAGGGGAGAAGGGGAAGGCGTAAGTAAATCAGCGATTCTCTACGTAATGAAAGCGGAGGGATGCCCTATATATATAGTACATATTTGAAGCACAAAAGATAGGAGTTTAAGGCGTCACAAATGATGGTCCAAAAAGCGAATGCGGGGCATTGTCTGTATATGTAATCGTCTAGACATGAAATCGTCTTCATTACCAGTAAATGTTGTTTTCCCTGAACGGCCCTGTAAGAGCTCGGGGGCGAATACATGTGTCTTGTATAGGATCCATCCACCAATGAGTAGTGATGTGCGATGCGAGATGGCGAGTCGTAAGAGAGTAGCATGCGTGTGGTAGGCTCAATCAAGGGAACAGGAGAACCACATCATGACTCTAATGCTTTCTGCCCTTCTTCTTTGCGCCGTTTACGACTGCACCTCCTTCCGTGATGAGGTTCTGCAGCCGCCCATCCTTGGTCATTTCGCGAATTTCGTCCATGGACCCAACATACTTGCCACCAATAAGCAGCACAGGTAGTTCATCAGTCGACGTGAGGCGCGCAAGGATAGGTTTCAGTACATCAACGTCGTCACGCATATCGACGTCGACGATCGTTGGGGCCGGATGGAGTTTGAGGTTTTCGAGGATGCTCTTAAGCTCGCGGGATGCGGGCGAGTAAAGCTAGGATGATATTAGCAAGGTTAGCTTTAATCATGTGTATTTGAAGCGGGGTGACACATACTTTCGAATAGACGAAGATGGGGTTTCTCGTCCACACGTCGTCTACCATTGCGCGGACTTCCTGTGCAGCTCGCGGGCTCCGCGTATCGAAGTCCAGTACAAGCTGAGGATCGATGGGCCGAGAAGGGTCGACTGTCGGAGGGATGACATTTTGTGCCAGACTTGCAATAAAGCTGGAAATTGCTGCGAGCTCTTGATGTGTCGTGAGCTGCAAGGAAGGGCGCTGTTGACGGTGGCGACTCCTTCCATGCCCTTCGGGATACCGGTAAGGGTTCGGAGGACCGAATTTCGACCCGGCACGCGAGTCCTGCACAGACTCTAGCGCGATAGCGAGCTGTTCTGCGGCCGGTGAATCCGCATTTCGCAATGACAATGCTGGTGACAGGGCAGAGCCATGGATGAGGAACACATAGGTGGTCAGGAAGACACAAAATACGAGGCCAATCAACGTTGTCCGGTATTTCGGTTTCCTCAGATTGAGCAGGTTGAGGAGCTGGGGACCGTGGCTCGTGGGCCATGGCGAGAATGACGAGGACGGCTTTCTGTCAGTACTGAAGGTGTCGTCGGGGCCCGAACGCCTATCTGAGGTGGGGAGAGCCATGTGGAGAATTAAGTAGCCAGAAGATAGTCAAAGGAGCGTGAGGATCAAGACAGGTACGAGGCGGAGAGAATAAAAGAACTAAAAGGTAACGGCCGGCTCGCTAGCCTTGTTCTTATCAAACAAACCTCCGGTCCCACACACCAAAACTGGCATCGCCCCTTTGATCTGTTCCATAATCGACGTCAGCCTCCTCCTGTTTTCTCAGAATAAATATGTCTTTTATTCGCTAATGGAGACCCCAAAACGGCATTTGAAAAATATATTCTCTGCGTGCTCAAACACCATGTACCCATTGGTTTTCCCATTGCATCTTCTGCTCTCGTGGAATGGTATCCCAGAATAGCCCAGAACCCGCCGCGGGCGCTCGCTGGCGATGGCAACTTGGACTTCGTGGTCCCCATATAGGAACCATTTACACCTTTATCTTAGGACATTAACGTCCTGAGTGCAGAATCAATCTTCCAGAAGCACAATACTGGTAACCACTCTTAGTATCGCCGCCGCGCTTGACCCTTGGTTGGTCCTTCTACGCCTTCGTAAATTAGCGTTCATTGGGTATGAATCGTGCAGTCGAAAGCGCCACAAGAAGCGGATGAAATTAGGAAATCATTAATCCTTGATAAGTATGTAGTATAGTGCACAAGTCCTATGACCGTCCATGATGCCCCAGCAATTACCACCTTAACCTCCAACTAGAGTGTAACACCCGTTATTCCAGTCTTCCACTCTTCTTCCGCTAACCAAACTAAACGTAGAGTCTTCCGTGCCAACAAAGCCAGATGCAAGACTTTGGATGACGACATCTACTAACGGCGCATACCACTCCCCGAAGATCTCCATTGTTCGTTCTGCTTCGTGGTCAATATAGTACCATCCAAGAGAAGAAACTTGCTTCCAAAACTCCGAGTTCGTTTCATCTTTGGAGTAGATATCAGCAAATGTAAACCAGAAACTAGGATAGAAGCGTGTACCTGAAGCTACCAGGATGCGAGAAACCACGATGTTTTTCTCGTCCAATAATCTTCGTCGGATTCGTGTAACAGCTTCCACAAACGGGTCCAGTGATGAAAGACAATGCCCAGGTAAATTGCAAGTCCTGCCAAAGTCGCCTCGTCGAACATGCACTGCAATGAACTGCGTGTGCAAGAGTGATTAACGAGGCACTAGCACACATACCATCAGACATTGGCTCTTACCTTAGGTATTGATGGTGTTTCATCTCGTAGCCGGAACCCCCGCCTCAGGTAGCCTTCCGCTCTTTCGACGAGGTAGTCATTAAACTTTATATGTCTCCCAACAAACCTCCAGGCTGGAGACCAAGGGAACCGCCACTCGTAGTAATCAGCTCCCGACGTCATGTAATATAACGTGTCTAGACACGTTAGTCTTTCGTCGGGGCCTAACTTTGACCCCGTGCTGGACTCCTTCATAAGCGGTAAGGGATTGCTTTGAACCATCGCTCCGCGCGAATGGATAGTGGCGACCAGCTTCGCGAACACAATATGGTTTTCATCTGCCCTTTGAGCATTCTGCCTTGTAAACTCGGGAACTCGTGTGTAGGAAACGTCTAGGCCAAGGTGGTTTATGAGATTGAAGGCGGATATCGGTTCGGAACTGTCTTCTGGGCGGGTAGACCAGCACCCGAGTTTATCGATGGAGGAAGGGGCATAGGCTTCAGGATGGGTGGAAGAAGGAAGTGATTTGATATCCGACCATTCAAGGATAGGCATTTGCAGTGCGGAACGCAGATGCGTAAGGTTGAAGATCTTGCCAAAAGGGATGACACCCGCTTCTTTTGCTACAGGAACGCCAAGTTAGTATGACAGAAGAAATGACAGGGGATCTGCAAAAGCTACGCACAGATGTGCTCATCCGGTGCGAAAGAAGGAATGACAGGTACTCGCTCCGCGAGCATGGATAAGTAGATTAGATTGGCCTAGATGTACCATTAGAAGTTTCATTTCGGATTAAGGGCAAAAGTCATACATATCCTATAAATTGGTTTGCTAGACGTGTTGAGTATGCCTTGACTATCTCGGTAGGATAAAAAGAACTTACTATATCCAGCACTACTCCAAGTTGTTATATATGAAGTATCCTCTCTAAGTGTGTCTGTAGCAAGTTAAAGACGCAAAAGGGTAGGTGAAACATTTGAGTCACCTCGAAAATTAGCTGTCGGTGCTCCCTTTACAAAAAAAGAGCTGTCCCAAGGGTCGAGCTTGTCTTCCAGTGCTTTTCCTGGGGCGATCGTGGTAGGATCTTCGCCAGAGAAGGCCTGGTGTTCGTGTGGATGGGCCGCGCCATTCGGGTAACTGCTTAGCCAGATCCTGTCTGACCATATTTCGTATGGGTTCTCATAGAACCAAAAGAGCAAAAATAGCATGCTTGAGCTCCCTAGGACGATAACCATGGCTAAAAGCACCAGCACACGTAAGTACCAGCGCGAAAACGCCATCGTTCCTCTGCCAGCAAGTCCTTGACGATGTCGTAGAAGCAGTAAGTGCGATATTGTAAGATGAATTTTTCTGCACCCCGGTTCAGAAGGTAGTGTCCTGCGGCATCACTTGTATGCGGCGGCGTTGACGTCGGAGGAGATTAAGGGACGACGAACGCCAACTGGGAGAGACTGACACAGGGAGAAAGACATATCAAGTAGCTGCACAAGGCAGCAGAACGTAATACTAATTGCGGGCTCCACTGGCTATAGTTTTTGGCCATCAACATATGTTCGACTCAGAGTTGGTAAAGTCGAGGCCCTTCGTCGTCGCCAATGCTACCATCTACCGTATTAGTCGTCCATAGTACCATCCATGAATTTTGCACCGGTTTATCCTCTCGCTGGTGGTTTCATTTAGTATCATCCGAACTCCGGCATGGGTATATCCATTCGCTGTCGATACCTCAAGGGTCCCTCGCCGATAAAAAGATACATAAGGCCTGGTTTCAAACAACGGGCGATATCGGATACAGATGTCCCGCGATATGTTTGAGGCTAGCGTCAAGCGAAATGCCTTTGCGTAGGACTAAACGCGTCACTAATGCCAGCGTCGGTTATATATTAAACTTGGACCCTCCTCAGACATGAATCCGGGATCTCCAAAACAATCCGCAGGGTTCCGAGCATATCAAATCCCGGGAATTAGGCGCCGAAGTTGGTTGGTTACAAGGAAAGACAATGATGTGGCGGACGATCCAAGAAATACTTAGTAAGATGGTATTGGGCACGAGGGACCTGATCAGCGAGACCCGGGAATTCGCTTCATTGTTCGGTAAGCAAGGCCAGGGAATAGTATATTAGAAGGGGCTGATGAGGGACGGTCACAAGAGCAGCTAGCCTAGGTTAAATGACAGAACCTTATGCCAAGTGACCGTTCTAATACTTCCTGAGGTATAATTGTTACGATGCATACTGAATCTGAACGACCGGCGGAGGTTGCGACAGAGAAGCGCACACAAGTGGAATCATTAAACAAATCAGCACCCTGGTTCGGATACGGACCGATGTCAAAGACTTTGCCACCCTCTAAATTAAAGGTGACATACATAGATTACATATACTTTCCGAAGAAGAGGAGACAGCGAAATCAATCTTCTCGTGTCACAAGTGTCGTCACCCCTGTATTCCAATCTTGCACCCTCCATCCGCTCAAGGTGCTAAACGTGGAAGAATAAGTTCCGACGAAACCCACCCCAAGACTCAAAGCGGTAGTGTCGATCAAAGGAGGATGCCACTCTCCGAAGCGCTCAACTGTCTTCTCCTGGGTATGATTGACATATCTCCAGCCCAAGCCATCGATGTAATCCCAGAATGCAGGGTCCTTCTCGTCTGACGACATACATTGTAAGTCCAGATATAGCATAGGAGCTGATCATACTGACCCGAAGAAACAAGGACATGAGAGACATTCAATCCCTGTTCCACCAATAACCGGTGACGGACATCTTCCACCGCCCTTGCGAATTTTTGAAGGCTCTATTAAGCAGGGTTTCTTATCCCGACACTGATTAGAAAAGTCTCCGCGGCGAATGTGAACTGTGATAAGCTGGATAGGGAGCAAGGCGTTAAAAGTTTTACGCTGTATCGGGAAGGCGGGCAGCTTACCGGCGGTATTTCCTCTTCCCCGAGTAGACCGAAGGTCCTCAGCAGATAAGCTTTAGTTAGGTCGACCAGTTGGTCGGTGAAATGGAGATGCGTGCCAACTTGGCGCCAAGCAGGGGACCATGAAAACCTCCATTCCAGGTCGGCGACGCCGCTCGTCGCGAAATAAAGGTAGTCATAGCATGCCAAATGTTCGTCTGGAGGCAACGCTGACCCGGAAGGAGACCTCGACGTCAGTGGAAACAATCCACTCGGCGCATATGAATAGTTGGGAGTTATGGTGGCGGAAAGCCAATGGAATTTAACGCTCTTATCTTCTTCATTATTGGGATCGATGCGGGCAAGGTCCGGGACTCTGGTGTACGATACATCTAAACCCAGAACACGCTCGGTGTTAGGGGTATGAGGATAATTGTTTGCTCGGGAACGCGTTGACCAACATCCCAGCGGTTCCGCGTTAGACTTGAGGGAAGGATCTCCAGACTCAGTCGAAGGCATGAATAAGGATAGCGATTTCACCTCGGACCATTCTAGTATGGGCAGTTGAAGGTGGTTGCGAAGTCGAGTTAGATTAAATACAGACCCAAAGCTAATTGAGTTCCAGGCTGTTCGAGGGCTGAGACTTTCCGAAAACGCTCAACAGTCCGAAATATACGCTTACATATGTGTTCGTCTGGGATGAAGGGAGGGACAATGGTCACCCTGCCAGATAGAAATCCCAAGTAGATCAGGTACATCTGTTAAGTAGGATTAGTAGGTTGGATGCACAGTTTAGCTACTAACTCACATAGCTGATGAATTCGTTTACGAATAACTTTTTGTCAGCACTATGGAAGATGAGGAACTTAGACACGAACATACTTAGCCCTCCTACAGCCCACGAGGTGACGTAATGAGTATCATTCCGCAGACTGTCTGTGATGTTTCGTCGTTATTGGTAACCACAGGGTTAAACAATAGCACGCACCTCTAAAATATCTAGTCGGAGCATTGGTGTTCAGGTACTCAGATTGAGGAAACCTTAACGTATCGCCAGACACGACGTGTTCGCAAGCGCATTGGGTAACCGCACGGCCGGGCACAGCAGGCTGCTGTCCACGGGTATTGCAAAGATACACCAACCAGAGGATAAACAGAGCAATAGGAAAGATCACCTATTTGCGCTGTGAAGTCTTCTGAAGTCGATGGCTGTGCTTCATCTCGAGCGTAGGAGAAAGGACAGGTCAGTATCAGTGCCGCAAGACATGATCCAGTCGACTTTTATCCTAAGACACACATCGGGAGAAGAGCATTAGCTGACGAGAGTAAGGTGGTCATCCGAGGAAAATGTGGCTGGCAATGGACCTCCGTCTGCCCAGTTTTGTATCACTGTTCCCTCGGCTTTTACTGGACTGACGGCCTTTTTTCAGGCTCGGACAATACAAGCGGGTAAGTATTGGCAGTGATCAGACTTTCTATCACGTTTAGATCACGACCGCGGAAGGTTGAACGCTATGCTCCAAGCAACCTTTGGACTTCGTTTAGCTTTCCAAGCCTTGAACCGGCGGAATGGATGGCAGAGCTTACTTTCTGTTGGTGGTGGCACATAGTCCAAGCGATTTACGCTTCTCGCCGTTACGCATCGCTACATCCTTAGTCACGAACGAGTTCAAGCTCAAGTTTGTCGTTGCTGCAAACCTTCAAGCCTCCGTGTCGGGGGTTGTTTCAGACTCCGCAGTGATCTCCGCCCGGAAGCAGGAGAGGCTGAGGCCGGTCAGTTACTTTGTCGTTCTCCACCTTGCTTGTTGTTTGGGTGTCCTAATGGCTTGAATACACCTGGGTCCAATCATTCTACTCAGTTAACGCAATGAAGACATGCTGAAGTACCCATCGCCCAAATGTTCGATCATCAGCATATATCGGCAGATGATCGCCTTCGTAACGGCGCAAATCACAAACCTTTAGTTTCCTCGAAGAAAAGGCCTGAGAGAGCTTCTCTCATACTGTTGTGGTGACCACGCATAAGCTCGGGCACGATTTCTCAGCGCCCTGGAGACTTGACAAGTTGATTGCCGTTTGCATCGGTTGGCAAAGTTCTCGTTGCTATCCTCTGAACCTGTCCTGCAATTCCTGCAATTCCATTCCCTATGTCTTCGACCAGAATGAGCAACGCAGTGTACCGCTTACTGGACCGAGTGAGTCCCTATTAGGTTCCGAGTTGGCTCTTGGAGTAACAGAGAATGACCCATCATAGGGGCTTATACCTGATTTTATCATTCGATCCGCGGTAAGGAACTTGTCCAGGCAACGTCTCCGTGAAATCGACCTGGGGAGCCTGGAGAAAAACCATGAGGCAAAGATGAAATGGATAGCTGATGCTAGAGCTCGCGAGACCATCGCCGACGTTCCTGAGAAAGCCAATGAGCAGCATTACGAGGTATAGTGCCGCTCACCTTCCGTCATACCAAGAGCTAACGCGTACGTTCAGGTTTCGACCCCATTCATTCTCTCTACCTTGGGTCCACGAGCGAAATATTCATGTTGTCTGTATCCTACTGGAAAGGAAAGACTAGAACAAGCTGAAAACCTCATGCTCGAAAGCTACTGTGAAAAGGCACGCTTAGAGGACGGACTTAATATTTTGGACCTAGGCTGTGGCTGGGGAAGTCTTTCAATCTTCCTCGCAGAAGTATATCTATTCTTCCTATACGATAATCCTGAGTTTTTTATACATCCATGAATCGCAGAAATACCCGGAAGCTCGTATAGTCGGCCTTTCGAATTCGACCACGCAGAAAGCCTACATTGACTCTATCAAGAAGAAACGCGGGTTAGATAACCTTGAAGTAAAGTTAAAATCAATTTCTTTCTCAGCATCCAGAATCAATTTGTTCTCTTCCTTTCAGATAATCACTGCAGACGTCAACACCTTCGATTTCCCTAGTACAACTCGGTGATTTCCTTGGTTTGCTCGTCTAATTGTGACAGTGGCTTACTTTCCTCGGTTCAACAGGTTCGATAGGATTCTTTCAATCGAGGTATTCACTCCATTCCTACTGTTTCAGCCAATCCATATAACCATGGGGCGCGAAAGATGTTTGAGCACATGAAGAATTATGATGCCTTGCTTAAGAAAGTCTCCTCCTGGCTCCGAGACGGATCAAGAGACATCGACCCATCGCAAGACTCCTTGCTGTTTATCCACCTCTTCTGTCATCGAACAACGCCGTATGACTTTATTGACGACGACAGTTGGATGGCAAAGAACTTTTTCTCTGGCGGAACGATGGCTTCCTTTGATCTCCTTGTGAGTCTTGTTGGCCATTATCGTAAACAATAAGGGCCTTACTCTAATATCAACTTTTAAAGCTTCATTTCCAAACAAACGTTACATTGATTCGTAGCTGGTACCTCCCTGGCACACATTACTCTCGTACGGCGGAGGATTGGCTTCGACTTCAAGATGTTAATGCTAAAGGTGACTTCTATCCACGGTTCTCCGTGGTTTATAATTGATGGTCGTCCAGATGCCTTGAATGAACTCAAAGTAGATGCTCTTAATCATGACAGGCCGGAAATCGAAGGGGTCAAAACCTTCAATAGGTCTGTCACAGGCAGCGTAGACCCTAGACCCTCTGACGGAGATCATGCTACTCTAGGTTTAGGGTATTTTATATCGCCTGCGCCGAGTTCTTCAAGATAGATAGAGGAGAGCAGTATGTCCCTTCACCTATATCGAAGACTGGCTGATTGAAACAGCTAAGATGGGGAGTTGGCCATTATCTGTTCAAGAAGCGGTGAATTCAGTTAAAGACGGTTTAGATTATTAGCAGCAAATAAGATTCCAGTCCGATATGTATTATACAGGACGGCCGAAGGATCTCGAAAACGCAGCCATAAAAGTGGTGGCCATATAGGCTTGGAAGATGATTACCATGTGACAGCCTTCAGCGATTCCTCGAGGATATCCGATTGCCAAAATTAACGCTCTTGAAGATCGCCAAGCAAGCGAAGGATATTGATGACTAGTGAGACACAGATGTCAGAACCAGGTCTCAGCATAGGATACGAAATGCACTTACAAAGGTTGATGAAGCTAGAGGTGGGAAATTATGGTGATGGTGAACAATATGAATGGCTATCAAGAAGAGAGAAACATACTCGAGGTAGAGGCTGATAGCACCCATTATGTATTCATCAGGCGACAGACGCTTGTTGATGAGGTAGGTGTCGTAGACAATATATCCACTGAACAAGAGGATACCGATGCAGGCATAAACAATGTCGAAGGTGCGACTGAAAGGGAAGAAGATGGCGACGAAGCCAGTAATCACTAAAAATTAAAAAAAGGATGAGACGATGCTATAGGTACATCGACTGCGGCGTACCCAGACCAAAGAGAGTCGCAAAAAGGAAGGGGCCAAGTCCAGAGAAATCATACTGATTTAGGTCAATATTCAGCAGAAGATCAGGGGTCTCAGAATATGCTCAATACCTTAGACTGGAAGGTAAAGAGCGTTAAACCAAGGAAGATGCCCAACGTAATGATGCTATGATCGCGGGTTAGCTGCAGGGGGCGCGAAAGATAAGAAGCCGACTTACAGAGCTTGTAAAACAAGGACGTTATCGTAAAAGGCAACGACTACGCCCAAAGTGAAAGCTTCCATTAGAGTAAAGGTTGAGAGAAGGACGAAGTTCCATGGATGGGAGTGACGTTTCCAGTAGAGTAGCCCAAGATTGATGATGGTGCCGAAGAGAGGGACATAGAAGGACCAGGAACTGATACAAATGTGAGTTAAATTTAAATGTCATAATCTGGGACAGGTGACTCACTGAGCTTGAACCCAGGCAACTGCGGAGGGAGAATTCGAAACAAGGCCTCCAACGATGCATGTCGCAAACTGTGTGACGATTAGGGTGTGATTGAGGGATATAGGCGTAGGATACCCACAATCTGAGCCACTGTGAGAAACGAAGGGTGAGTAAATAATTGCAGAATGTCATGGAAGCGCCATCGAAACTTACAGAGAATCGAATAGACCTTGCGCACGAACGCAGCCCGGATCTCGAGAGCGCTCTCGGAGACAGAGACACCATACTGCATGGCAGAGACAGCCGTCAGGACGAGCTCAGAGGAAGTTCAGTGATTCACCAACCTTGAAATCATCCGGGAGTTCACCAGGGGCTGGTTGATTGTAGATTCCGCTGCTGCTCCCGGCACCGCCGAGCAAGGGTTCGCGGGTGTCGTCGACGGAGTTATAATAGGGCTTTGGGTTCGATGGCCCATAGGAAGGCGGGGGGACTGGATACTGGCTCATGGTAGGCTGTTGAGGAACAAGAAACCTGTCCATCACTCAGGGGGTGCTCGACATCATAGGCTGACTCAGCGCAGCAAGGCCTTTTCTTCCTCACCTCAAAGGCTGACAGAAATTGCTCGATGGCGCCACGAAAGTCAGCCAAGCTGCTGCAATATTATTACTCTGGGATGCAATACCGACGGTATACCCCGTTTCTCATTTGCCACCATGAACAGCAGCCATTCTATTTTCCATCTCTACAGTGCAGTTGCAGATTCTGGACGAGATGAAAACGACAGTTCTCGCGACTCAGATGGCTGCTTGACTTCTGATGAACAGTCTTCGTCGTTCTCTCTTTGCAACTCGGCTAAATCACCTTCTGATGACAGTTTCTTCTCCGAAGGCCCAGCTCTCCTTGAGATATCTCAGGAACTCATTGACGAACTTACAAACACGCCTCCCGTACCACCTTGTATCCGAAAGGCTCGACGAGGAGGCCAACATCGTTCCGTTGAATTCTCGAAACACCAACTTTTGCAATTAAAGCGCCGTGTTCGCAGGCTGGAGGACGAGAACGAAGCCCTTAAAGACTACACCGTTTCTGTGATACTTGACAAAGAACGAACCACAGATGACCTATTCAAGTTGCGTACCAGCTACCACGAAGAACTAGGCGCTTCTAAAACCACTAGGCAGCAGCTCGACCGTCTCCATGAAGAGTTTCTGGAAGTGAATAAGCGGCTGACCGAAGCGGAGCGCTTTATCCTCGACATGGCCGATCTGAAGCTTGATACGCCTGTCCTGGAGCAAATTCCGACATCCCATGCACAGGAAAGCAGCGGAAAGCTTCCCTGCTCGATTCACGAGATGATATTATCTCGCAGATCGACCTGGCTGAAGCTTCTCCCTGCCCCTGAAGGACCGAGGACGTTGGACCATTATCTCTCCGCTTTGAACTTGGTTATTAACGCCCGAAGGGAGATCCGAGAGCACCAGAGGGTTGCGCAGTTTTGGAAGTCACTAGCCAAATCCGACCCCCACCAGGCAGACACCGTGACCCCTTCGACTTCGGAGTTGGATAATCTAGAGCCGCTGGATTCGGTGAGGCCACCAGCTCAAGTCCTGGATGACTTGCTGAGAGAATTGAAGCAAACGATGTCGAACAAGCGGGAGTCCGAAAGATCCACGCCTTCCCATATCTTGCCTCTGAGCACCTCGGAATCGGAATCGACATCCTCGAAGTTCGCCTTATCATCGTTGATCCGGGATGGGGTTGCCTGCCCAAATGTCGCAGAGCCTTCAGATGACGTCGATAACAGAGCGACGACGCCTCCATGTCCCACTCTGTCTCATGTTCCGATCATCTCTACCCCTCCCAAGAGCCTAGAACGGCCAAGCAACATCCCGCGTCGATCGCCCGGAAAATACACAAACGTGACTCCTGCACCAAGGCGTACTATTATCACTCATGGCAAGATGCCGTCGCTTGCTGTGAGTTTCTTCCCCTCCGTTCCCAATTGATTCACTAAGCAATGCAGGCTATTGCGAAACGCCTCTCTATTGTAGATCCCCCGCTACAAACTCTGGATTGCATTTCTTCGAGGGAGAGCGAACCTCAACATAGCTCGCCTTTTCGTGGTGCCGCCCCTAGTTCTCGATCGATGAAAGGAGTATCTTTCCCCCCGGCTACAAAACAGAGGTTTAGCCATATATTACATAATTCCAAGCACTCTTCAGGCCCCAATCCTCTGAATGCATGTCAAGCTTTGCTCTCCCTAGAACGTATCTGCTCGGCATTTAGTAGCACCAGCCTCGGTTCTCTGGAGACGTCCGAGGAGGAAGAGCAGCAAACATCGAACGGTAAAGGCCGACCTACAGCCGCGAAGACGCAGTTAGGGAAGAGAGACCTTGAAGACCTCTCTTGCTCACTGGCAAACAGCAGTGGTGCTTCATTACGCACTCCAACAACTACAATGGCCAAACGCCCCTCTGGATCAAAACCTGCCGACCCTCCTAGTGGCACGACGGCGAAGTCTGTACGATGGGCAATTCCATTATCACCCGACCACCCTCACTTTTCACGCCCATCGCATTCTTCTTCATCGTCTGCGTCTGGCTCTGAAAGCCCTTCACCTTCAAAAGAACCGACTATCCGTTCGCTAGGGCGCAAGCGGTCATCATCAAGTCCAACTCCTCCCGGGCGATCAATGGGTGATAGCGCAAAATCAAGCATTTCGCGCACGATGCAGGTCTTGAAGCCTCGACCTACCCTTCCTCTCCCTCCCCTTCTCCATTCGACGGCAGTTCCACTCGACAAACCTCGAGGTACCGCCCTTGCCTCCATTTCTACTGGAGGGAGGTCAAGGCTTCCCGCTTCATCCAGTCATCCGCCATCAAGAAGTAAAAAATCTATTCCTCCAGGCGTTCCTCCGAAGTCCCCCCTTCGTCTCCGTGCAGGTTACGCCGGTGAGAAGGTCAAGGCAACACCTACGTCGGCGACGACGCCAGGAACACAGGACACAAATTCCTTCCCACAACCTAGTTCATCAACGGCGTCCAACCAGGCCCCTAGTTCCATCCCGACTGCGAAAATACCCGCGTCTAGTCCAGATAGTGTCAAATTGACGAGTTTGCAGCAAGCTGGATCCAAGTCAAATGTACAGATCTACGACTATACGCAACCAATCATGCCGCTAAAGGTCGTCAAGAAGAAAACCCCTATGAAGCAGAATGGGTCGAACATGACGGATGGTAAGTGCACGCGATGTGTAACCTTGGAAGTTTCTTACGTAGTTTCCCTTTCTCAGCAAGTGCTCCGCCGGTGACTTCAACAAAGCCCTTGCAGCCTGCCGGTCATCATCTCTATTCTAAAGCTCTACAGCCCGGCTCGAGCAAGCGCCTCTCGACCGATCTTAACTCCACCTTGACTGATGTCCAAGTGAAAAGATTGAAACCGGGCAATATCATACCCCCTATTCGAACGTCGTCCCTTCGGCCGCCTAAGATTGTGCAGGCCACTCTTCGACCACCACTGCAATCTCTTCTGCAGAACTCGTCTCTTTCGATCAACAAGCCGCAAGAAAGTGTATCAACCTCCCGTTCTACCTTGAAGGCGAACCCTGGCCCAACCATTGATGTTCCTCCACCTCATGAGATCGACCCAATGAGTACCTCCCCGTTGTCTAGGCTGCGCATGGTCGTAAAACCACCAGGAGCTATTGCCATCAGGCCAATTACAAAATCTTACCACAAGTAGTTCCACTGGCCGCGGTTTTTTGACGGATTCTTGTCAATTACCAACTCGTTGCGGACAATACTTTCCTAGAGGGGGAGTACAGCTGGTTGGATCACCTGGCGCGCCAATCTCTCATAACCATAGACATAATTCGGCATGCTTCTATATGGTTTAAATATCGTAAGGAGGTAGACCCCATTCCTCCGGTATAAAGTCTTCCAAAGTCTTAACCGTCTTATCTGCAACTTCTGCTCCATCGTAGACGACGTTAACAAGGTTGGGGTCAGGAACCCATAGAACTGTACGTCTTTTTGTAAGACAGAGAATAATGTGACCATAGGACAAATGTAATATACCGTTCATTCCAGCTCTCTTTCCGGCTTGCATGCCTGTGAGAGCATCTTCGACCACTAGTCCCTTCGCTCTTTCTTTTACTTGCGTCTCCGCGGGCTCTGTTTCAGGCATGCCAACATCTCGCTTGAGAAGTTCCCCTGCTGCAGCAAGAAAGATGTCGGGGAATGGTTTACCTCGAGAAACCAAGTCCTTGTCATCGGAACAGAGGACTTTGCCTTCGAAGCAAGAGAAGACATGTTGCAGATGTCCAGTTTTGAGGTAGTATTTGGATCTCCGGGAACCTGTAGCGACTGCAATAGGGATGTTGTGCTTCTTGAGATGATGTACTAACTTCCGGACGCCCGGAAGCAGAGAAACTGTTGGCCACATCTCGTCCTGAAGGCGATTGCGTTCTTCCAAATAGGTATCCACGTCCAAATCAATGTCCGGGAAAAATGATAGGAGGTGTTGCGCTGCGACGCGTTCAGCTAAAGAAAATTGTCCAAGTTCTGCCAAATGATATTCGATGAGAATCGCGTACGCTTGCCCATGCAACCTGCTTTTATATCCCAGGTCATTTCCTTCCCGTATGGTTCCAAAATCCTATCTAGCCCAAAGGTGCTCAGCATTGGCGCCTTCTTGAAAATTTGAGCGACTGACTCGTTACATTCGTATAGATCGTCTCTGAATCGATCATCAAGCCTGGAATAAAAGATGATAAACTGGGGTGAGGCTCGTGTTTAATCATAGAAACCACCGACCATCCATGTCAAAGAGCACATATTCAATATCTGCACATTTATCCGTCATCTTCCGGACGATTCTCTCGACCCTCAAGGCACTAAGGTGATAACGGAGACAAGCCGTAGTGATGGCCTATATTTAGGTGCCGCCATCAATTTGGTTCTGATCGAGTAGTACAGTAAGCGCCATCTTCTTGGCACCGTACCACGACATCCTCCACGTCCGTATATCCTGCTTAAGGGCCAGGATGAGCGCCGCGGCTGTACCTGTTCGAAGGCGACGAGGCTTCCTCTTGGGTGCCGTTGCCGCTATCTTATTCTTCATATTCTATGTTCCTTGGGAGCTTCCTGCGTCGGTAAAGGATCGTGGAGTTTCGAGTCTCTCTCGGGCTAATGTCGTACAGCTTTCCAAAGGGTTCAAAGTAGATGAGCTATATGGCCTACTATACCTTGTCACTAGCACTGAAGATAATGGCCGAATTCTGAACGAGCAGAAGGATTTGGACGTTACAAACCCACTCGACTGGAGCGTTTATGCCGGTGGTGCGAAGAACGTGAATTGGTCGCGACAGGCTGCTCGCCTGGACACAGTTCATCCGGTTGTAGTGTTTAGCAAGGTAAGTCTTCGTTTCATTTTACATTGGAAGCTCTAAAGGCCCGGGGGCTAACCGTTACTGTCTAATACTATCCAGACATATTGCCAGTGAGTCGTCTTTGCCATGATCGTGTGGTATTTTCTTGTTAACGGACATGATTCAGATATTCACGACGGGCTAAACAATTACTCGAAAGCTACAATATCCAACCTCCTCCGAAAGTCGTTGAAGTTGATCTCCGAGGTCAGTCTATTGGGATCTTCAAGTTTTTGGGAGATGCTCTATTGACCTGAATCATCAGAGGACGGGCATTTCATCAAAGCCTTGCTTACACGCCTGACCAGACACTCAACCTTCCCTAACATCATCATTCAAGGGAAATCACTTGGCGGATCCGACAACCTCCACGCTTTACACGCCAGCGGCGAACTACGGACTCTCATCAAAGCAGCTGGAGGGAAAATCGGGAAGAATGCCCCTACCATCTGACCTTTCATTGGGTGAACCTTTCCGCCTGAAAGTTCAATGTATGCATTATTTTCGGGTAGTTCATATTGTAGACTACCCTGGAATTCACGATCCCCACTGGGTGGGAGTAATCGCTGAATGGTTGGAAGTTTCACATCAAGTCCTTGAAGGGTATGAAATGAATACAGTTTTCTGACTATGTACATTAATCCAATATTGCCGCCTACTGGCATTGGGAGTACCAGTCGTTCATCTTAATGCAGGTAGATCCCGACTGGCAGCAAGTAGAGCCGGTCCAGCCATTGCCACCGCATTGCGACCACTTGGTGACGCAGTTGCCGGGAGGTGGGAGGGTGGTAATGGGTGGCTGAGAGGTGCTAGTGGTGACGGGTAACGAAGTGGTGATGATGGGTCCGGGAGTGGTGGTAGGACCTTCAGTAGTGCTAGCTCCAGCTGGGTTGATACCGAACCATGCGAGGACATCGCGCTCTTGAGTGGCGATGTTGTGTGGGACGTTGGCGGCGCTGATGCTCTGGAAGTTGGGTCCATAGATGGATCGGGTCCAGCCATTCACGGGCGAGTTTTGTTGGGTCGAAGCCGGAGTCGTGCTGTATCCAAAGACGTTGGTCCATTGTTTGATACCCTCACCATGGTTGTTGTAGCTCAAAGTGGTATCTCTTTGTGACACATTTTAGCTTAAAGTCATTGTACGATTACCGACTCTACTCACTGGGTACCGTGGAAGATCTGCATTCTGGTTCTTGCGCCGGTGTATCCTGGATAGCCAGAGCGAACGAGGTCTCCCTATTGAATAGTAAGCCATTGTAATCCTAGCATGGATAAGTTTGAAAACATACCCATTGCTGAGCAGTTCTTGACATTTGTCCATTAGCACATTGGCTGTTCCACATGCCGGAGCCAGCGAAACAAGCATAGGGAACACCAGCAAAGGAGGAACCAGCAGCGAAGAGATCGGGGTAGGCGCCAGCCAAAACATTGGTCATCATTGCTCCTGACGAAGTACCCGTCGCAAAGACGCGGGAACGATCGACACCATAGTTGGCGATAGCATAGCGGACGGCACTAGCAATGCCGAGCGAGTCGCCACCAGCGTCGTGAGTAAGGGTAGCGTTGGTGTGCACGTCCCAGCATCCTCCGCTGTCGGGAGCGTGAGGGTAGAGAACGATGAAAGATCGATACTGGTCGGCCAAGTTGGCGTACTGGGTGCCGCTGAAGTATGCTTGGGCTGTACCCGTGCAGTAGTGCATTGCGACAATCAAGGCTGGGTTGGACACCACATTGGGTGGTCGGTACAGGTACATCCGCACATTGGTGGGGTTGGTACCAAAGCTGTTGACCTGTTGGAGCTGGTTGACGGCTGCGAAAGCACCGATGGTGCTCAGCAGAGAGACAGTGACAAACTTCATGAGTAAAGAGCTGAACATTGTGGGCACTCTGGGAGAGGTCCATTCTGAATTGGAGAAGTTATTTTATACCAAGCATGGTCCGAATTTGAAAAGGCGATCACCGTTGAGAAGAAAGTAACAGCCGAGCATCATCCGCCTCGTCAAAACATGAATCAAGGCGTCCCGCGTACCATAGGAGTATACTCCATAAAGGTATGGCGATGGGGCCAAGGGTGATATTGCATCGAAGATCCTGATGGCCGACTCGAACAAAGAAGCAAAGAAGCAAAGTTAGATTGGAAACGCGGGGTGAAGGAGGGAGACTGGGGCGTTTACCCCTCATTAGAGCGCCCCATGACTAAATCGGTCAGCCGTCCGCCCAATGTGAGGTCCTGGTTCCCAGAGAAAGAATAGGTCAAGATTGATATGGTATGGTCATCCATGCTTCACCATAGAGGTTACTTAGGTGGATGGTCCCGACCAAATGTCGAATTTAGTCCGAGATGCGGCAGAATTTGGCCACATGGCTGCCCATGCGATGCCACGTTGCGACGGAACATCTGTGCGAAAGGTCGAGGACCGAAGGAAAGGGGTTGCAAGTTATTTAATGTTCCTCCATAGCTCTCCTATGGACCGAAATTTGCTGGGTTAAAGTTAGCACACGAAAGGGAGATCCAATGGTATTATAGCAAAGAATATACAACACTGTACTGTAAAGATCATGACATCTCTTCATCGGTGTCCGAAAGCACTTCCTTGCTCTTGCTACATTTCCAGGAACATCACTGATCAGTTGACCTTTGCATCGGAAAAATTTACACTTACAACTGCTTTTTACGCGGGCCGCTTGCGTCTTCATCATCGTCATCTCTAATGACCCTCTTCTTGACGGTCCGCTGAAGGAAGAATGTGAATGTGAATCATCCCCGAGAATTATTGAATAATTTACCTTCTTCGTAGGTTTCTCAGTGTCCTCATCATCGCTGAAAATAGGACCTTCCTCCTCTGGCTGCTCACTTGAGGCCTTTTTGAGCTTGCCCCGGCGCTTTTTCTTCGGCTCTCCTTCATCTCCACTGGCTGCCTCCACCTTGGCCTTTTTTGCCTTCTTGGGACGTCGTTCTCGTTCTTCTTCACTTTCCATCTTTGCTTCACGAGTCCATTCCATCGCTTGCTCGCGAGCCCTGCGACGTTCTTCGGCCAAATTCTCTGCTTCCCTTCGCAGTTCTTCCATTCGAAGACGCTAAACAAGGATCTGGTTAATGCAACTCAAAATCTGACGATATTGACAGACCTCTGAGGCTTCTTGCCGTTCTCGCTCTTCTTGCCGTCTCTGCCGAGCCGCTTCAAGGCGAGCATTCTGCTCAGCTTCGTATTGTCGTTGTACCGAAAGGTGCTCGTCCGCTTTCCTTAACATGATGTCACCGTATTTCCGTCGCTGATCGGCAATGTCGCGATTGTAGGGGAGAGTAGGCGATTTGTCTCCTGCCAAGGAAGCGAACAGTCTAAAAATAGAACATCCGTATGTTAGTTTATTCAATAATGGTTCCGGATGGAAAGGACTTGCTTTTGGGCATGGGCAGCTTGGTCGATGACCCTCTGTAGGTCCTTGAGAGTGCGTTTCGTGGGTTGAATGGAAAAGAGCATTTCGGCCGCCTTTTGCTGAATCATGGCAATGTTATAGAGCGCAACTTTGTCACCTGGCTGAATGTGTTGGGCCTGCGATACAAAGCAATAAGATTGGGACAAGACTCAAGCTAAAAGAACCTACCGATTGAGCATATCGAAGAGCAGTATTCATGGCCACTAGCGATTGATCCTTGATAGCCTTTGAATACCACGAACGGCACAAACATAGGAGAACCGAGACGTTGTGTCCATTGTAGAATCGCGTAGACGCTGTTTCGTACTAGACGAAGAGAAAATTAGCGCAACACTTCATGATATGTAGTTTCTTCACGCACGCTCTCAATTGCTCGATCGAATTCGTCACGAGCATAGTAACAGTGTCCCATGTTGATGTAGACGCTTCCGTCGTTAATTGACTCACGAACTTTGGCAAATATATCCAAGGCTTCCCGAATGTTTTTGATGCGCTTCTGATTTTCATCCGGAGTAGGTGGTGACAAGGCACCATAAAGGCTGCCCAATGCATCCTCGGCAATGATAATAGCCAAGCCTTGGGCTGCGAATGCGCAAAGGGGGTCAATCGAAAGCGCCTTCTCGTAGAATTCGGCCGCTCTTTGAAAATTCCTCTTTCGCTCTTCAATGCCCTTCGGTGACGTTTCTCGGCTTTCTCGAGCCTGGAAGTAATGGACCCAAGCTGCGCCACATAAAGAGTAGACGTCATGTCTCTCGATATCTTTGAGGGTGCTGAAAACGAAGTCTTTGAACGCTTTATAGTCGTTGACTCTGATAGTTTCCATCAAGAGATGGAGATATGACGCTCGCAGATTGAGATTAGAAGAATGGGAAGCGAGACCCTGTTTGAGAAGTTCGTGTGCTTCGGGAGCTTTGTTGATTGACAAAAGCATTTGTGCTTGTCGGATCTTGGCTATTGGGGAATGAGTATACGGGGAAACAGCTATAGCAATTCACGCACCGTCAACGTATTCGGGATGTCTTGAAAGAAGCTTATCGTAGGCATCCTTTGCCATGCTCAGTTCACCTTCGTCCTCATAGACGCGAGCCAAGTTAAACAACATAGAGGTCGACATAGCTTCAGAATCGCCTGTCGTCTGGGCGGCAGTTTTCGTTAACGCTGTCTCGTACAGCCTTCTCGCTTCACCAAATCGACTTTCGAGGTGTTCGAGGACGCCCAAGTTGTTGATCAGTCTTGGATCAACCTCGCCATTAGCCTCGCTAATTCGCATTGCTTCTTTATGGGACTTGGAGACACGTTCCATGTTGTCGCCTTGCCACAGTCGAGCAATTTCAAGATGCATATCCAGGTCTTCGGTGATGTTTCGAGACGCTTTATTGGGCCCATGTTTGGCACCATCTATCTCCAGTCCTTTAAGAGCACGGTCAAAGAGGTCTCGGGCCTGTGATTTCTCCTGAGCGACCTCGCTGCTAGAAACACCCGGGCGAGGACAAGCACGCAGCGAGGCAAGCATGACGGTGGCCTCCACGGATCGTTGGGGATTAGGTGCTTGTATGAAGGTGTCAAGGGTATGGATGGCCGCTGCGGCCTCATCTGTACAATGATGAGCACCTATAAGACGAGGGGATGCTAGGTAATGCCGTACCAAAATGCATCTGGAGTTGTGCCATGCCAATGGATGCGACAACGTTCTTAGGACGCTGAGAAGACTCGCCCAATTTGGATAGGACAGCTGAGTAGAATTTACGAGCTTGGGATAGGTTTCCTTGTGCGTGGGCTACTCGCCCAGCTCGTAGGTATCCTTCGATGAGTAGTGTTCGGGTGTCAGCAAATTGGATGGTCCTTTCTGCCAATTTCATAGCCTTTGGAAGGGAGGTCGTTACATTATCCCAGAGTGGGGGTCCTGGAGGAAACTCACTCGAGCATAATTGCCTTTGCGTATGAACAATTCGCAGAGTGCATTGGCAGCAGAAGCATTCTTCTGATTTGCTTGGAAAGCCTTTTCAACCATCTTGGCTCCAGCAAGGAAAGCTTGTGACTTGGCTTCTTCGGACATTCCCTCTCCCTTGCTAGCGTTTATGGACTCCAAACCAAGCAACAGTTGCGCTGACCATTCACCCGGATTCTACACACACATAAGAGTTGGGAGGTCGGGAATTGTTTACAGTGACAAGGACTCACCACTTCCAAGCTTCTCTGCCACGCAGCTTTTGCTTTTGCCTTTTGGTCTAGCGCCCAGAGACATAAACCGATACCAACTCGTGGATCTGGCTTGCAATCCGGCTTATAACGCAGGACATCTTGATATACACGCAACGCTTCTTTGTGTCGTCTTTGGGAATACAGGACGCGGGCCTAGGAATACTGTCAGGGATTGCACCAACTTGGTGAACAGTAGATGTATTACTTTTCCGAGCAAGGCGACGATGTTGGTTGGATGTTGACTCAATACTCCTTCAAATGATCGTAGGGCATCGTCGTATGATGGTTGGGCGAGTTGTTGAATCCCTATGAGACAGTTCAAGGAGTGGGATAACTTCGTTAGTCGAAGGTTGCTTACCCCGACTAAGGAATGGCAAGGTTGCACCCATCGTTCCTTCGGACGCCTCCCATAATTGATGTGATTTGTTCAAGTATTTCGATGCCTCTTCTGAGTATCGAACTTTGGGTGTCTCATTGGTCATAACATCTTGTTCTGAGCACAATGTTAGGGACGTCAACATTGACAATGGCTAGGTCGCACCAGCGTCGTCCATTATGATCATTGGTGCTTTCCTCGAGTGTGAAAGCTGAAGATTCGCCAACAGCGCATAGATTGGAGGGAGGTTAAATGAGGATCCTGTTGCATGAAAAGCTTGAAATTCACTAGTTGAAGGCCAACTAAACAATATATTCAAGTGAACGTACATTCAATAGCGGCTTGAGCGATTTGCTCCGCCGCTTGGAGGTAGCCTCTCCGCCAGTATTCGGCCGCCAACTTGGTCCATATCCAAACTTTGCATTGCCCTTCCTTCAATAAGTCGAGAACGTCCGCCGGATTTGGATCAAGATTGTCCAAGTCGATGGTGATGACTTCCTGGCCTCCCAATTCAATGTCGACTGAACGTCCCGGTACAATGTCGTCCATAACGACTAAGTCAGATATTTAGTAGATTTCGATGGTCAATATAGAATCGTGTGCGACCGTAATGTCGAAACCAGCGACGATGATGGTACAAGTTCAAGTGAGCCTGACCGTTAGACGCGCCGTGCCGAGCGTTGGCAGCGTGCGCCTGAGCCACGTGATCTCAAGACGGGTAGCCGCTTAGTGCCGGTGTCAGCGTTTACTAGTACCTGTACCAGTTCTTTACCATAAGAACTGAAAACAAGATAATGGATTACACTACGGGTGAGTTGGACTACCAGTACAACCGGCTCGAGTTCAACAGCAAAACTCGAGTTCATTCCAATTTTCCACCGGCATCATCTGGACGATAATTGTATCCATTATTGAATATTAATGCAACTCGGAAAAAGCGTTAACGAGGAGCTTCCGAAGGCGTATACAGTGCTCTCAGCCAAACCGCAGACCAATGCCAGAGGCTTTAAGGGGTCGATCGAGGCGGATATCCACAATTGCCTTATAGGGTAGTCACGTGTGTAAACGTTCTCAGTCTGAGGAACTCTCGCCAAAACTCTCCACCTGAGACCGTGAGCGTCGTCAACGTCGACTTCGGGCAGTCAAAAACTTCACGGTGAGTGTGTTCATGCTCGACGAAGGGCCTGTATAGAAGAAACGAAGCGGAGGGATGCATTTTTGGGCTGGATTGGACAAACCCAAGTTGGATGATGACCCTGACCCATTTTTCAGGTTCTACCACCATGTCGTCGAAACTTCCATCCGTCTTGAGCGCTACCGAGGAGGATATCCAGCTCTTGCTGGCTGCCCAATGCCATATTGGCACCAAAAACTGCGATAAGCAGATGGAGCCATACGTTTGGAAGCGACGTGCAGATGGTATGTAACCTCTGAAGATCCAATTCCACAATCCTCTTATCTCTCCAGGCATCCATATCCTCAACATTGGAAAAACTTGGGAGAAGCTCGTTTTGGCCGCTCGAATCATCGCCGCTGTTGAGAACCCCAACGATGTTTGCGTGATCTCTGCCCGTCCTTACGGCCACCGTGCCGTCCTCAAATTCGCCGCAAACACTGGCGCCCAGGCTATCGCTGGCCGTTTCACCCCCGGTTCCTTCACTAACTACATCACCCGTTCGTTCAAGGAGCCCCGTCTTATCATCGTTACCGACCCCCGAGTTGACCACCAAGCCATCCGAGAGGCTTCCTACGTCAACATCCCCGTTATTGCTCTCAGCGACACCGACGCCCCCTTGAAATTTGTCGATGTGGCCATCCCCACCAACAACAAGACCAGGCATTCTATCGGTCTCATTTGGTGGCTGCTTGCTCGTGAAGTTCTCCGACTCCGTGGTACCATTCCCAGAACACCCGACGGCTGGAACGTCATGGTCGACATGTTCTTCTACAGGGATCCTGAAGAAGTTGAGAAGCAACAGCAGGAGGAGGCCGCCGCCAAGGCTGCTGCTCAGGGTGTCGAAGAAGTCCCCGCTGGCTTGTCAGAATGGGACGTCTCTAGCGCCCCTCAAGCCGGCTCCATCAACCCTGCTCTGGTTTCTGGCGAGGGTGCGTAAAATATTTTCTTACTATTGCTATTCAACTCAGTCTCATCAGGTGCTCTCGACTGGGCTGCCGACAACGCTGGCCCCACCGACTGGGCTGCCGACACAACACCTGCTGCTGGATGGGCCGCGGAGAACCCTGGTACTTCTGGATGGGATTAAGGAGTCAAGCGCTCGTCATCTACATTTACCTCACGCGTGTATGATTCCTCGCTATGCAGAATCGCCCAGGCCCTCCTATGCAAGCGATACGACAGTATGTACAGGCCTCATGAAAATATGATCTTTTCATTTCTCTCATCGATTACTTGGGATACATGCAAAGGAGATTGACCGGCTCTCATAATGAGGTCGACACACATCCGGCCTATCCGCACGTTGTTTATAGTACGTAGGTCATTGATCGCTCGAAGAACCGCTTCGGGATTCGCGTTTCATATTAGATAAATTAGTACTTGCAAACGGTCAGTTGAGGTGAAGAGAGGCCTAAAAGCGCAGAATTAGTGTCAAGCGTCGGGAGACGATGGAAGTGCATTACCGTCCAAGAAAAGGAGTTGTCTTCCGGCGTCGTAGACAACTGAGGTGGTGCCTGAAGCAATATGGCCGTCGTCTTCGAAAGCCTGCAACGAGCTGTTTAATCTTAACAGTACTACATCTTGAAGGCATTCATACCTTGTCGACCTTGAACTTGTGACCATAAAAAGAATCGGGGCCGGTATTGATGGAAAAGCGAAGGCCACTCGACGGTGATTTCGCGGCTTGAGGGTCTTTGAAATATTTTAACAAGGCAAACACGTCGGGGAAGGCTGTCCATCGAACGGATCAATAAAATCATTTCTGGAATCTAAGAGGGGTGTTATTTACCAGCAGCCCAAACGTGACCCTCTGAGTCAACCATCAGGTTGTCCATGGGACGATCTAAAGAGAAGCACTCGTATTAGCTCCAGCCCAGGTTATAGCAGTCAGAATACCACTCGCCGGTGACGACGACATCCGTAACGACAAGAGAGTTGTCTGCTTGCCGTTCAAGAATACTGAGATCACCTCGAAGCGAGTCGGCGACATAAATTGTTCCATTGGGCGCTTGTGCAATGCCATTATTGCCATGCATACCCCTAATTGCGACCTTGCACCCTTCGTCGACGTGGCAGTATATGACGGAGGTCGCAGCATATCCTAGTAATTCCAAATGTCTGGCCTGTATGAATGGAACGCGTCATTGGTTGTTGTTCATTGGATGTGAAGGAGAGCACATACCAGACCGACTTTCGCGCCATGGTCATTTGTGACATAGAAGCTCTTGCCGTCGCCTGAACCAATGACATCGTTTGGGGTGATGATGGTGGGATCTTCTACCGTACGGACGTATTCCAAAGTAGAACTGCCTACGATCGTCTTAAAGACCTCAATGACGGAGTCAGCCCCGACTTCGTATGCGTCGCCGTTGAGCGGGGCGCGGTGGTTGACAAGGTACACCCAGAGCTGGTCAGGGTCTTCAGAGGAGGGTACTACGTCCATTCCGTGCAGAGAGAGGCCGCGCTCGCTGGTGAAGCCAGAAACCTTCAAATGTGTGATCTTACTAGACTGGGGGTTATAGGTGGCGACATAGTCGTTGTGCGAAGCACCACTTGCGTTCAGATGGCTGATTGCGGGTGTCCAGTGGACGCGACTTTCAGGGGTTGAGCATGCCAGGTAAATAACACCGGTTGGCTGGTGAAGAACAATTTCTGGTTAAGTGTACTATCAGTAAAAGAGTCCTGGTAGGATAAGACTGTCGCGACACGTACTTTCGCATGCAGGAAGTTCTGGAACACCTGTACAATGTTTGTTTCCGACGGCTTCGACTATCCTTCCTTGCCCAAACCGTACCAGTAACGGTTTGAGCTTGAACTGGTAGAAGCCGCCTGCAATAGCGGCCAGTACGACCAGAAGGTTAACAAGAATTCGTCCGGCACCCATTATACAATATGCGGTTCGGGAAGGAAGACGTGGGGAAGATGAATGGAAATGTCGAAATGGTTGTCAGGGGTCCGCAACCGGTTATGACATTGGAAATTGGAACCGGTGGACTCCGCCTCGGTCTTATTGGAGGACTTCGAAGTTTCTGTCGAGTTTAGAATCGTAATCAAGCTATAATGGCGAGCGCCACCGCTGCCAGTTGGGGCACAACCAAGGGTCTGCTGTCAACTGGAAAGGGTTTCGACCCTTTTCGACCCTCTCTTGGCAGATTTCCGAGTCTGGAAGAGGCCCCAGGACCCCCTTTCCAGGGTAAAACGCTGGCGTTGAGCGCTCCGTGTTTTGTGTTCCTGCTTCTGGATGGTAATGAGATCATATACACTCTTTCTTCCCTATATATCCGTGCTCACTGGCCGTATCGCCCATCCTTGAACTTTGGATACGTGTACGCGAGGTGTATATACTTGTTCGCCCCTGTACTCTCTCTGAAAAGCTCGTATGTTGACCTAGAGGTAACGTCCTAACAGTCAAGGACCCTTGGAGCTAGCAACGATATTTGCATGAAGCTCAGGTTGGTCACCGTTCTGAGTTTCGAGTTCTAAAATATACTTCGTGACCCGCTTAGAAGTCGCCGGTTCATGATAAACTAGGAGAAACTAATTCCTAAAGGGCCGAGGCCCGATTCGACCTTGCCTCTATGCCATTAAAAAAAATAAGCCACAACACGCCTTACCCTTTCGTTCCAAACAATCCCCAATCCTTCCTGCCCCTATGTCATGCGACGCCTGTATTTCCAGGAAAATGAGGTGCTCTTTTACCAGCTTTTACCCTCTTACCACGATAGTTATATAGCTATCACAGTTTGCAACTACTGCAATTGGAACGTGCGCTGCACCAACTGGGTGAGAAGGGAGGGAAGGAGCCATGCAATCAGATATTGGATTTCTTTGGCTTGTCATCCGGTAAAACCAGCGTGTACACCGAGTGAAGGATTAGACTCCTTACTTTCAAATCGGAGAACATGGATAGGAACGGTTTGTCTGGTTATTAATAAAGAATCAAATATCTGAAGCAAGGTCGGGTAGACGAGTTCACGCGGCCTCGTTATGTAGGAGAAACCTATCCAGGCCCGCACCGGTCCGCGCGCTTAAAAGGGGTTGCTCAGGTCACTGCCATGCTTCTCTCTAGATCCGCCGTAATCGCTGGGCGCTCTGTCTTGACTGTCGACCACCATGGGCAACCAGCCATCTTCCAGAATACCCACCCCAACCAACTCAAACTTTTCGCTGAACGAAAAGAACCCTCCTGGCGAGGAATCAAGGGCAGCAGATACAGAATTCGTGATGGCTGTCCCCATTGCTGGTGATGGCAAGCTCACCCTTGGCCACGTAGCTTCTTGGGAACAAGATGCGTCTTCCAATTCCAAGGTCCAGCTTGCTAGGACAATCCTTTCGCAGAGTGATATCAGGACGGTCTTATCATCGCGCTCTGCTAGGATTACCGACCAGCATATCTTCAATAACGTGGTTGACTTCAAGACCGGACCTATCACCAACCAGAAGAGTAGCGGCAGATGCTGGCTGTTTGCCACTACCAATGTTATCCGGTATAATATCATGAAGAAATTGAAACTGAAGGAGTTCCAGCTCTCGCAGGTAAGCATCCGCCTTATCGGCGCTCATGGCTCGGTCTACTAACCATCCCTCACAGTCTTATCTGTTCTTCTGGGATAAATTGAACAAAGCCAATTATTATCTGGAGCTTATGATCCAACATTCAGATCTTCCTCTCGAAGACCGCCTCATCCAGCACCTCTCGAATGACCTTATCTCTGACGGTGGACAATGGGACATGTCTGTGAACCTTATGGAACGATATGGTCTCGTCCCACAATCATTATACCCCGAGACCACCCACTCTTCCCTCTCTGGGCCACTCAACAACCTTCTCAAGACCAAGCTTCGTGAACATGCCCTTATCTTGCGCCGACAAGCAGAGGCTCTGCGCAATGCCTTCGTCAAGGAAGACACTGTCATCGCCACTCTTCGGGCCCACAAAGAAGAGTTGATAAAGGAGGTCTACAATGTCATGACAGCTACCCTTGGGGTTCCCCCGAGCCCGAACAAGAAGTTCGTTTGGGAATATATCGATGCGGACGAGAAGACCGGCAGGTGGGAAGGCACACCCAAGGAATACTTTGAACAATTCGGCACGAAGCCGTTCCCAGTATGCGCCTTTAGCTGCTTCACCTCGATGGCTTTGTTCACCTATAGATAGCCCGGGGAATCCTTCTCCCTGATTAACGATCCCCGCAACGAATATAGTAAGTTGTATACGGTTGATAAGTTGGGCAATGTTTGGGGTGGACGACCTATTCTCTGTGAGTTCTTAGTACTGCCTCTTTTCCTCTCTCTAACTCTATCCAGATGTCAACACTGAAATAGAGAACATGAAGTCCATGGTCATCAAGGTGAAATCGATTGCCGAGAGAGTACTCGAAGATTTCTAACGCATTGCCACAGTTGATCAAGGCTGGCCAGCCCGTGTTCTTTGGATGCGACGTGGGCAAATTCTCAGACAGCGGCTCCGGAATCATGGACACTGCTCTCTTTGAATATGAGGTTTGTCGTAAATATACATATGAAGGGATACAAACTGATCCAGGCAATATAGAACGCCTTTGACATCAAGTTGGGCCTGACAAAGGCAGAAAGACTCCAAATCTGCGATTCTTCTATGACCCACGCGATGGTCATCTCTGGTGTTCATCTCGACCCAGATGGCAAACCCATTCGCTACAAGGTGGAGAATTCGTGGGGAGAATCTGCTGGAAATCACGGCTACTTCATTATGACCGATGAATGGTTTGATCAGTATGTTGGCCCTTGGCATTATCTGATAAGCATGCTGCTTACGCTCAGCCTTCAGATTTGTCTACCAGGTGGTGGTTCCTAAAGCGCTGGCGCCGAAGGAATTGGTTCAGGTCTTTGAAGGAGGCGATCCTATTGTCTTGCCCGCCTGGGATCCGATGGTATGTCTTGCGCTGAAGTGAAGTCATCACATGGTTTTCTTACCTGCTATGAATTACAGGGCTCTCTGGCGTAAACACCTGGACAACTTATATTCCACTGACTTCTGTTCTATGTACGGGGACGATACCACCTCATCATCGCGTCTGACCATTGGCTATAAATATATTCCCTGCTTCCTTGTGCTCCCTCTGTTAGGATGTGCTCTGGAAATCCATCCAAAATTCATCCTGATCGCTGCTCCAACTTTGCCCCCGTAATCCGTTCGGCTTAAGCATACCGTAACCATCATTCCAGGCACCTTGGCAGGTACGACAACACCTGCTTTCGCAGACACGTCGATATTCCCACAACTTTCAATCGGAATATGGCTGACTGGGCTGACTGTTCCAGTGCTGGTTCTTGATCAAATCGGTCCTTGTCACCTCCGCTGTTCTCAGTGTCACTGACAATGCTGTGACCTGCGCATGCAGGACATAAATAAACTTAGCAATGCATACTTCTACCACAGATTATGCTTCTGTTGGCAATGACAGCGCGGTGGCCGCTGAACAACCTCCCCGTTATGGATAAAGGAAGCAAATGGGCATTTGTTTCCTTCATCACTGCAATACCACATATGGTGCAAGGTGCATGACGGCTGGCGTCTATGTATATCAAGGGAAGATCTAATCTTACCCATTAGGCGGTGCCTTGTGTCACCGCCTTAAATACCAAAGCTCTTCTCCGCCATGATCGAGTTCTCATCTCATCCTTTCCCCTTCCTTCCGCCCGTTGGTTTTCCGCCATCGACACCGATACGCAGTGGGCTGGTAATAATTCTCTCTGAACATGCCCGGGAAAGGTTTCATTTTTGGGGGCGCAGTGGCTGGTGTTTGGACGGCACTCGGACTGAAGAAAGAAAGGGACGACTGTGGGTTGCTGCGGAATTGACAGGAGGCATCCCTTCTCATTGATCAATCATGACATAGACTCTGCAATAGCGACGGACGACGGGGAGGATGGTCGAATTCACCTCCCCAATAGCGCTGCTCCTAATGGCGAGAATGGCCTGAACCCAGTAAGACGAGAGAAGAAACCCAGCGGATGCTGTGTCTGTTGCGGTATTGAGTAAGGATCTACCTCAAAGGTACTTCTGCTCTTTGTCTGACGAAGGTGCCAGCTGTTCGTTGTTCTGGAAAGCATTTGGTGCTGTCAGTGCCCTTTGGATTGTATATGCTATTATTTCCGGGGCTAAATGGGTATTCTCTGTTAGTATCATCGTTCTTTCAGCTATGTTTCTTCCATGGTCTTTACGTTTTCTTTTATAGCCCCTCCCTTCTGGCACGGAAAATATGCTAGCCTTTGGAAGTTCCATTACCTGTGACGCCCAAGCCTTCTTTTATAAAGATTCCCCTCAAGGATTCCCGGTCTCCGTCCCTGTTACCGAAAAGTTATACGACCACTCCATCAAACTGTTGGGAAGTGGTATCGGCACTCTTACTGTCACCAATGCACCCAAGGGAGCGACTGAAGTGTCCTACAACATTGTTCTTCACGGTTCCGATAAAGAGGCTGTCGATGCCACTGAAATTTCGATCGAGCAGCCTGACGATGAAGGGCAGGGTAGGGCTCTACGCCTCGCCACTCGTAATCTCCGTGGCGAAGAAAATTCCTGCATACGATTTGACATCATAATGTCCGTTCCAGACTCGGTTCGAGTCCTCAACATCCATTCGAAATCTGTTTTGCAAATCAAGTTCGCTGAAGATGCGCGATTCAATTTGAAGAAACTCTCCATTGTTTTGTTTAGATTGGATGACAGGAATATGATTCTATCCAGCAAGAATGTATTCGCGGAGGACATTAACTTGGAGGTTTATCGAGGGTGGATCGTTGGCGAAACGACCGTTTCAAAGAGCACGCATATCGTCACTCAACGCGGCGATGGCGTCGCCAACCTGAAGATCCACCCTTCCGTGCCTCATGACTTCCTCCACCCAGAAGCTGCGACTCTTCGTACCACCACTGGCGCAGGTCAAACAAATATCGAATACATTGCCAACCCTACCAAACGTCCTATCAATAGCATTCATATGTCCCAACGCAAAGGAGACGTCCACCTCGATTACAAACAAGCTAGGTTTGACGGGAAGATTGCAATGTCATCCAAGGGATACACGATTACTGGGGCAAAGCCTATTGATGAACGATCACCCTCGAAAGATACTTTACTACGCCGGGATGTTGAAGACGGTCGATGGACTCATATTGGTGGAACCGGAAAAGGCGAGGATAGGATTCAAATCACAACATCTGGCGGCCGGGCGGAATTGTTTATTTAGCTCCTTTGCTCTCTGCTGGTTCGTTGAGTTATGGAGGTCTTCTGGGCATACCTTTTTTTACTTTATATGGTACGGAATTATAATCTTTTCTCTAACTATTCTCCTACTGCTCGGTAGCCGACCCCTGTCTTTTTTGTCTGAAGGGCCGGATCCTATTTTGATGTAATCAATTGATGGCCTGATCCTTGGGATTGATGGCAGGCGGCTTCAAGTTCGAGGCTTTCCGGGACACCTTTGTAGGTCCTCAGCGCTCAGCGCTCATGTGCCACTAGGGCTCGTGTAAGAGTATATATTTAACCTCCAATAATCCAAGTCTTGCCAACAACCAACACAAGATGTGAGTCCTCCTAAACCGTAGAAAGCACTAATTTACAAGTATGGAACGCCCAAGTTAAACCAGCCCCACGGCCACATCCGCTCTAATGCCAGACCACCGCCAGCTTGAGGATATCGAGGAGCCAAGCTATACGAAAGAAGTACATTCACCCGATAGGAGGCAGAGTAACAGAAGAGGTTCGCAAGCTTTTCAGTTTAATGCAAAGCACCTGTTTCGGGACGTTGTGACTTCTCGTCGGAAGATGATCAGGTTTGTCAAGCCATTCGTCACCTCTCGAAACAGGAAGCTGATCAACGTCCAAAATTATCTTTATGGATACTAAGACAAAGCATTTGGGGCGTCTTTGTCTTTTACATCATCTTACTTTGTCTGGGAAGTATAGTTCTGTATGTGCTGTTCCATCTGTACGATGACCTGGTTTGGAGAATGCATAAACCACCGGTTCGTTTCGTCCTTGACTTATTAGTTTGTCTTTGCTGAAGTACCACTAGGAAAAACTTCCACCTCCAAGGCAGCCTAGCTTTGGACGCTTGAAGTTTGACCACACCTTTGATACTTCCCTGAGCTGCTCGCAAGCACCCATCTTCAACAGGACTCTGTTAAGGGTTCCACCTGGCTCGGAGGTAGCCAATGCACACATCTTCACCCTTGTCGGAGGGGCTTCGTCCTTAATAATCCTTGCGACTTCACCAGACCCAGCGGAGGAAAACATTGTCTACGACATTGTTCTTATGGGGAATGTGATGAATGCGCAATTGGTTTCTTTCATTGCTTCTTCAGCGACGAAGGCCGAATCGACCACCATGAACACCAGTTTCTTGAACATCTCGACTCCAACTTCCGACTCCCTTGGGGAGGTCAACGCCCACTCGAACTGTGTGCGCATGGAAATCACTCTCTTTATTCCTCGCTCGTTGAAAAAACTCGCCCTCATTTCACAAACCGTAACTCATCTCACCTTTGCACCGGACGCACATATCAGTCTGGATGACCTGATAATTGACATATCGTCTCAAGTTTCAAGTCGGAATTTGATCTTGGGTCGTGAATCCGTACATGCAAAGAACATGTCCCTTCGATCAAACGGCGGGTGGATTGCTGGGGAGCTGTCTCTGACCGAACAGCTCACAATTGAAAATAATGGGACAACAAAAATTACCATTGTACCCAGTGCTTCATCGAATATCAACAATCCTAGCGCTGCAGTGTTACAAACTGTCACCGGGAGCGATATGGAATTAATATACAAACCCAGCAAGGCATATCGGCGGCGTCCTATCCACAGTTCGCATAGAGCAATTAATCCGGCAGAATTAATACTCGAGTATACTCCTGCTAACTTCTCTGGTTTGCTCGACCTTCGTTACCCGATTTCGTATACTCCCAACATCCTCCCTCTCAGTGGTACCGATAACAGTATCTCGCCTGGGCAATGGACGCATTTCTTTGGTGAACAAAAAGGCGTAGACACGCTTCAAATTCGTTCCCCTCTACCCGTCGCACTGCTCCTGTAAACTACTCCACTGTGGTGTTCAACTGTACCCTGTACTTGTCCTGTTGATTTGTTTTAGGCTTTAGTTGGGATAATGCCCGGCAAATCTATTGGTTAATCAATGCTTTTGGTGTTTTTACCTACTATGTCGCAATTCAATGCGATTTGGAATATATGTACAACAAATGGGTCTACTATGATCTACGACACGAAGCCTGTTAGATTCTCCCTAGAGTACGGATGATAGGTAAAACGCACCCAGGTAGTTCCGAGACCGAAGAAGGGTTAAATGACAGGGAGTCAGAGCAGGGCGACTGCACATGTTATGAACCTTGAGCCTGGTCCACAGAAGAAGTTTTTGGTCCTGCCTTCACTGCCAGACGTGCTTCCTCAGTGGCTACGCGCTGCTGATGCCGCTGGGCTCTGCTAAAGCCTTGACTCCGGCTCAAAGCTTCCGCCATGACCTCTCTCCTCGTGGTAAGCGTATTCGTTATCACGAACAATACCGTCTGGTAGATATCAGTAAAACGAGAGTAAATGAAACAGACAGAGAAAAATGTACACCAACGACGCCAAGCAAAATCAGCCTGTCCTTCCATTTGTCGTCCGCTGCACCGCTCCGGTAAAGTTCCTCGGTCCTCCGTCGATGCATCGTCCGCCAAGCAGCAGTTGTCTGGTATCTGAGGTCGACTGAAGGATTTGTATGAGGGGAGCCTGAAGACCCCGATGCTTTCTTCCCCCGTAGAACGTCATATGCGTGAGTTATCACTTGGAAACGTTCGTGAGCGACATCCGCAGGTACATCCGAAGCTTTATCTGGATGATACAACCGTACAAGGTCAAAATCTAGACATTGAATCAGAGGTTTAGTTCAGCATATAGTTAGCAGACCCTCCATATGCACTGACATCGTGCTTTCACGTCCGCCTCTGTTGCATTCCGAGGTAGATGGAAAACCTCGTGCGGGGTTGGATTCCGGTGAGTTGGAAAAGGAAACTGGACGCCGTTGGACGTCGAGGTCGATGCAGCTCTTGCCAGGCATTTAGAGCGTTCTACAAATATTCGAGACCATTGGGAATGGGAACAGGCAGACCTTGAAACGGAGAGCATCGTTGCAGGCGATGAACGCTCGCGGACCGTCGGATCCGGGATGACTCGCCGCATTCAGTCATGTGACACCGACATGGCGCATCAAAATTTGGTGGCCAGGTCGGGTCCTTGGGGGACGTGAAATTCAAATCGCAATTCAAGTCGTAATCCCTATAATAAAACACAAAGGCTTTTTCACACGCCCGAGACAAACGTCAAGACAAATGTCAGGGACAAAAACAGGGAGACAAAGATAACTCACTGAATTCCTGGGACCGGGTCCCAGCTTTTTGCTTGCTGCCGCTGCCCCAGTGTGCGGTGTTGGCAATGCATTAAAATGGTTTCACGCCTTTCCCACTAGAAGGGAAGCAGTAAGCGAACACAGGCGAAGGTGCGATACGTTTCGTTCATGTGCCGTGTATGTGCCTCCCTTCTGCAACCCCTTCGTGCATCAAACCTGGAGCCGTGGGGTTGACCAGAGGGCACTTCTGTGCTGCTCTCCGTGTTCCCTTCGTCAGCTGAACTACCCTTTTTGGTAAGCAATTGGTCTCGGTTTTTCGTGCCGTGCTGATGATTTTTGCATATTTATGGGCGTAACATCGTGTCGCTGGACATGTCCACAGACAATATTGTCTTGCTTGGACATGCTCCCCTCCTTCCGAGTGGGATGTAGATAAGGCATACTTTTAGTGCTTACAAAACTCTATAGTCATTCGAAAAAAAAAAAGATAGGGGAATCCCCATTGAAGGGAAAGGGAAAGCAAGTTGCTATATCCTTGAACTGAAAAAATGTTGCATTGAAGACGTGTCAGACAAGAATCCATCGTCTTTGTCGTCGCAGTAGTCCTATAAATACGAACGTTCTAACCTGCTATTGCTTGACTTTTTTGAGTCTAAGCTCCACACTGGGCACGGGTCGGCTGCTAGTGCGATCAAATAACAGAAGTGTAAATTAAAGAATACATATCAAAGATTGTGGTACTATAATCAGGGCTACGCTAAAGAGAGGATTTCAGTTAGTGCGAAGTTCTATAAGTTAATCTATTAGATGTCAATGTGGTTGAAAGAGTCCAATAATGCATGCTGTAAATGTGAATGCAGATGTGGGGAGTCCATGAATGACGTGAAAAAATGTTATAGCGTTACAGAGGAAGGAAGGTGGGGAGGATGTCGTTTCGCCGCGAAAGGAGGGTGCCGGTACTCAGGATGTTCGTTGCGACCGGTGCGGTGGGGTAAGTCATCATCCCTGGTCGCCGAGCCCATGGTGAATATACAAGGAGATGAGGAGAGCGTGATCGGCAGCAGAGAAACGCGATTACTGCGGAAGGCGATGTGCGAGTTGTGCGAGTCGGGCGAGTAACTGGCGCTGACCTGCGATGACACACGGACGGGCATAGTCGTGCGATAAATCGCGCCCAGGCTTGGGGTCATAAATACATAGCACAATTGGGTCTTTGCTTTACGACGTGCCATGCTCGGGAATATCACTGTGGTATTGTTGGTATTGTGCGCGCAATGACGTATGCCTCGTAAGATATCCTCCGGTACTCGTGGATCCAGCAGTATCCGGTCTCCACGCACTCGGAGACGATGAAGGCGGATGGAAGGACTCTGATGTGGATCTGCTATGTGTCCCCTCCCATCCATGTCCCAGCGATGAACCACCTCCTTGCACCGAATCCTGATTCCTTCCTCCGTAGTATCCATATGTGCTTGATCCATTAGGCGAATTTGGTTGAGAACGTGAATAGCTGAAAAAAGACCATTGTCTTGAAAGTAAAGAACCGACGGTAAGAGTTTGGGAATCGCGTGAATATGTGCTCGGAGGCTCTAAGCTCGTAGCTGTGGACCCTGTCGGAGAGATGGGAAAGGGAGAAAGAAATTGGTTGTCAATGGGCAAGCTCTGATCGGGGGTGGGATTATGGGGACGAACATTGGCATGCATCAAGTCTTCATCAGAGCCAATGCGATTGGAAGAAACGAGGGCGGGATTACTTTTGCTTTCCTGCACACCCTTTTCCAACATAGGCCCTTGCGAGCCTGTATCAGACCCTGAAGAGGAACTGCCTTGTGTTCGCTTTGACCATAATCTTTGAATGCCGATGTTGAGGATGAAATTCAAAATCGTGATGACGACTGCAACCGCAAAGATAATCGCGATGACGATTCCAATGACAACACGGGGGATAGGATCGACTCCGAGTCGTTGAAGGAATGCAACCAGCAACCCCGAGCAAACCAGACGAACAATGGCAAGGTAAGTCGAGAAAACGTCGCCCCCTCTGGAATGGTATGGGCGAAGCCAACAGTGGAATGCCACCACGATAACTTCAAGGGAAATCAACAATCCAATTTGAGCTTCGGCATTGTACTTTGCGAACGCGATGACGACTGCTCGAATAATCGACCCAGCCAGCATGACGGTAAAGAAGTGGAACCGGACTGGGCGATATTGGGCGTACAACGGTCCGTTGGTAGCCAGGCATGGGTTGCCGGGAGTATAGAGTGCAAAAGCGTCGTTCCGTCGGACAACTTGAAGGACGAGGAAGATAGGGAAACCGACGAGGGCGATGATTGCGATGAAGGTGAGAACAGAGAGCAGAATCGTTGCCCATGAATCCTTCAAGGTCCATTGGTAGAAAATAAAAATCAGAAGGGGACCAAAAGAAACCAACGCCTAACATAACAATATGTTAGAATCCAGAAAGCGGAAGAAGACTCCGATTACTTACCAAACGAAGAATCCAGGAGCGGGCGAAACCAATATAATCGAATGGAGTATCCGAGATCCTGCCGTGCGTTTTCTCCTTCCTCCGTTCCAGGTAAATACTAGCACCATATCCCAGACTAAGAATTGCCAACGCCAGTCCAAACAGCATCAGACAACACAAGAACACGGTCATGAACGCATTGGCAGTCGAAACGTGCACGGAGTTGACATAGATGGGTAGGCCGGCGTCCAGAACATTGTCAGAGGTTGCCGTGACTGTTTGGACGTTCCCATTGATGACGCTATCACGTCTCACCAAGGGAGAGATGAATGCCTTCCTTGGCAAACCAAGGCCGTCACTCGCTCTTCTGAGAATCTTGGCAATCGCACCATCGCCGGAAGGAGCCGCTGCAACTTGATTATTGTAAGGACTCAACCTCCGATTAACAAATTGCACTACGGAACCACTGTTTGAGTCAGCAAGCTGACTCCCAGTACGATGCCGCAATGCGTTGATCGAGTTCTGGATGGCCGAAGATTCCGAAGTAGGGAATAGACCAACAGCCCACGCGAAGTTCAATGTGAACGCGCGGTAGACAGAAGGGTAGTTGAGACTGAGCAACGCGCTGCTTGCGATCGTTTGGAAGAGGTACATCAACTCCAAGAAACGGAAGGGGGCGATGACATCAGAGGCGGCGATCGTGAGGAATGCCGACACGACGAGCGCGCCAATGGCAACGCCACCAGTGCTCCATTCAACCGCAGATAGGTGGGCAGACCAACCGTTTGCGAGTGTGGCCTGTACGCAAGCTCTGACGATGCCAGTGGAGACTTCCGTCAGCGTGAGTTGAGCGAAACCTTCGAGGTCGGGGATCTTGTACGCAATTTCCGGTATGCTGTTGACGAGACCCAGGGAACTCGGTAGGACGATAGAGTCCGCTCCTGTGAAATTGTACTGCGGAAGTGGGCATAATGCACCGTCGAGTATACCACAAAGGTCCAGGGTGACATTGAGCGGCTTCATGCCGTAAACATTGAGGAAGAGATTCGCGGTGACATTGACGTTGGATTGCTGTGATTTGTGTTAGGAAGGAGATAGAAGTAGAGACAGTGTTCGAGATACGTACCACACTAGCGGCAGAAAGATTGAACGAGACAGACTGATTTCCCGGAAAGAAAGCAACTTGGAAGCGTTGGATAAGAAGAGTTTCTGGAGGGTTGCAGTATGTTACAGATGATGTGACTGCGACGTAGTAGGTTTAGTGAGTCCAGGAGAAGCAAATCGTGAGAGTTTTACGCACAGAGTGAATCCTCGCGAGCATGAACCGAAGTCGTCAATAAAAAGAAAAGGAAAGCTCGCGTCCAGGCGAGAGCAGAGAACATTGAAAATCGAAAGAAGAGAAAGAAGGGATACAACGGTTGGGTGATGGATCTGGCCTCTATATAGGAGCCTGAGTTAAAACCTTTTGAAATAAAAGCCATTGTACACCGCACCGTCTACCTCGAGGCTACAAGGCTCTATTGTTCTCGTTTCGGTTGTTGTTATGGTTCGGCTGTATTACTTGGGAAGAGCTCAAGTTTGGTGATGTTGAAATCGATGGAAATGCACACGTCCGAGTTCTACGATGGTGTGAACAGGTCATCGACGGCAGGGGAGCGTAATCATGAAGGTGGGGATAGCATTCATCGTGACGAGCCGCGACCTTGTTATAAAACACTTCGCATCCATAACTAAGCTTGCGTTGATCGGACCCCATGCGGCTATTGGAACGCGCCTTTTCGTGCCGACGCATCGCAATCCGCAACATCCGCAGCAGCCCACCATAATTTGAATCATTCGATGCTCGCCAGCCTGCAAGGCTTTCGATAGACGTTACTGGATCCAGCCAGTAAACGTACTTGTGGCGGCTTAAGATTTGACTCTGAGTAGGGAAGCGGCCGGAAGGTTGCTATTAATTCCTGTTTGTTCGTGTAGGATGGTAGATCTCTTAACGATTTACGTCCATGACATCAATTGCACGGCCTTTTGTTTGTCTTTGGGCGCGGAATCCGGGCTTGAGCCTCTAAATTGCTTATGTTCTAGGCTGATGATCAAACTGGGGCTGGTCAGTCAGATAGTTGCATAAAACGTTAACTTTCATGGGCTCGCGTATGTGCACAAGTCTTACACGAAAGACCTTACTGTTGTCGTGGCCTTGAAGCGCAATCAACATGATAGTTGTACTTTCCTCTGTTCCTGGAAACGCATTCTGTTTGGGCGCTGGCTTGCAATCGAAACCTAACCCAAGCTTGAAGGAGCCGCCAATAATCATTAGGAAGGTCGCTAAAAGCACGGAATTGCTGTGATCATATAGATATCGCTTGAAATAAAGGCAAGGAACTTAAGCACAGCGGCAGACGCCCAAATGACAGGGGGGTAACATATTCCCACGACCCTAAACCGGAAGTTCCCGTTGTCCGAAGCCAACCGATTTTTGCGTGTCTGCTCATCGTTCCCCTCGTCCTCGAAACCATGTTGCTCGCCTCCGCCGCTCGTTCAATCGCCGCGACCAATGGCGTTGGCCGCCGTGCGGCCTCCACCATTGCCACCAAGTACTCTAAGGCAGTCTTCGGTGCTGCGTTGGCCAAGTCGCCAGCAACCCTCACCAAGGTCGCCTCTGAGCTTGCTACCGTCTCCACCACCATCAAGTCCCAGCCCGAAATCAGCAGCTTTATTAACAACCCCACCTTGTCGTCTCAGGAACGCCAGAAGGGTCTTCAAACCCTCTACAGCAAGCTCGAGGGATCTGGTGCTAAGAAGGAACAAGTGTCTGAAGTCACCAAGAACTTGCTGGCACTCCTTTCTGAGAACGGACGATTGGCGGAGACACAGGGTGTCATTGAAGGCTTCAACGAACTCTTCGCTGAGTACAAGGGTGAATTGACCGTCACCGTCACGTCCGCCGCCCCTCTTCCCAAGGATACTCTTACCCGCTTGGAGTCTACCCTCAAGCAGTCACAGGCTGCACAGAAAGCCAAGGTCGTCAAAATTACTAACAAGGTATGTGTAGCATTCTGTCTGTCCGCCAAACTCGGTTAACAAGTGCGAATACATAGATCAACCCTTCGGTTCTTGGTGGTTTAATTGTCGACTTCGGGGATAAAACCATTGATTTGAGCGTGTCGTCCCGAGTAACAAAACTCAACAATGTTTTGTCGCGTAAGTCTGCTGCTACACACCCGTCTATCCGTGGCCTAACACCTTCCAGAATCCGTTTAATACCTTATCACAAGTAGTTACCCGTCCTAGCTTTCGCAATAGACTTCCACCATTCATGGAAATGCAGAACTTGTCTAACAGTGCTGCTCGTTATAACATGGGCACTGTGTGAAAATGATCATCATTGTCTTGTCTCCCCTTCCACTTCTTCCCCGCGGAACCCCAGGACACGTACATTCATTCCGCACCAGGGCACGCACATTCACTCCGCACCATCCCGAATTCACCGTGATCGTAATTCTTTCCTTCCGACAGCTGTGTGCCAAGTGCCACCAGGCTTGGACTGGGTATCCTAGTCTTTGATAGCCTAACCTTGGGGTTTACAGCCCAATGTATGTGTGCGTTGTACCGGTAACATGAATTCCGAAAACGTATCCGACTATCTCCCCTATAAAAGCAGCCCTCCTCTCCCCCCAGTTGCTAATCGGAACCCCTTCCCTGTCGGAATACATAAGCTTGCGAGCAGAGTGCGATACCAGATCGTGCAACAAAGACCTCACGTATCAACTATCCCAAAGAAAGTGAGTTCCTTTTCTAGTGGCCTCCCGAAGCAGTGCTAATTCAGGTACACTGGGTGAATCTCTTGCTCTTTGCCTCTGCAGTCCTCTTGACTAATTTCAACGACAGCTAAGCTCACTGATATGTCACAGCCCGCCAAGATTCTTCTGTTGCCATTGGCAGCTTTTGCTGTCCACCTCACAATGCGACCTCCCCGGGCCCCAGCTGCGCTTGGAGAAAGGGTTACTACCAACATTTTCGAGAAGTTCCTACATATTGGCTTTTTTCGCTATTGGATCCAGGTGAACTTTTTAACACCTTTTGTCGCTGTCGGGAGTCCACTCATCTGTTTCTTTCAGTTTTACTGCTGGGCGGTTGCTCTCGTTGAAGTGACTACCATAATACTTCTCTCCAGGTCTGGATCTCCAAGCCCTGAGGGCATTCCACGATACCTGCAGTTAAATGGCGATCTCCGCATGATAGAATGCACACCGTTATTTTTATGCGGTGTCTTACTCACATGCTCTGGGGCGTACATACGGTGGCTTTGCTATCACACGCTGGGCAAATTTTTCACCTTCGAATTGAGTATCAAAAAGGATCACCAATTAATTCGCGAAGGGCCGTACCGCGTTATTCGGCATCCTGGGTACACATCGTCAGTTTTTGTGTTCATTGGCTTGGCTTTAACATTTATGTCTCCGGTAAGTCATTATTGTTCGCTTCGTCAATTTTGACTCTATAGTTATACTTCAATTCAAGGGAACATGGATTTGGGAATCTGGAATCTTGGACACTGTAGTTGGGAAGGCATTAGTGGGGTTCACTTCTGTTACTCAATTGACAATCCTCTGCGGCTTGCTCAATCGCATGCCGAAAGAGGACAGGGCCCTGCATAAGACTTTTGGGCCGGAGTGGGAAGCTTGGGCGAAGGAAGTTCCCTACAAACTACTTCCTTTCGTATATTAATTCTCTTACATGTATTAGGTGGAAGTTGGCGTTACCCGCGTTAATTTAATCAGGGATAGGACTTCGAGATAAAGCCCAAGCCTTACTGATATTTAAAGAAGCCCAAAATTTCCAACCTACTGACCGACTTCACAGTGTGAGTGCATCCCGAACGGGTTCATTGCAACATTGTTTCGCCTATCACGTATACGTTAGATCTTATCTGCTGGCCTTCTCACCAGTCTCACCATCCTGTGGTCCCATACCTCAGCTACACACGTGTCCCGGCCGATGCACTGGGCGCTGGTAGCTTTAAGGGAGAATGCTAGCTTGTGGCACAATTGACCTTGTCATCAATGGGAACGCAGAAGATCTGGTCACTCGTTGGATAAACATCGACGTCGTGTGAGAAACGATGTCTTCGCCGTCTCCTCTTGGATCCTTCCGCCGCGAAACCCAGAGTATGGCCCATGCATTCACTCTGCACCACCACCCAACGCCTTCCTTTGTGCCTCACGGTTTTCGGCTCTCACCCAAATCGGAATTTTCATTTCTACGAAACCAAGTTCCGAACAATGCGGGGAGCAGGATTGGCGTTCTTTGAGCACACTCTGAATCGTTAACCTAGTTTTTGATAATCTAACCTCGGAGGTAGAAGACTGCCGCAGTATGGGTTGCCTGCCGGACTCTCGTTGTCTTCGAAAAGGGGTTCGAATATGCAACCGACTATCTCCCCTATAAAGCTGCTATCATTTCGACAGATTTGCCGCGGATCCACCTGCCTAAATACATTGACTTTAAGTTGCGAATGGGGTGCAAAGTCAAAGTCAAATCGTGCGGGAATTAACAACCCCACAGTGGCGGGCGAGTCCCTTTCTACCAACCTCCCGACGTACCCGGGTGCTGATTGAGATTTAGACTCAGATATTACCTGTAGTCTTGCCCCCTTTGTCCTCATATTGCTATTGACCGACTTCGATGTTAGCTGGACTCCTTGATTCTATACCACAGCTCGCCAAGATTCCTCTGTTGTCTTTGACGGCTTTCGCCATCGAGCTCACAATATGCCCTCCTTGGGCGCCAGCTGCGCCTGCAGAAAGGATAGTTACTCTTATTCTGGAGAGGCTACTACACATCCCTTTACTTCGCGGGTGAATTATGCTGCTGTTTTAGGTCTTGATCTATGTTTCTTACAGACTTACTCCCGGGCTGTTGTTCTTGTTGAAGTGCCAACCATAATTTATGTCTCCATCCTCGCGCGCTGAAGCACTTCTACGGTGGCTTTACTACCGCGCAGTGGACAAATTCTTCACCTTCGAACTGAATATCAAGAAATCGGTTCGTGATGGCTTGTACCCTGTCATTCGCCATCCTGGGTACACTTCGCCACTGGTAGTTCTTGTATTCACTGGCTTGTATTTGACGTTCACATATCCGGTACGCTCTTATCACCTTCCTTGTCGATTCGAATCTCAACCAATTTACTTTTCGCCTCAAGGGAACGTGGGTTTGGGAGTCCGGATTTTTGGAAACCGTAATGGGGTCCGGAAGGCGTTGACTATTCAGGTGACCATCTTGTGGGGCGTGCTTGGTTGCATGACAGGCCCTTGCATAAGACTTTTGGACCGGAATGGGAGGCTTGGGGGAAGGCAGTTCCCCACAAATTGTATATTAATCGCACATATTAGGTGGAAATTGGCGTTAGTTGCATGAGCCCAATCAACCATTGAATATTGAACTTCCAGCTCAACTTGTCCAAGCCTCTCGAATGTCTGACTACTGCTCATTGACATTTACCTACACATACCAAAACAAAGTTGCTTATCTTTCCAAGGATTCAAATTTAGCACTTCTCGTCACGTAATATATCACGGCTTTGACCTCCTCCGACGTGAGACGTTGACTTCCGAGTCGTTCTCCACTCCCTGTGTAAAATTATATCCACCGCACGCCGTTCTTTCGGCTTGGAGCTCTCGAGATCGTTGGGTAACCATGCTGCTGCCTTTTACTTAAGGAGTTCTTCACATTCGAGGGTGCCGGCGAATGGGATCAAACACGACAATCCAAATACTAAGGTCCATATAACGTTGTGGCCCCACCAAAAAAAACCATGCAACATCGTCCGCCATCCGGCATACCTAGGTGGTACCCTGACCTGGCCGTTGTACGACGTGTTCTGATCCATTACCGGTGAGCATCGCGACCCGAGATTGAGTATTGACAAGTGGCAGGTTGAATCCGGGTCTTCCTGCAGCTCCATGGATATCCCATGTCTACTGTGGCCTCCCAGTCTCCGAGTCCGCCTGTGATTGTATATGGGCAAATGAGATCCTCGCCGAGCGAGAATGAGGTTGGATCCGACGACAGTGTGAGAACTGTCTCTCTATCTCTTCTGCCACGAACCGCAGAGCATCTCTATTCGTCCACCACCATCGTCAATGACTTCCGTTATTCTTCTTTGTTTGCCATTCCCACCGTAATCATAATTGACGGAACCATGTGGTGAGCGAGGGTTCCATGGATTCTCGGCTGCCCTTTGATAACCTAACTAAGAGACCAATGTGCCATGCTATCTCTTTCGTACAGGCTGCGCGTGAGCTGAAGGTGTCGGGATGTGCATCCGATTGTTTTCCCCTTATAAAAGATGCCTTCCTGTCGCCCTACTTGCTGATCAGTGTCCGCATAATATAGCTTGCGAGGCAATTGACAGACAGTAGAAGGAGACCCTGGTCTCAAAGTATCAGCTAGTGCGTTGAAGGCAAGTCCCCTGCCTGCTTACACAGTGCTTACCAGTAACGGGACTTAAGATTTAGATAACTCCTGCCGGGTGCTCCTTTTACACTGTTTTTGCACCCGCGGCCCGTCGACTAACTTCGACAAGTATACTTCAGCTCACAGAGATGTCACATCTCGTAAAGGTTCCTCTACTCCCCTTGGCAGCTTTTGCCGTCCATATTGCAACGCGTCCGCCACAGGTGCCAGCTACACCGGGAGAAAAGGTAACTTCCAATCTTGCGGAGAAGTTCCTACCCCTTCGTTCTCTTCGTTGGTGGATTCAGGTTAGTTCCAATCTTATACTGCTGCTTGAGGTCTATTGATGCTATGGTTTTCTCAGGCTAGCTGCTGGGTAGCTGCCCTTATTGAAGTAGCCGCCATACTTCTCTCCGCGGTTCAATCTCCGCGCACTGAAGCCCTTCTATGGTACCTTCAATTGGGCGGCGATCTCCAGAAGATACAATGTACATCATTATTCTTGTGTGGCGTCCTAATGGCTTGCTCCGGGGCATATCTACGATGGATTTGCTATCGCACACTCGGCAAATTCTTCACCTTTGAACTAAGTATCAAGAAAGATCATCGACTTGTTCGCGAGGGCCCATACCTCCTTGTTCGACACCCATCCTATCTAGGCTCAGTTATCGTTTTCACCGGCTTGCATTTAGCATTCGCATCTCCGGTATGCTATTATCATTTCTCTTATCCATCTTACAAGTCACCTTAACACATACTGGCACCCAAGGGAACGTGGGTTTGGGAATCTGGAATGTTGCACACTTTGATTGGAAAGGCACTCTTCACGACAACTTCTGTTCTGGTCCTGCTTACTGCATGTGCTTTGATCAGTCGTGTTCCCGGGGAGGATAGGGCCCTGCATCAAACCTTTGGGTCGGAGTGGGAAGCTTGGGCAAGAGACGTGCCGTATAAAGTGATTCCTTTTGTATACTGATCCTGTGTGTCCAGTGTATCTCTTTTGACAGCTTTCAAATCCGATCATGTTTATATCCGACGTAGTTGAATTAACTTTCCCTTTTGGCAAGATGATAAGACATATTTCTGTCTATGGAAGGGGAGAAGGACCTGCTCGGCTATAGCAGAAAAACCAACACTTTGTGGAGTTGAAATCAATGAAGTTTGGAGCCTTGTCTCCTCTTCTACCACTGGGACACATACGAAACAATGTCGCCATCGTGCTATGACTGCCCGTTATGCTTCTTAGCGTTCCCCGCCCTCCGTAATCACAAATTTCCTTCTGACGGAATCCATGTGGCAACATGTCCACGTCAAGCCTCAATCTCCCTGAGCTTCTTGCGCACTGTCTTTGACATCCTGATCTAGCCTGGCCAATGAGAGTCTACCTACCTTTACAAGTGGTCGTTTAAAGGGATACCTATGGTTCTTCAGGTTTAATTGCGGATCCTCAGCACCTCCCAAGTTCCCTTTTGCTGTATCAATACTCCTCAGCTCGGTTTCCTTTAACCGCAGCTGGGCTCGATATGTTACAGTTCCTAAAGGTTCCTCTGTTGCCTTTGGCAGCTTTAGCCGTCCATATCGCGACACGTCCTCCGCAGGCACCGGCGGCACCAGGAGAAAGGGTCATTTCTAACTCTCTGGAGAAGTTTCTACATATCGCTCCTTTTCGTTGGTGGATTCAGGTGAATCTCATTAGCTTTGTGGTAATTTCATAGATATTGACACGATTCTGCATACAGTCTTGCTGCTGGATAGTTGCTCTTCTTGAAGGGATTTCCATAGTGCTTCTCTCTATTTCTCCATCCCAGCGCGCTGAAGCTGTTCTACGATGCCTTCAGTTGGACGGCGGCGATCTGGGGAGGATACGGTGTACACCATTATTCTTGTTTGGCGTCACACTGACTTGCTCTGGTGCATACCTACGATGGCTTTGCTATCGCACACTGGGTAAATTCTTCACCTTCGAATTAAGCATCAAGAAAGATCACCACCTTGTTCGTGAGGGTCCATACCGTGTTGTTCGGCATCCGGCATATCTTGCCTCGATTGTTGTCATCATCGGCTTAAGCTTAACATTCGCATTTCCGGTGAGCTTTCTCCTGAATATTTTCCCTATCGATCCTACACAAGAGACATTAACATACACCAAGGGAACATGGGTTTGGGAGTCGGGATTGTTGGACACTTTAGCTGGGAAGGCATTCTTTACGTTGACTGCTGTTCTTCGATTACTTGCTATGTGGGGTTTGCTCAATCGTTTGCCCAAGGAAGACAGCGCCTTGCATCGTACTTTCGGGCCGGAGTGGGAGGCTTGGGCCAGGGAAGTGCCTTATAAATTGATTCCTTTCGTATATTAGTCCCGCACATGTATCCATTCCCTTCTAAGTTCTGACACCATTCCATCTTGATTTTGTCGTACTTATATCAGGATGTGGCTGATTCTTTCGAGGATGATATATCTATATGCATTCAGCTATAAGTTATCGATCTTGGCGGTGCATGTGGATAAAACCCAACACCTTGTAAAGGGCGGACTCGGAGTGGTATCGACACATGCAGGAATGCGACTTCCAAATTCAGTCTCCAGGCGGGTCGCCGGCGCTCAAGTCCTTGGAACTTGTTAGAACCCAGGCGCTTACTATTGTATTTTGACTTAAGGAGCCAAATACATGGACCCAAAAATCTATTTACGGCATGTTTTGTCGAAAATCTATCTGTCCGGGCGTGACATAAGCCCGTCACTTTCCACTTGATGCGACGGCGTTGTCGTTTCCCCTTTGCAACTCTTGGCAATTCCGAGTAGTCCACATAGACGGACGGTATTCGCGTCATACAGTTCCCTTTCGCTTTACCTCTAATCACTCCTGTAGCGGGGAAGTGAGTTCAACTGCCATGGCACTGCTCGTCAAGATTCCCCTTCTGCCACTGGCAGCATATGCTATCCAGCTTACAACGACTCCTCCTCATCCTCCGGCGGCACCAGAAGAGAAAATCCGATCTAACATTTTCGAAGATTTACTGCATATTCCCTCCCCTCGGGTAGTAGTACAGGTATGCTTACCCCCTGAACTTCTTGCCTGAGGGTTTATACTGCCTTTGGCCAGATGTGCTGCTGGGCGGTGGCCTTGATCGAAGTTGCCGCCGTAATCCTGCTGACATTCCCTTCTCCGCGCTCTCAAGATCTTCTTAACCATCTTCAAATGAATGGAGACCTCCGAAACATCGACTGCACACCGTTGTTTCTGACCGGTGTTTTCATGGTCTACTCTGGCGGGTACTTGCGGTGGCTTTGCTATCGAACGCTTGGCAAATTCTTCACGTTCGAGATGAGTATCAAGAAAGATCACCGACTAATTCGAGATGGGCCATACAGTATAGTGCGCCATCCAGGCTATCTTGCAGGCCTCGTTGCCTATATAGGGCTTATGTTGGCGTTTTTCTCTCCGGTAAGAGGTGCCACAGCTCCTGCTCTTGGGTTATTTTTGATCTAGTCTTTTCGATGAATCTCAGGGATCGTGGACCAGGGAATCTGGGTTGCTTCATACATTCTTGGGACAATCCACCTTTATTTTGCTTTGTGTTCTTCCTTCGATTATGCTTGGTAGTCTGATGAATCGTTTACCGAAGGAAGACGAAGTGCTGCATAAGGCCTTTGGCAAGGAGTGGGAGGATTGGGCAAAAGATGTTCCTTATAAATTAATTCCTTATGTCTTTTAAAATTGTACGTCTGCGCTGATATACCATGACCCTATATTACAATGACAATGCGGTTCTTCACCTACGTACATAATGATATAGCTCATGGTTCAAAGTCGCGTCGTGTGTCTTATTTCTTCGGAAGCGCTTGTGGAGCCTTCCAGCGCTTAGACTTTTCCATACTAAGTGCCAGCCGATCTGCGTCAGTAGCGGTAAGTGTTCCATTGATCAGCGTACTTACTAAACTACCTCACTGTGTCCATGCCTTGTGGCATGATCAAACCTAGCACCGGGAACGCCATTAAATTCCGTTTCATTAAAGCGAATAATGTGGTGATATTAAAAACCCATTTATATTGTGATTCACTACCATAGCGCCGATACTTATTCGGCATAGGGTGGCGCAACCCGGATAATGAAGGGTCAGAGTTCCAAACACGAGGCTTGCAGCTGATGCTATAAAAGGATGGCTCTCCGGTGTGGCTGCCAGTCCGACTCTCTTAAGACCCTGCAGACAGTATATGTATCAGCTATGTTTCTATTGGCGAAAATCCCGTTGTTATTTCTTGTTACATATTCCATTCAGATTGCGACCACTCCCCCCCGCCCCCCGGCTGCAGCCCACGAAAGGGTCGCTTCCAATCTTCTGGAACTGTTTATATGTAGCACCTCCTCGCGCATTTTAATTCATGTACGCTTCAGCCTTTACCTCTAATTCCTGGCTCACAACTCTCTTGATTCTGTAGTGCTACCGCTGGTCTCTGGCATTACTCGAGATCCTCAGCATCGCATTGCTTTTGAGCTCGACTACTACACCATATCAAGGGTTCCTTCAGCCCGGCGGAAATATCGAAAACATACGCTGCACGCTGCCGTTTCTATGCGGCGTCTCCCTCTCTTTGACCGGTGCTCTCCTGCGGTGGTGTTGCTATCAGACTCTAGGAAACTTCTTCACTTTCGAAGTGAGTATTAAACAGGACCAATTCTTAATTAAATGTGGACCATACGGCATCGTCCGACATCCGTCGTATCTGGGCACCATTCTGGTTGTTACGGGATCTTTTTTGGTTTATTACCCACCGGTGAGCATCGCGAGCGCTCTGACTGCATGGCGCCGCCATTGACACGTCGTATTGCAGGGATCTTGGAGTTTGGAGTCCGGGTTTCTTTCCACTGTAGCTGGAAAGTCCGTATCTCTTGTGGCCTGTACCGTTCAGCTCGTGATTGTATACGGCCTAATGAAACGTTTGGTGACGGAGGATGAAGTCATGCACAAGGCCTTTGGAAGGGAGTGGGAGAAATGGGCAGCGGAAGTCCCTTATAAATTGGTTCCCCTCATCTATTAATCTTGTAATTAAAAGTTCCTTTCTATATTCTTTGTTGGCCCCTGTATCCTTCTTTATACTTCTCACGATTCGGTGATGGCCGCACCTTGGGCACGACTCGGACAGCCGAATAAGGAAGAAGACACTGGCAATTCCTCCTCAACTCCCTCTCCCACCATCGTGGAACCTGAGACTATGATAGGAGACATGGTCGGACATAAAAATTGTCCCGAAAAAGAACCAGATGAGGTTGATCTTGGGTAGGTTCCCTGGGTGCATTGCAAATTGAGAGTCCCTGGATCTAGCGTTAGTAGACGTGATGCTCCCTAATTCGAGTTTGCTACTGGGCCTTAGTATAAATAGGGTCTTCGCTTTAAAATAAGTGGTTTTGAATTGCCTTTACATGTCAAAGAAGAAAGACGCACAGACAAACTACCGGTTATTGCAAGGTAGAAATTTTATGTGCCAAATTTGATCATCTTTCACGGCTGAATCCGAGACCTTACTGCAAAGTTGAAGAGCTATGAGCACCCTTTTCCATTGGATACTGTGTATGTCACTTGATACCGTCTTTGAATTTTCGCCTGTTAATCTCCTCATTGTACGGATTGACTAAACGCCAGAAAAGAGCATTGTTGATGTTGTTGGATATCGCAGACGATTGCGTTGGAGCTCTGACTCTGCCCCTTCTCAACCACCCAAATCGTAAATCGGGTCGGCAAGAGAACGCCGTGGTTGTATCTGTGGGCGGGGGCGGGGAGGCTGTCGAGATAGAGGGTAACTGACTTCTGGAGTCCAATGCAACATCTGCAGGATCTCGTGATTCAGTTTGAGACAACGACAAAGGGCCCCTATTCCGAACCGCTCGAATCTGTATATCCTGGATGAAGCATTTGATTCTCCCTTCATACCTGTCCCATTTCTTCTCCTGCTTCCATACAGTCGTCGACATCACACTCTCGATGTATTCCGCCATCTCGTCATTGCACTCCACGACTTCTTTCGCAAGCTTCTTCATTGTCTTTTCCCCTCTTCTTGATCTTGGTTTGGAAATTGGAGCTCGAGGATCTTGCACTGCTGTTGGTGTTGGCGTTTGTGGTCTGCTTTGTTGGGGTCTTGGGTTTCCTAGCTTAGCCTGAGGATATTGGATATGGTCGTGAAACTCGCTCGTTTGTGTCCGGGTGTGGTCAACGAGATGGCACCATGAGGTCTTCGCTGAACCACGAGACTGCTTCGGGCCGTGAAGGAGAGTACAATAATAATTATCACCGTTATTCTCGGGGTCTACTACATCGCCAATCTGGATCCTCGTCTCATCCCAACCTCGGCTGGGCTCGATGCTGGACAGTGCTGGGTATGGCCGAGCCATGAACCACGCGGAGCGAGCTATTTACTCGATCTTCGGGGTGCACCATACATAGAGCCTATCTGAAGGCGCGTGGATCGAGCTTCATCACCTACGCGTGTTCGGTCGTCAATTTGTGTCTGGGGCTTGAGAAATCCTTCATTCCACTACGGACAAGTGAGGTTATCATCGATCTCATTCTCGAGATATGGATTGGGGCGATCTGTGCAGGGATCCGGCTGCACAGAAGTCTATTAGTCCCGGAGAGTCCATATCTTGTCTTTCCGTATGGTCATATGCTGACCGAAACCTGCCCGTTCGTTGTTGCTGTTCACAGCATTGGTATGCAGGGAGATCGAGAAGTTGAAACGTCCATGCTCATTCCCAGTAAGAATTGCATCTTCCCAGGTTCTCCGAAAAACAACCACAAAGATAACTCAAAAGAAATGCTACAGCCTCATCTCGATGATTCTGGGATCAAATTTTGGTCTCGAAAGCCGTCCCAGAATCAATCAGACCCCTCTCTTGCATTATGTTCACTTTCTTATATCTCGCTGTTTCTGGGATGATTTTGGATTCCATTTTTACTACTAGTATACATCCAACTTTCCATTACCCCTGTATCCTCCCCAGCCAGCCCATAGAAACATATAGCAGTGCATGTAGTCCATTCAGTTGAGAATGCCTAAGAAACTGTAAATGCGATGAAAGCGAATAAAGGGAACAGTAACGCACGAGAAACAAAAGCCCGAAAGTGCGATAAATGACGAGAATACCTAAGAAAGGGTCAGAACAGCAAGAGCAAGTAAGGGGGATGATAACGCACCCAAAATGAAAGCTTCGGAGTCCATAGACAATAGAAACAGCTGAAAAGTCAGAATGATGAGAGCAACCGAAGGGAACAACAACGCACGAGGATTGGCGGTCAACACAGGGTGGTGCAACAACGCCTTGGGATAGCCAGGTGGGATGCAGACTGTTGGCGTCATTTTTCAGGAAGGCGGGTTCCCAGAATGTTGGGAACAAGGAGGAAGAGGACAAGGTAGAGACGGCGCGACGCAACAGGAATAAAGATGCCTAGATTTGGTTTTGTTTGCACCACACTCGCCAAATTCTCTAAGTCTCACAAGACCCCAAGGGACTTGGAGTATTTCCAAAGCCACGGTATTGTGCATGGAGGACAGAGTGTACAGTATAGCAAAAGAGAAAAGAGAAAAAAGAATGTAGTTAGACGATATGGGCGAACTGTACGAGCACTGACAACAACAAGCGCGACGCGAACATGACATTAAGAGAATGTCAAAAGGGAAGAACCGTGGAAAGCCTGTCCTGGGCGGATTTGAGCCGAGGCCCGACTGACCACTTTGATTTGGGAGGATCTGGCTTAACCTGGGCAGATGCAATTCTCACTGGGGATGACCCTGCTTCTAGTTGAGAGCGGTGTCTGATGTCGAACTAACTCACGGTGATAACGGATGCTGAGCAGCTCGCCACGACTGTCGAGTCATATAGCTCTTTGTACAGAAAGGGAGTAAAATGCCACTGTACAGGTTGTTCTCTATTTCTAGCTTGAAACATTGTTCGAGTGTTACCAGGTCGATTCCACAATCTCGTCCACTTATGTCCCACCGAAGCTCGCTCAGTAACCAATTGGATATGGCAGCGGTCTTCGAAGCTCAGATTCCGAAATGGCTCAGCAACGAAGGAAGTGCAGAACCAAGCTCTCCAGCCTGAGAAGAAGTTCGATTATAACATGCACGCAGAATTTCTTTTTGCTTGGATAGCCGGCAGAGAAGGCGCCGACCCCCTCGAAATTCGGATCTCACGTCGTCAATTTCCTACTTGAAAAAGGGGTTCCAAAGTTCGGCCATGCCAGGTCCTGTCTCACAGTTTTGAATCTCCCCGTATCCTGTCCCACTTTTGAGTTGCACCCCTCATGCCCCAGCTGACAAAAATTCCACTGATCCTTCTGGCCGCTTTCTCGATCCAGGTTGCGACAACTCCTCCTCATCCACCGGCCGCATCCCACGAAAGAGTACCTTCAAACTTCCTCGAGGAGTTTTTGCGCGTCTCTGGCCCTCGCCGGCTGTTTCATGTAAGTCCCATCTCTGCCTCATGACCCAATACTACGGTCTCATTGAACCGTTCTCGACGCAGCTTCACTGCTGGGCAGCTGCCTTTATCGAAATCGCATCCATCATCTCCCTTTCCTCACCCTCTTCTCCCCAACCCGAACCATTCTTTCGGTTCGGTGGGGATCTTCATGATATACGTTCTTCGCCGTGGTTTCTTTGTGGAGTCGTTTTGGCTGGCCTTGGGGCACTTCTCAGACGGCGTTGCTATCAAGCGCTCGGGAGGTTCTTCACATTTGAGATGAGCATCAAGGAGGACCATCGGTTAGTCAAAGACGGACCGTATGGGCTCGTTAGACACCCGGGATATCTGGCAATCATCCTCATAGTTGCAGCAACATTCCTGGTGTTTTCTTCCCCCGTGAGTGCGACGGGTTCCTGGCCCAGCTTTATTGGCGCTTATCACTTGATCTTAGGGATCTTGGATATGGGAGTCTGGTTTCCTGGAGACACGAGTGGGAAGGCTATTGTTTACTGCCTTTTCTGTCGTCCCTCTAGCAATCACGTTCAGCTTAATTAATCGGTTGCCGAGAGAAGATGAAGTGTTGCATCAGGCCTTCGGCGTTGAATGGGAGCGGTGGGCCAAGGAAGTTCCCTATAAATTGATTCCCTTCGTCTGGTAGGTTTATACCCCTGTACTTCCTGTTTTGTATTGCCCTTGCCACCACTTGGGTTCAAGCTTGTGATTGTGAATCTCAGCGCCTCAGACTGCCCGAGTTTGACGCCCGACGGGCCGAATAAAGCCGTTTTTCGCCAACTTCAACATCACAAATCGGTGATTCCCACATGCGTTCCTTCTACTAGCCACTTCTATGAGCCCAGAAGAAGAGATAATGGGTAACGTTGTCGCTAAGCAAGTTACCAAAAAGGAGGACAATGCTTCAAAGTTGCGTACGACAGTTACCCCAGAGTACGTTTCCTTGGAACCGGGGAGCGGGAAGCATACCGCGACTGTCATCTGGCTACATGTGAGTGGCACACCTTCAAACTATGATCCATGACCTTACGACCTGTAACTCGAACAGGGACTAGGTGATGTGGCTGAGTCTATGACAATCCCTGTCAAGGAGGTCGTTAATCTCCTCGGGTCTAAAGCTAAGGGAATCAAATTTATACTGCCGCAAGCGTGAGTGGTTCGGTCGTGCCCTCCGAATATAGTGAAGGAACCAAGTCATGTCTAGTCCTCGTATAAACCTTACGGCGAGCGACGGACATAATGCACCTTCGTGGTGAGTATGAAGTTCACTGATTCCTAGGCCGTCACTAATTCCACCGTCATGAACGATTCAGGTGCGACTGTTACTCTTACGACATAGAGAACCGTAAAGAGGACGACGAAGGGCTTTATAAATCTGTATCGCGGATTAATGACCTGATTTCTATAGAAGAGAAGGAATTCAATATTCCCTCTCATCGGATCCTCGTTGGGGGCATTAGCCAAGGCGGTGCCGTTTCGTGGTTGACTGGCCTTACCACTCAACGCAAGCTAGGCGGTCTATTCACTGTATGCAGTTACGTGCCGCTTCGAGAGGCAGTACCAGAGGTAAAGACCATTTTTAAACCGTTTCCTCTGAATGTTGACGGGCCAACTTCCTCTTCGATGATCAGTTTGCTTCGGCGATGGCAAAGACCTTTCCTATTTTCTGGGGACATGGGACCCTCGATCTAAAGGTCAAGTATCCGTTCAGTATCGGTGTCGCAGAGAAGGTTGCAAAAGACCTCGGAATCCCCTTCGTGGCGTCGGAAGGTCGGTTGACGCCAGAAGAGGCCCAAGTTGATAGGTCAAATGTCAAATTGAGGTTTCATTCTTACGAGAATTTAGGGCATTGGTTTTCCGAGCTTATGTTGCAGGACTTGGCCGTCTGGATAGCCGGTGTATTGTCCGATCGCTGAGTACTTTTGTATGTTCTTCACGTACCGTGAATCAACCAACATGACCAGCATTCCTCGTATTCATGCACATGTTTTGATCGAAAATCGGCACTGGTCTTCGTTGGCAATTATTAGACCTGTAAGGCGTTGAGTTCAGAGCAAAGTTGGCTCTTGCACTTCCCACGTTCGGACTTCCTGAACATTGCCCCAGTCCAGGAATCCCTGGCGCTTACTGATTTGAGACCTCTGCTTGCGGTTACCGAGTTTTGGTATAATTTCGGATCTTTGACCTCTTTCCAGAAAATATCTAGTCCAAGAATTGTACTTTCCAGAAGAGCTCACGGTTGTTAGAACAAAATGGTTTCCGTAGTAGCAGTTAGTGGTAAGACATTCTTTATTCTTGTCGCTCGTCCGCAGCAATCTATTGTGGTGCGGAGTCGGCAATACATAGATATGAATCGGAGCTCGAAGTCGGCATGTTCTGTCGTTACTGCAGCCCTTGCGTCGTTCCATTATTATATAGATGGCCGGTTACCACAGTTTATCTAATAATCAGAGGAATAGCCTTGTCAATTGATTCAGGCAGTGCTAGGCAACTTCTATATTCCCAGCTGCGGAAAGGACACGTAGCGGAGCAAAGGGAACCCGGCTGTTTTGTTGTGGAGACTGCCAAGCGCTTTCCAATCCTGCCTAGTTAAAACTCTGACGTCCCAGCCCAGTGCCCACCAGCCAGTTCACCATGCGCTCCTTTTTCCTCCTCCCCCTGCTGTGGCCCGCTCTTTCCGTGGCCACAGACCCCATACACATACCACTGGCACGACGGTCCAAAACAACCTACGGGATAGACCACTATACCACCGTTGCCAAAGGTTTGCGGACCAAATATCATGTTGGATCGTCGTCGCTGTCTGGGCGGAGAAGAGCAGTCGAGGGGATCCAGATGATCAACCAGGTAACGTCGTTCTAGGGCTCTACGCTGCACGGTCCTCACAGCCCATCCAGCACTCTGACGCCAGCTACCTGGGGGAACTGTCGATAGGCACTCCGTGAGTGTTGTTTTCCGTGCGGAGATATCGAGGCGCAGTCCATTATGTCAGAGTCGCAGCGCTATGACGGCATGCTGCGGAGGAGCTCTGACAATTCAATTATCACGAAACGGGCCTAATGACATCGGTATTCCAGGCCACAGACGTTTGAAGTCGTCTTAGACACAGGCTCTGCCGACCTTTGGGTCGCAGACACATCTTGCACCACATGCCAAGGTCTACCGTTGTATGACCCCAGTCGGTCATCGGCTGGGGAGCAAACGGGCCAAGGGACTAGTGTCCGTTACGGTTCCGGTGCCATTTCTGGCTCCGTCAACCGGGATACTGTAACAATGGGGAATTTCACGGTCGAGAAACAAGTATTCAGTGCGTTGTTTCCACCTTCCCCGTCATTTCGTCTAACCCCGTCGCAGTCGCAGCGGATAGTATATCCAACTCATTGCTGGATGGAGATGTGTCCGGCATTTTGGGTCTCGCGTTCTCAACCATCGCGAGCACACAAGCCCCACCTTTCTGGCAGAATTTGTTGAATAATAACCAGCTCACGAGTCCTGAAATGTCCTTCTGGCTAACCAGATTCGTCAACATCTCTACTGCTTCAGACAATGAACCGGGTGGAATTTTCACTCTTGGAGGACGAAATACGACGTTATTCAGTGGAGAAGTCGAATTCCTTGATCTGCCTGTATCTGTGCCCTCCTTCTGGTTACTTCAACTAAAGAGTACGTGCCTATCTTTTGTCTAATGACTCCATCACTAACGTAATGTAGAGGTAACGGTTCAAGGCCAATCTATCTCACTATCGACTGGAACAGCATCTTTGGCAGCGATTGACACTGGTACCACCCTAATTGGCGGTCCCTCGGACGATGTAGAAAGGATCTGGAATGCAGTGCCAGGTTCGAGACGTGCTCAGGACGATGAAGGCTTCTGGTATTATCGTAAGTCATATCTTATGCTCTTACAGCCCCTTGAAACTGACCTTCTTCTGTCCAGCCTGTAGAACTGCTATCAACATGACTTTGTCCTTCGGCGGAAGAGCCTGGCCCATCTCATCTGATGATATGAACTTGGGTCAAATCGCCTTCGGAAGCTCCCTCTGTCTCGGTGCCATCTTTGACTTGAGTCTAGGAAGCAACATCCCTGAAGGCACTGGAAACCCTGGTTGGGTTGTCGGTGATACGTTCCTTGTCAGTACTGAATCGCTTTATCTCCATGATACCCATCTCTGACCAAACATGCCTTTCCAGAAAAACGTTTATTCCGTATTCCGTGCTGACCCCCCATCAATCGGGTTTGCTGAACTGTCAACGGTGGCAGGTGGTACAGGTCCGTCCGCTTTCAAGTGACAGTTATCTCTCATAGCTTATATGATGTCAGGCACCACTCCTGGAAGCACCAACACCAGCTCAGAGTCAAGAGATAATAACAACGCGGCTTTGCCTACAGGTTTGTTCCCTTTCCTCACGGTCTACCTATTCTGATATACTTTTCATAACAGCTCCTGCCCGTTCCTCCCTCATATTCATCCTATCCATGCTCTACCTTTGCTGGTCTCTAACCCCTTGATTGCCCGTTATATGGGACGGGCGGACGTTTCGTCAATGCTGTACCTTAATGACACGACTTGCACATCGGACTCTTATTGACAGAGCGTTGTAATTATTCCGCTATATATCCGGACTTTCTCGGACGAACATCGAGTACTCTTGCTTTTGGGATGTATGATTTATATAGACTCGTACCCTCACTTTGCGGAGGTCAGGGTAGCCATCGGCGCTGTATATGTATTTTTAAATCCATTGAAGTAGAGTGAATTCTCAACATACGTCTTATTAAATGGAACCCGATGCATTATTAACCCTGTGGGCAATAAATATCACAGCAGACAACAGGTCAAAGTACGACTAAAAGCGACAGTTCATATGTCAACGTAAGCAGCCAACAAAAGGCAGTCCCAACGATACCAACTACAAACGAATGAAGTGAAAGGAAAGGGGAAGACCCGAGGCAACATTCTAATTATAAAACGACCATATTACTATAGAGATCATTAGAAACGGGAACACATGAATCCTTGGTAGGGGAAAGAACATGTCCGTTGCGGCAAGAACCGATCTGGCATCTGCCAGCGGAGCAAAAGACGTCGTCGACGGAAGGTATGGCACTGCAGTCTCTACCACCATCTGGGCTGAGTCCCCCATCGAGCGAGTAGGTAACGCATCCGCCACAAGACCTAGTAGATTCCCGTCAGCCTCTCAGCGTATAAAAGAGGAAAAAGAGTCAACTTACTCGAGCGAGTTTTGAACATCGACACAGTCGTAATCGATGATTTTGGCGCCCTTGTGGATGGGGCAGGCTTTGAAGCCGGGCTGGCAGACCATTTTGGGGGGTACCCATTCGCGCTTTGGATGGTGGCTGGGGACAGGGAGTGAAAGTGCTATAGTAGGCCGGTTAGTGGATGAAGGAAAGGAAAGTCAATGGCAAGGACATACGGCACGATCCATCTTTGCCTTGGTTCGAGGTTTTCGAGGGGGCGTATAGGCCTGGCTTCGAAGAGCACTGGTTCATCGCAGAAGCTCCCGGGTTAGAGTAGGGAGTTTGGTTGGGGCACCTTTAGGGTAATGTTAGCTCGTTAGCTTTAGCGAGTAGCTGGATGGACTTACTGTTGACAATTGGTGTTACCACCATTAGCCTGCACAGGGGATGTAGTTCAATAATTGAGCAGATAATACAAATAGGTGGGATACTTACAAGGAACCAACCGGCAGCGCAGAGGCAGCACGAGGTTGCCTGGTGGATGTTGTTGAAGGTTCCTGGCGCGCAAGTGGAGCAAGTGACGGCACCGCCTTTAGAGTAACGACCAGGAGAGCATTGCTGGGGGGTGTGAATCGCGCTGCTGGGACACATGAAGCCCGCTGGGCAGCTCTTGCAGGAAGTAGACCCAGAATTAGGGGAATAGGTCCCAGCTTGGCAAGGCTTCTCCTCGACCGTCCCCGACGAGGGGATATAATAACCTGGCCTGGCTAGGGTGCAGGAGGTCTTACCGGAGTCTGAATTGAATTGGAGGTTAGGCGCTGCGGGATGGGTAAATTAATGTTTTTGAGCTACCTTTCGAATATGATCCTGCCGGGCACTTGGAGCATGGTGACTTTCCCGACGAGGAATAGGTCCCAGGGGAGCAACGATTGTCAGTGTTAGTGGTCCGACGGTGAAGCTCCTCCCCAGGTTCCGAGCCGGAGGATAGCACTGGTACTGTAAGGACAGCGAGAGAGAGTAGAAACGCAAATTTTCCAAACAGCATGGTGTGCAGAAGGAGGTTTGAGAGGGTGAGCTGACGGAAGGAACCTGAAATCTGCCCACAACAATTACATCTTTTGCTGGCTTTTTCTTTATATCAGACTGTCAGACGGGAGATTGTGATGTGATCGCTAGTAGGACCAAGTGCGGGCCATTGATATGACAGAGTGGCCTTCTGCAATTTCCGAGAAGTGACCGCCCATCGACATCTTTTTGTTAGAATGCTGATAAGGGGATAGGGGTGGTGCTGAAGGACCGTTTTTCGAAGTCTCGAGGACTGAAGGAGAATAGATATTACCAAATGTAGATGATCGAGCGCTGGTGTCCCTGAAATAGACCTTGGTTATCTATATAGCAACGTCAATGGCCAATGCATCGAGGTGATCGGTGGCGACAACTAAGAGATAGAGAGTCTTCTCTCGGAGGGTCATAGTATCCGCAATGATATATTAATAATTTGAGCAATGTACCTATACAGAGAGGTAAAAGGTCAACGCAAGTACTGCTTATATGTACAACCAACATACCCTTCAGTTGCGGCGATTATTGTCATGAACAACGAGGACCCAACGACAAATGGTCGGTATATGGACCTAATGGTCTGAGCGCGGCCTGGAAGAGCGGGTTATGTCTTCACTCGTGAAGGACGGGTCTTTAATTTTTTGTCGGACCAGGATTGGTCCCTTAAGGGGAATGGCAATCAGCCTGGATGTATTGAATGGAATCGTACCTAGACCTTGGTTATTTTCGGGACACGTCAGGAGTCAAAATCCCACAGAGATGCCTGTCAACCTGGAGTAGGCATTCCGCTATCCATGTATTTGGAGTATGCTCCAGACAGTATAAAGGTCAGAACGACTCATGAGAGGGTTCCATACAAACTGTGATGATGTTGCTGCGGGCACATATTTTCCTCGTTGTGTTTTCTGCTATCGCTGTTGCGCTGCCCCAAGGGCCTGGTCCGATACCGCCGCCCGGTGTATTTTGTCCTCTTCTCTCCGTAGACATGATTTTCTGATGAACAGTAGTTGTTCTGTTGCCCGCCTTATGGGCCTCAGGGGCTGCCATTAGTCAATCAAACCCAAGGGCCCTTCGCCATCTTCTGCAGGTAGGTTGTTGGACGTACATGTTCCGAGGTTTCGGGTGACAGATCTTCTTTCATATAGTTACGGGACCGGCATTCAATGTCTTTATGTGAGGTAGGAAGCTTCGTTTCCGATTTCTTCGCTAACGCGCTGCTTTAGAATCCCGATACAGGAAGTCTGGGTAATCAGCCTGGCTGCCCTCCGCAAGCTCCGGCTAATCCACACCCTCCTACTTGTCCCATATGAGCAGAATTCCATCTGTAGGTTTCAGAATAACTCACTTCGGGGTGGTCCCAACTGCGTTCGTGATGTACAGATTTACCGAACACCTGTCCTTTGGCCATAGTACGCCTGGTTGTTTATAGATAATCTCGGGATCTATGTCAGCCCTTATCTTCGAGAACAGCACTGCCTGACACTGTTGCGAACAGTTCGCAAGTGAATGACTGGGAGACTTCTGCAACGATAGATTGAGCTGCTTGCAAGTTGCAAGTGCAAGTATTGAAGCAAGACGATTGCTGACTGCTGCTGACTTTTGCCAGGATCAAAGCGGCCCTTGAGCGCCGTGATGGCTTTGAACGAACCCTAACCTTTGGGGGATAGTATTTCATCCTTTTCCTCGAGTATCTGTTGGGAGCCTGCGAGGATAGCGAGTAGGCTGCAGATTTGCTCAGAGGATAGAACTGACATTGTAATTGTCTGACAGTCGATAATGGTCGTTCAGTCTCTCACAACACTACCGGCTTGGCCATCGTCCGCGAACCGCGAGAATCTTACGCCGTCTCAGAAGTCATCTCTGTTATCTGCGGTCTCCAATGTACTGTCGAATATATTGTCGACTGCGCCAATACTTGATTCTTCAAGGGTTCCAAGTAGTAAATCAACGAAAGCAGTCGAAAGCCTATCGAAATCAACTCTCACTTTTCTACGATCATACCTCCTTGATCAAGCTTTCCAGAGGCTTCAGACCACTATCTGGGGAAACGAAGAACCAAAATCCCCTGTAGAGAAATCCATTTACTCCAAAGTCCTGAAGCTATGCCAGGCTCTAGCTGAGCAGGGTAGTTTGGATGATCTCAAGATCTTGACGGATTTGGCTATCGCCTATGCCAGGTCCTCTCCCTCGAAGTTGCGTCATATATTCAGTCTGTGTGCATCGAATAGCCCACAAGTTTTCTTCGACGTCGCTTCAGCTCTTCTTCCAAGCTTCACGACCATTCTTCAGTCAACACAAGGGCTTTACAACCAACGGAAGGCTGCTGAAGTTATCTACAGCTTCATGGTTGCCAGTTCACCTTCGTCCAAAGCCGGCGATACGCCCGATGCACCCTTTTTGGACCCATTTATCAAGCACACATCATTCTTTGTGGCTCTCTCTGATCTCTATCTTTCTGGCCTTGCTTCCACTGCCCGGTCGTATGGAGGAACGCCCGCTTTGTTCTCGGCCATTTCGTCTTCAACAGAGGACATGTCTGAAGCAGACCCTACGGAATGGACCACAATATGGGTTAACACTAAACTTGCACTCATCGATAGTTTCCATCTGCTCTTCAAGCATCTGTTGACAAATCTCACCCATGCGAAGGGTCCTCGTCAACTCGCTGAACAATCCGAAGTAGCATTCGGGGCAATATTCGCCATGATGGAAAGGGCTCCTCCTATCAACGACTCCGGCGGAGACTCGAGCTCCACTTCCTCACCGCCTACACCATTCCTTAACTTGACTCTGCTCCAAGATTATCAGCGAAGCCATGATTTATCTCAGATGCTCGCACGCGCTTTGAGCAAGGCAAATGAGCGCGATGCGCGTCTGGATATCTTGGAAAGCGCGTTGGTTTCAGTGACTGCTTCCGGGAATAAAGAGCCCGGTGCACTTACTCTTCTCATTCGTGGCTCAGGACTCCCAAGGAAGAATGCAAACGATGCAAAAGGCAAAGCGCCGGCGCTACCCCCCGCCCCTGCAACACCGGGGCCACCAGATGACTTCACCTCTCAGATCGACGATGTTGAAATCGCATCCAAGACGTCCCAAATCCTCGACCTTCTTCCTGACCTCTCTTCCATCTATGTTGGCAAGTTACTCAAGCATCCAACTTACAATGGTAATGTCGAGCGTGTTATCGAAGCTTTGTTGGATGGAAGTGCATTGGACGCGGCCGCATTAGATGCACAAAGTCGACCCAGCGCTCCAAGAAGCACTTATTCAGTCGTGGAAAGAAGGAATGTGTTCGACGACGAGGCAGTGGACTTCGGCTCCGTGCGATATGGCAAGAGGCAAGACGAGTATGGTTTATTCTTTTCCACGTTTTGCTGTTCACTGACTTCCTTCTCCCCAGTGCCGAAACGCTCCTTGCTGCACCGGACCGTGCCATGCACGAGAAAATGAAGGCAGACATTCTGAAACGTGTAGAAATCATGGATATGGAATCAGAGGAAGAGGAAGAGGACGAGGATATTTTTGGTGATGGCAAGCCCACAACGAAACCTAAGGTTGTAGCGTTTGACGATGATGACGACATCGAAGAGGTTGTCCGGGTTCCAGGAGCTGGGGATCAAGAGGATTTAGATGATACTGAGTCGGACTCTGAAGGGCCCGATGACGCAAGGTGGGGCGAAACCAGTCCCGAAACTATCATAGAGCAGGCTTATGTTGCGGATCCGTCGGTCTTCGCAAGAGACTCGGCCACCCGCAAGAGCAAAGCGCGAGCCGAGCTCAAACAGAAGACGGGATGGTTCGACGAACAAATTGAAGGATGGGCTATTATTCTCGAACGCAATGTAAGTATTTTACTTTTGGGAAGAGATGTCGGGATGTTGACATTTGTTCTTAGCCTAAGAAGAAAGACAAGATCTCCATGAAGTACGAATTCCGAGGAAACCAGGTATCTCTCCCTGGGACATCGGGAACATCCACTCCTAGAACCGACGGGGAAACATCCCAGCAATCAGACGGACCTGGGCGAGGAAGAGGTCATGGCCGGGGACGTGGTGGTCGGGGAAGGGGAGGTCACAGAGGAGGGGGAGGAGACGGGGGCGGTGGTGGAAATGGAGGTCATCGAGGGGAACCAGGCGGCGGGAGAGGAGGCAGCTCTAGAGGCAGGGCCTTGAAAGATAGGAACAAAGCGAGTCGTGCTAATCATGATAGGAAAAGAGGGCACGACAAAAAGATGGCCAAGATGGGCGGACCGTCTTAGGTATGACCGAAGGTGTACTTACTCGGAATTGGCTAGCGCACCCCTTCCTATTTACATTCTAATCTCATTTTCATTAAGCATAAGTCGAAGCTTATATAAGACAGATAAGATATCTTGCAGTCTGCCTAGGGCCCTTGCCCTCAAGGGCCGGTAAGTATGGCCAGGGGCGCTTATGCCTGCCGAATCCCAAGCCAACAAACATAGGCAAACATTGACGCGAGGTTCGAACTTTTAACATGCGACCATGAAGTTGATTCCTAAAGATGGGGTGGGACTGAGAAATAGAGGTTGGCACCTCCCCCCTTAATCTTTTAATCGTTGAAGCAACACCTGACGAGTCTTTCAGCTTTCAAAGGCGTGAAATATAGCCGAGTAGATTGTGATCTCAACTTGTATTGCCAGTATCCGCAAGGCATCTGCTCGCCATTGATGCTGCATACAACTGCAGAAGTCGAACAACGTTCGGTTTAACCTTGTATGCCATAAGATGGGTGCATCGCCTTTGAAGCTTGAAGCAGCAATAACTCAGGATGCTCAATTTAATTCCAAATTGAAAGAGACCGCACGCCAGGTACTCTGTTTTCCTAGATGGGTATCAGACCAGCAGACGCCAATTCAAGGGGATCTTCATATTTTAGCTGTCTCAGGCAATTACAAGGATTCCCCTTGACTTGGATCTCTTGCTTTCAGACAACTTTACTATCAAGGATGCTTGCGGGAACCTATTCCTTCTCTGCCCTGGATACCGTCGCCCACCCTCGATGGTCTTGAGATAACTCTGCCTTGCACAGGGAGGATTGCTCATTAACCCTGAACAGGTTGGCCATTACCCGTTCAAAACCCTTCGGTCACCGTCAGAGACCTGGTCTGTACTATGTACCTGAAGCAACAAACTCTATGTAGGCATCCTGGAGAATGCAAGCCTACCTCTAACAATAGACTTCTTTGCGGTTAATCCACTCTAGTTACTCTGAGGCGGCCTTTAAAAGGACGGAACAACTGTCGATCTGTTGTCATGTTCCATAATGAAGTTGCTTCTTCTTGTTCTGGGGTTGCTCCTTTTGATTTCGAGCTCTTTCCAACAGGGGGAATTTTGCGGTAAGCCTGCCCTTCTACTTTTCTCTGCGGGAGTAATTACCATAGACTAGATTTCTGCCGCTTGGGTCAGGCGTGTTGCAACTGTGAACAGGGCCCTCCGCTATCCTGTCCATCCCCTGTAGAGTGCCCTTCGACGGAGTGCCCAACGTGTCCTAGCCTTCCGACGTGTCCGACACCAGATTGTCCAAGTACAACTTGCCCTTCCCCAATCACATGCCCCTCATGCCCCCACGGTGGAGATGGCTGCCCACCTTGCCCCAACTGCCCTGAAGTAACATGCCCAGAGAGGCCATGCCCCAGCTGCCCTACTTGCTCGGAGTGTACCCCGACGGTGTGCCCAATCTGTCAAACGCCGACTTGCCCCTCGCCTGTCGTATGCCCTTCAACTCCTACTGCGGAATGCCCTCCACCTGCGACAATAACTGTCATTGACTGCCCCAATATACCCGTTAGTTGCCCTCCTCCTGAAACAACTACAATAACTGTCCCGGCGGGCGACTCGCCTGGCCCAGCTACTGTCTTCGTCACTGTGACCAACTGCACGACGACATTGCCTGCGACCACTATCACCGTGACCAACTTCAGCACAATCACAGTCCCGGTGGAAACGACCTTGACCGTTCCTATTACAATTCCAGGAGAGAACGGGACAGTGTTTGTTACTCTACCTCCCGAAACCGTCGTTGTAAATTCCACTATCACTACTACCGTCACCGAACCGCCAATTACTTCCATCATAACTATCACTGAACCAGGCGCTCCCCCCACGACTGTCACTGCAACCCTCCCCGCGCCAGATCCAGTCACTGTCACGACAACGGTTGTACCTGGGAGCGTCCCGGTGACTGTTGTAGAGACTTCAACTGTGACATCTATAACAACGGTAGTGGAACCGACCACAGAAGTGATTACAGTCACAGAGGAAGCTCCCATTGCTCCCCCGTCCTCGCCAGCCGAACCGCCTGCCCTTCCTCCGACCTCTCCTGGTGTTCCGCCGGATGCTCCTCCTGCAACTCCTGCTGAACCGCCTATTCTCCCTCCTGATTCAGCGGACGTCCCACCAGCCCCGACCGATCTACCAACCGTCCCGGTAACCTTACCGGATGTCCCTCCAGATGTTCCTCCCGCAGCTCCACTCGAACCACCCGCGTCGCCTACGCCTCCAGACGCAGTTCCTGATGCTCCCCGACCAGTCCCGGCTGAACCTCCAGTCCCCCCACTGGCACCCCCAGCCGTCCCTCCGCCTGCTGTGCCGCCAGGTGTTCCTCCTGAGATACCACCTGCTGCACCGCCGTCTATAGTAGTTTCAACAGTTACGGCTACTGGGTCAGCCCTGCCGCTTGCTGCCGCTTCTCCTACTCCTGGAATGACGGTGAGTGGAGATGGAGTTGCCGTTCTGGACTATCAGCGATTGCGTCTTGGGTCGAGAGCTTTGAGTGGGGATTTGCAGGGCAGGCGAGAGAGGGCCGTTGATCAGGTACGTCCTATTTTTTTCTTGATTCAGACCAGACATTCTTGTACTGAATATTGAATCCCCGTCTCGCCATGCAGCTATTTATCAATTACTGCAGAGGTCTGCGAGCTCGTGGTAAGACAGACCAAGATGAGTTGACCTTCGTCGGGGATGAGGGTGGTAAAGACGAGAATAGGAGGGCTGCTGGCTGTACTATTGAGACATGTCTCTCTGCTGGAACTAATCAGTCTTGCAACCAGTATCCTTTTGCTATTACCGACGAAGGAGGCAGTGGCGCTGTTACTGCGTGCGTCGATAATCTGTGAGCATTGCCAATATTCGTGCCTAACGCTAGGCCCAATACAATCTACTGCAGCGCCCAAAGTATCCAAGGCGCTTACCTTTCGGGGATCAGAAAGCAGCTAGGCCTTCGATCAGGAACCAAGTTTACGTTCTCTCTGGCTGGATTCGACTGCTCTACTGTTCCCAGTGATGGATCAAACGTCACTCGACGAGAGCTACCGGAAGTTGGATTTTCACGAGCTGGACTGAGCCCTCGTCATCTCTTCCAAAAACGTGACTTACTGCTAGGAACCACTGACGTTCAAGGTGCACTAATTAACCCCAAGCACCGTAATTGATCCTTTTGCTGACTTATCGGTTTTCAGAGCAAGCTTTCCCATCGTTTAACGAGTACGAACCGGATAATGTCGTCATTAATCCCATTGGTGATCTCAGAGCTGGAAGGTAATGGCATGTCGTCTATAATCTTACGAACGTAGTTCATGTCCCTTTGCTTCTGCAGTTATCAGGCCTCGGCGCAAGTGGATGACGGATCTATAAATCGTGCTCGTGTTGTCGATAACGAAGGGCAACAGTACAACAGGTAGGTCACGACCCGAACACGAGCCTCTTTAACAGTTTAACTAACTGCGGGCCCGTTAGCACCGACATCCAGAGTTTTGCCGGCCAAAACGTGTCCTTGACCTTTAATCTCCCATTTGATGGGCTTGGTCTCAGCTTCTTCTTGGACACGCACCTCACTGTGTTGCAGATTACTTCGGAACTCCAGAGTGGTGGACAAAGGATGCTGATAGGTTTCGTCACCCCGGTTGTGGTTTGCGGCGTCATGGGTTCTGCTGCCTTCCTTTTGTGAAAGTTCATATCTTCTTTTGCTTCATGAATAGTGTACTGGGAACTATGTGTCTGGACTTGCTTGCTAAGCTCCTCGGGACTACGCCAGATGAACTGTTTTCGTATATTTCTCGCTTTAAAAGTAGTACGTACGTACGTATGTGTGACGCAGTACAGTATGTATCATGAGACTAATGTTCCGTCTGAAAGATAATACATCAGCTTGCTCTAAGCGATTCATTGGCGCTGTATCGCTGGAAACTTTGAACTTGGCCAGACCATTTCCGAGGTCGACAGGAGTACTTATGAGATTGGAGAAAGATTGATGCAAGTGCTCATATACGATGCAAAGACAACTTCCTGAACGAATAGCGATATAATTAGGCGTTCTATCACTCAAGAAGGCGGAGACAGTACGCCCGCATAAGTATAGCAGACCGTTTGACCCGCGGGCGGCGCACCCCAGGTTCAAACCTAGATATTGGGTGGAGCCAGGTAAGTTTTCCACGTTCGTTTTTGGTAAGGCCGTCTAGAGTCCATACAATGTCCTTTCCATAACCGCAGGAGACAACGGTCGTTTAAATTTGACTGCTTTCCATGGAGATCATGAACCAATCAAATGTCCCTATCGCATTGCTAGGGGCTGCTAGGGGGGGACGGCAGCACATGCTCGGCAAGTAAAATTGATTCCCGTCGCTATATTCGGAACCATCGAATCTATCTCGTCGGACCGAGGAAGATTCCACTGGTGATTCCCAGTTCTCATTGGCTGGCATTGGTATGGGCTGGGAGCAACAGGATAGGTCAGAAGATGATGGATCGCAAGCGATGAACACCTTCGGGGGTCTGATGGTTCTGGCTGCCTCAAGGCGTCCGAGAAGACTCGTAAGAGGTGCCAAGGTCCAAACGTTCAAGCTCTCTGTTCCCCAGACCGGGATTGAATTAAAAAAACAGCCAGGAGGCTGTCAGCGTTCCAATTGCCAAATCGGGAGCCGAAGGTGGGTCACGTGAGAGAGAATACAGGGGCATTGGACTCCATAAAAGCTGGGAAGCCAAGCAGATGATCCATTCCCTCCGCCTCCATCAGTATATATAAACCGACATTTCTGCTTTTGTCTTCGCGGATGCTCCTGCAATCTCTCTACCCCCTCGACGGCCGACATACTGTTCCAATGGCTCCGTTTGCCAATGTTCCAGGCGACTTGCTCATTGAGATCGCATCATTGCTCGATTCGCGGAGGGACATGTTGAGCTTTGGCTTGACAGTGAGTATCATATTCCATCTAGCTTGGGTATGATTGAAAGGTCGCGAAACAGTCAAGCAATGTCTTGGCGCATGTATCTTCAGTTCTCTATGAGCAAGTTTGCTTAAGAACGGCGGAACAAGCCACAACGACACTGGGGATGCTTTGTAGGCGTCCAGACATTGCGCGCCACGTTCGAGTCCTCGTCTTCCAACCCAACGGTTGTCTTGCACGGCGTCATTCGTCTCTTACAGACAACGCGGAGGCATCTGAAGCTGTAATCAAAGTCGCGTCGTCCAAGTGTCTGGACGCGCTGGTCCGGTTTCAGTGGGACGGTGACGAGATGCCTTATCATGAGGATATGTGGTTTGCCTTGCGCATGGGGTGCGTTAATCTCATTCCTTTCACTGTTAACCTCAGTTCACCTGAATATCAGCTGTCCTCAACTCCGGTATATAACAACCTCCATAGGATCCATGTTACCGAGAGTAAACAGCCATGTGCGTTTCATTTCGGCCTCAAGTTTTCTTTTGTTCTAACTTTAGGCCGCGCAGCTGTTTGATTTCGCGGACCTGAAGGGCTTCTCACTCATACTCAAGACCGGATTCTATGAAAACCATAATGACATGTTCCTCGATGGCAAGCTGCAACTCACCTTTGTTCTTGACTAATCTTTTGACATTGGATTCGCAGAGGATCATCCGCTCTCCAAGAAATTCAAGTGCATGCTCATCGATCGCTGTCCAAATCTTGAAGAGCTCGGCCTGGACGGGTCTTACTCGGTGCCGACAGATATGCACTACCTTGTTGAGGGACGATGGCCCCATCTGCGCAAACTAAGCCTCGGCGATGTCTGCATCGACTGGTTCCCCCGATCCCTAGGTCATGGTGAAAAACGGCCATTTATCGCGTTTCTAGAAGCGCACAAACAGCTCGAAAGTCTCAGTCTATCCAGACACACCATACAGCCTATTCACCTCTCCACGCTAGATCAAGCCAGCCTCAGCCGCGTGACATCCTTCAGCGGGACACACCAACAACTGCAAGCTATGCCCCATTTGCATCCATTCCTCAAAAGCGTGACTTTCCGCGACGCCGTGGAAACCCGTGAAGTTTCTGCGCCGACTGTGGCGAGCCTTCTAAGAGAATTAACTTGTCTCACTGATCTCAAGATCTCGTTCACGCTCCACTCCATGTACGACAGCGGCAATCTGCTAAGATCGTTGATTCAGTCGTGTCCCCAACTGCGGCATTTGGAGTTGACATGCGCACATAAACCGTCTTTCCAACTGGTAGGTTTCATTAAATCAACCTTGCCTCTTTCGTGTTGCTAACCGTGTGCTCGCATTCTCTCAAGGATGCCTTCGCCAAAACGATCCGCGGATTCCCCAGGCTTCAAACTCTCAACCTTACCATCGTCAGGTATCCGGGGGATGAAACGCTTTCCACTGGTGCCGCATGTATTGCCAAGAGCAACCCGCGACTACGACGCTTTTCGCTGACGTTCATCCCACCCGTATACCCCGTGCCTCTCCCCTTCTCCATTGCATATCGCACATTCCCTTTCTCCTTACCCTCATGCGCGTCTGGGTCATTCGAATTGGTATGCGATGAGCATGGGCTGCCGATTACCATCACTGCCCTGGAACATTCCAAGATGGTACTACCATGGGGTCTCGGAGTGTCCTCCCGGACACGCAAGTACAGCAAGGACCTCCGTCCTCCTGGCTTCTTGGTTAATAACCGGAAAAGCGGCTTCCTTGGGTTTATGGGGCTGATCGTCGAACGATCGAGTGCAGGCGAAGAGGTCAGGGTCATGCTGTTCTGCTCGTTGCTCCTTTGTCTGGCACTTTGGGGCTTCGTTATGAGTGGAAGAAGGAAAATACCCACTGGAGTCGCAACATCACCAACACAATCTATCATCCATCCTGTGCTTTGAAGACCCAACGTTTACAACACACTACTAACCGCCAGATTGTTGTCCATCGCTACGCGTGTGTCGCGCTATCTCTTTTTGTTTTCACGACGTACTTTTTCTTGCTTTCTTGTCACTAACGATTTATCATTATATCCACCTCATCTACGTTTACGAATAACTAACACGAAAATCTCGCTTCATCTCGCTCAATCTTTGTACCATTACTACACTTTCCACTGCTCTCCTGTACTTTACGTTCTCTGTTATAATCCGGCGCATAGATAACAAGTTAATAGCCACGCGAACGACCTTGTATGAACCAACCCAGGATCTTCGATTTACCCGCATTGTGGATGCTGCGTACGTACTCTTTCCTCGTTTCACGATGAGGAGGGCGGAACAAGGAATGAATCACCAGATACCCCAGATCTGTGGGGGAATCGGTCACCATCCAATCCTACATATGTCATAACTGTTTCAAGAATCTGTCTTGACATGTCATTTGACGTTCTGACAGCCCACAGAACATTGACATCTTGACAGTCAATACATAAAAAAGTGCTTTATGAAACTTGTCTGTGTGTAGATGTCGACGGGCCTAATGCGTAAACACCACTCGATAGTCCGAAATACCATTCATCGTACGCTGCCTTGCCGGCTATTGATATACCCGTTCACATTGAGTGCCTCGGTGAGGCAGTTTAGCAAACATAGGACCACTCTGAACAATGTTGTACAGAGACGTCGCCGAGGCCGAGGCCGGTTCCCTTGGACGCAGTATCGACTCGTCGACCACCCCAGGCAAAAGGGTCGGACTCATTGTCCTCCACCAACCGAAAAAAAAAAGAAGAAAAGGACAAGTTCTTCTATTAAAGCATTACTGTCATTTGCTGCCTAGATCATTGTAATAGGTACACGGGTTTTCCCGATACGAAGAAAGAGATAGTGAAAAGTCAAGATATGCTAGAGATACAGTGTTGCACGCGAGCAGCAGAAAATAATTGTGGGGAGAGACGCTGGTAAGTAGTACTGGGGAAGGGCAAGGTAGAGAGGTGGTTGGACAAGGGTGCGTGTGTGAAGTTGAATTGCACGGCGGATATGGATGTATCACCCCCGGATCACAAGCGCGTCGATGGATCCCACAGAACTAAACCTCCCTCTCGGCAAGATTAGTACCTGTTAAAATGGTTAATAAATATGCAAGCGATTTCAGATGGAAGCGGGGGCGAAAGTAAAGGGTCAAGAAAGGACGAGTCGTAGGTAAGGAGACCAGAGGGTGAAAACACCCCCTCGGAGTTTGGACAGGGGGGTAGCATGCAAAGGGTACATGAAAGCAGATAGATGCACATGATAGGATAGATAAATTAGGACCTGATGATTGTGTTAGCGTTCACTCCGACAACACAACTCAACACGATCGCTTTCACAATGAAAGAGTGCAATCCAAGAGGACACGAAAGCGACAAAATTGACGTACATCTTGTATTGGACAAACTTCTCTTCTTGTTCGTTCTCTAGCTTGTAGCCGATGCCAATATCGAGGTCGCGGTTATTGCGCTTGTTGGGCGCGCATGTTATGCGGCCAACGATTTTGTCGCTTTTGTTGACGGTGAGGGTATCGGGTGTGTAGAAAACGGTTTGTCTAGATTCGAGAGTGTCAGTGATCTAAAGTTGAGCAGCGAGTGGAATACGACGTACTTCCAGTGTGTGTATTGTGCGTGAGGACCAGTAGAGAACTTGACCTTTTTGTGTGTGCATTCGAAGGAGATATCGAACCAAGCGAGGAAAGCGTGAACGTCTAAACGAGGGACAGCAATGTTAAAGACCATGGATTACCACAGGCGAAATCGACACTCACAGTCGTCCCGAGTAGCTGTGAGTGAGAATGGGGCTTCGAAAGTGAGATCTTCCTTCTTTGCTGTGAGCAAATCAATGTGCTAGGGAGCTGAATCAGCAAAAGAGTAATAGAACGACCTGGCTGCCTCACCTTGAGCATGTAGGGGTCTGTTACGACGGCTTTGAGTTCAACAGTATCCACCAGAGGCTCCCGAAGAGCGATGTCTTTGATACATGAATAGTCAAAGCCATAGACATTGTCCCAGACTAGAAGTTGTGTGAGGATATCTTTGTCTGTATCCAAGGGAGAGGAAACTCACAGTTAATCTTTTCTTCTTTGTAATCTTGATCTTCGATCGCAGAGATGTACATGGTAGCAGTATCTGGGAAGATCAGGCCATCCTTTTTGAGATATTTGTCACGGGCGAGCAAGACGGTGTCGAGCATGGATTCGTAAAGCAAGAAGTAGCCCATCCATTCGGAGATGATGATATCGTATTCCTTCAGTGGCAGCTCGGTTTCCTCGAGTTTTCCCTTGACGAGAGTGATAGCTAAAGGATGATAGAGATGAGATCGGTTTGTTGGAGCGCCAACTAGAACGCACTATCTTTGAAACCGTTGGCTTCAATGATCTTTTGTGCTTGGTCGATGATATTCGACATGTCGATCTGGGAGAGAAAGTATCCCTCAGTTGAAAGAACATGGTTCAAAGGTATTTGCGACGTACACCGGTGACATGCTTCGCCCCAGCCTTGGCAGCGAACATGCTCAAGATTCCTGTACCGCACCCAACATCCAAAACGTTCTTTCCCTTGAACAAATGGGGGTTGTTGACGATAGCAGAGCGGTAAGATCCTGTCCGGACAGTGTCTTTCAACATCTCCTCGTGAATGCCTGATTCAAAATCAATCAACCTGGATCGTTTAATTCTGATATTTATGCGCACCAAAATGTGCATAGGAGTCAGCGTAGCTGTAAGACATTCCAAAGAGGCCATTAGTTCAACACGAGCGAAAAGTATCAAAGAAAGGCGCGCACTAGTCTCTGGAAGTCATATCAGTAACGTTGACGTCTTCAAAGCCATTTTGAGTGGAAGGTCCAGGGGCGTTTGTGTCGACGTCCATCATAAGTCTTCAAGTACAAGATTTTTTGGGAGAACCTAGTGGTGGTAAGAAGACAAAACAAATCGCGTCCAAAAAAAAGGGCCAACCGCCATTGCAGAGATCGCGATCGGCACGTGTTCGGCATCAACACTGCCATCGCGGTAGCTTTCTCACGGATGACCTAACTCAGCCCAATCCGTCAACGGCAGGGCCAGAGCCGATCAGGCATCGTCAGAATGGCCATACTAGACCCAAGTCACCAAGGGGCTGCGCCGTACTGCGGAAGACCAAAGCAGCGAAGGCAGTGAGCGGTTCAGCGCTCTGACTGCGATCCCGCAGTTCCAGGTCAAGCGTCATATATAAACCGCCATCATGGTTATCGTCGACCCCGAACCCCATACCATGACGGTGAGCTATTTTCAAAGGAATCTGTAACACCCTGAGCTGATAACAGTGTAATGCAGGGCCAAGTGCCTAGAGAGAGTCCACCTTCGTACGACTACGCTATCGATACTTCGAACTGTGCGTCCTGTCTGCTGTATATCCCTCGTGGAACGCTCTATCTCACCGAGAATCGTTTTCAGATCCGAATGACAAGCAGAAGCCATGGATTCATCCCGGAACTTTGAATGACACTGAACCATTGATACCCTTCAACTATGCGGGACCTTCCTGTACCACTCAGCCAACGTTTACACCGTCTCCGGCTATCTATTACTACACCAACCCCACGACAGGGGAGAGGATCACCTCATTCCTACCACCCACGCATCCTGAGATGATCTGTTTGCAAGCTGGCGAGCATGTTCCTGAAACGAAGTACGGGATCCTTGGTGAGTGTTTAAAGGCCGGCTATCCGAGTAGCGCTTCTTACGGTCATCCAGGCATCCTCGCAGCAGTGTTCTGGTTCCCATTAGGAATCGGTCTTTGCCTTCTCGACAAACGAGTAAAGTGCACCCGGTGTGGCGTTATTATCGACGAAGGTGTCTGCGGATAAGATTTCCGTCCCTTCTCACGCGATACCCATTTCGTTCTTCTTATGCCCCATTTTTTGCTGAATGCTTTTTTCACGGCCTATCATTCGTTTCTTTTTCTGTAGCTCCCATTGACGACGTTCATCACGAACCATTAATTTACTGTACATCAGATCCATTGTAACCTCAATACCCGTCGCCCCACACCAGGGAGCTTTTCAAGCACTGTTTCAATTTGACCTTTTCTACCGGGCTTTTTTTCGGAAACGAACTCTGCAAACTCAGAGATCCCCCCTCCGACGCCAAAGTACAAGATTTTGGCTGCCACCAGACACAACGGAGATGCATCGCGGTCTGAAGTCGTTCCTTGATCCTCGACTGTCAATCTGGCGGTTTTCCGTGATAGCGGGTCGCCACATCCTTCGTCGAGAATCCGGGTTAGCGGAATCAGGCTTTCAGTGCGATAGATCGTTTCTGAAGTTATGAGAAGATCGTAGTTTCCTCCAGAGTGTTTCAAGTCGAACGTTTCCCAAGAACCGGAGAAGAGACGGATGGAGATATTGCGGTTCTTTAGCGAGGATAGGAAGGCCTCCTTAAGCTCATCCATGATGGGCAGTTCTCCAGGAGCAGAGACATCGACAGCCTCAGATTCTGAAGACTCACGATAGCCTTGTGAAGCCGGAGACAAATCTACGGCACGCACTGTTAGTAACGATGTAAAGTTAACCGAGATGAGGGCTTACACCACGTCAATAGAATATTTGGAACAGTCATTAGCTCGAGGACAGACTCATTATAATCTTGTAGTTGAATCTCTGTGAACTCTTTCGATTGATCCTCCGCATCGGAGAAGAGTTTTTGAAGGACGTATAAAGATGGAACTGCAGTTCCACAACCCACCTGCAGGGAGGATTTAGGTTCTGTGAATGATGAGGAACCGCGAAGCTTACCTCGAGTACCCGTTTCCCTTGGTATGAGGAGAACGGGGTAGCAGTTGCAAGGTACTCGACTACATCCAGACTACATTCCCATGTTTTCAATCCGCCTTCGTAAACACCTGGGAGAAGATCCGACGGTGTATCAAGATATGACAGTACAGATATTTGAGTGTCGTCTTCTATTGAGTCGGCTTTAGCAACTTCATCGGGATCTTCCCTTCCCTCCGAGATCAACTGGAAACGGGCATCGAAGAGGTCGCGGTGGAGCAGCGTTATACGCTGGGTCTCCGATGCAGCAGACTTTACTGGCACTGTCACCGGAGAATACGAGATCAAAGATGGGAGAGCATCGAGCTAAGCTTAAGATAAGAGATTATCGTCCAATGTTAGAACCGATTTTAATGTGAACGAACAAATTGTGTAATTGTATGTTCTTGGAACGGGGCTTGTGGATGAGCTGCCTGTTTTTGGGAAATAGAAGCCGAGGTTTCCGGGATAGAAGCTTGGATATCTTCGTCGATATCTTCTATGGCAAAGTCAAACCTGAACATCGTTTATGAGGTTTAAACCAGGACGCGTGAAGATAATTCTCGTTATCGCGTCTATTAGGTTTGGATGGAGGTGCCAAACATTCTCGACGCGTCGCTGAATGATTGACGGCGTCCCCATTGACCACGACGATGACGGCTGGACGTTGACGATCTCCTCGAATCGTATCTGCGCTTTGCATTTTGCGACTAACACGATGTGGGAGGCTGATCCACTCGACTTGGACCAGTTCGACCAGCTGAAGTTCGGCGATTCTGAGTCGCTTCTTCCTATTCGTCCCTTTTTCTTCGTTCCGCCGTTGGAAGATAAACCCCAGGACCCTATATCTCATTCTCTAAAGCTCGCAGAACTCAATAAGCGCTTACCTTTCCGCGATCTGCCAAGTATAAAGCCATTAGAAGAGATCAGCGATGCTGAAGACCCTCGACCATTACAAGCAGAGCAGCTATGGACATCGACACTGAAGACAGGTGGGATTCACTACGTAAGACCCTCTAGACGGGCCTTTGGGTATGTACTTATGTCCTTCATATAGAACAAGATCGTGTCTTGGGACCGACTTGGAGAAGTTCACCGTCAGCCACAAACACCGACGGCTTTCCTATCAGAACAAGACCCGTTGGTTTTGGCGGTAGCCCGCCAACGGTGCGCCTTACCCTTCTTAGAAGGCCTGAACGTCTGTAGTAATTGAATGACCAGTACTCAAGCCAGATTTGACGATCGCCTCAACACTTTCTACGTTTCTCAGGAAGAATTCCGTCAAGCGCTTAGGATGCTGGTCATTGGGACTTCCTCAACGCTGTTCACATGGAACCACGTCCTTGACAAATTCGTGCAAGCCGATGTACCTCCAGGGCAGATAGGCAGAATTGTCATTGACGGAACGGATGAAGTGATTAGCGGAAGGTAAGCTTCGACATGATCTGAAGACCAACTGGATTGACGACATTCTTCAGCATCCTAACACGTTTCCTGACTATTGGAACTCTTCTACGTCGACTGGAAGAGTATATAAAGACCTTAAACCAGAGGTATGTTCTATTTAATCGACTGTGGTGCGCATGTACCCACCCATCCATCCAGCATGGTTAAGGCAGGACCCACCGTTCACGCCTTTGCTCACGCACTGTCGACCACTTTATCATACCTCCGCAATCAGTTATCTCAAGTTTCAGCTAGTACCGACTCAGTCCGTCCTGCCGCTTCGTGGATGCAATATGCGATCTATGAAGACATGTTACGAGCGCTATCAGAGCTATACGGACGAGTGAGTGACCTAGCTTTCAGTCGCCGCGCACCGTCACCTAATGCATCGCGATAGTCAGAAGACGTTAAACTCGAATCTTATCCTAGCTTCGATCCTTCCGCAATCAAGATTATCTCCACGATTTATGACCATCTATCCTCGCATTATGAACGGCATTCTGCTCGTGATATCGTAGCCATCTTTGCTTATATCCTGGATGCCACCTCTAAGGAGTACCTCCACCAAGTCGGTGTTTCTGTTGGATTTGGGGGACAACCTCAGCGGCAGCCTTTAAAAGCTGAAGAAAGGCCGGAAGACTATTATTCGGGGTTGGAAGAGGGCGAAGAGCAGGAGGAAGACATCTTCTTTGCTTTGGAGCAGATTGAACGAGACTTCCCTGCCTTCTTCCCTAAACCGTTGCTTGATATCTTGCCTGCCGCCCAGAAATCCCTTATTTTGCTAAAGGAGGCGCAACCCGACCATACACTGCTCAGTTCAGAAGAATCGACCAAGAAGCGAGTAAAATGGTTTTGGACAGAACAACAAATTGTATCTGTCTGGGCTGAATTCGAGGCGACACCTCCTGATACGAAAGGTCAAGATACCCAGCCCTTGCCAGATCTTCCGTCAGCTTCAAACTACCCACCAGAATTTGCGAGTTTCGGCATCTTCGACATGGAGCCAGGTGTTTTCACCTGGAAATCGGTTCTGCAATCAGACAACCGATCTACGTCTGCTCTCTCAGACTTCATCCAGGGTTATCCAGCTGAATTGCCCGCAGTAACGCCTACCCTGCCACACCTTACCTTCCTCGTTTTCCGACAGCTTTTGGACCATTGTGCGACTCTTTCTTCGACCTTGCTTTCTATATATCTCTCCTCTTCCGGCAACCTCAATTTCCGAATGCATCTCGAGCTCCTGCGCTCTTATTTACTCGTCACGGCACCCCCGTTCAAATCCAGGCTATTGCAGGCATTGTTCTCGGATGCCGGGGAATACGAAGTCGACGATACGCCTCATAGCATGTCTTTACGCTCTGTACGTCGTCGACCTAGTAAGAAGGTCAAGCAAAGCAAACAACCATGGGCCGTCGGTATTTCTTCTAATCTCCTCGAGAGGGAAATCTGGCCCCCTGTCAGTGGGGACCTTAGCTTCTTCCTTCGAACGGTGATAGTGGACTCACTCAACATGGGCAAAGACTGGGACGATGAAGAAGTTCGGAAACAGAGGCATATTATTCTTGAAGAAGCTATTTGGAGGATTGGATTCGCCATCCGAGATCTTCCTACGGGGCCTGGCCGAGATAAATGGCTCAACCCTCTTTGTGAGTAAAAATATCTGGGCACTGGTTTCTTTCAAGTTCTGACGACTTTGACGCTGAATAGATATTGAGGCTTTGGACTTTTTGTATATGGACTATAAGCCTCCTCGACCGATGGAAGTTCTTATCTCGCATGATATTCTGCACAAGTACCAGCGGATATTTGCCTTCATTCTACGGCTACTAAGGGGTAATATATACTACTACATTGAACATTGATGGTACTAACCGTCCTTTCCAGTCGAGAGCGCACTCAAGTCCGTGTTCCGAATAGCGCGAGCGAGCAACGATCCCACATTCCAGAACCTTCCTAAATACCGGCAATTATTCTTGCATTTCAGGTTCATTGCACAATCTTTTGTGGCTAGCCTCTCGTCCTATGTGTTCGACACCGCTATTGGAGGGAATTTCGATCCATTTCTCACTCGACTGTCACCCAAATCAGCTACCTCCGATTCAGAACGCAGTCCAGATGGCTTCATGGACGTTTTCGAGTTGGCGAACGCGCATTCCAATCTTCTGGACGACATCTTGAGTACCTGTTTGCTCAGAACCGGGCAAAGGTCAGTGAGTGAGTTGATGCGGCATTCATTGGAATTGGTTCTCGAGTTCTGTGTTGTGGTCGGGGAGCTTGAGCGTAAGCGGATGGAAGAGTATGAAGCAGCACCAATGATCGAGGATATCTTCGACAAATTCAGAGGGAAAATGGGCATCCTGGTGAGTTGAACATCTCCTAGTGCAGGTTGAAGCTGAGACCATGGTTACTTGCTCTTTTCAGACGAAGGTTCTGAAGGGATTAATTGACAAGGGACCTTCCTCCTCCAAATGGCCGATTGATGTTCACGTTGGTGAACGCCGACCAACGGGTGGATCGTTAGCACTGTATCACCTTCTCTTGAAACTGGATCTTGGAGATTGGTGGTCAAAATAAAAGGCGAGCAAGTGAATCAAGTGGCAATCGTGCGACCTTCTTGAAGTCCTTGAATAACGTTGATGTCGGACATCATCCGAAGTATCTGGCTTTCAGTGTCGTTGTTGCTTGCACATTTCTGGAAGGCTACAACTACGTATGGCCAGGCTGGGTCGGAGGGCCGAGTCTGGCACAAGTTAACTAAGGTTGGGAGCCAGATTTGAGGGACATCGGGAGACCACCAGTTGGGAGAAGAGACCAGGGCCGTTATGGAATTGAAGAAGTTGGATCGGAATACCTCATCAACGGCGGACTGGGTCGGCCCATCATCGGTCTTTTCTTGGATGCGCAACAGTGCGAGGCTGTCGATCAGGTAGAACAGTGGTCGAAGGCAGTCCAACTCGAGCTTGCGACTATCTGCCCCTGCGTTGGCTGTTCGTAATAGGATATTGATCCCATTCCCCTCAATGAATGCTTGGATTACTGGCAGACGACAATGATCAAGTAAGGTCTCGAGTAGCCGCACAGTCGCCAATACGACGCCCGTGTTTGAGCTGCATGCTTGAAGGGTTTCGAGAAGAGTAGAGACGAAAAGTGGGTGCTGGCTGACACTGATGGATGTGGGAGGATAAAGCAGTTGAAGGACGTCTGTCAATGCATTCTCTTCAATGTCTAGGCCTTTGATTCTTCCAGCCAGATATAGTTCAGAGAGGCTAAGGCGGACGATCCCTTTGAGTTCTGGTTTGAACCGTCTGATGTTGCCAAAGATTGGTGAAGCGAGCCGGGCCACTTCACAAACCGCTTTATCGAAGAGTTCCTCTTTGACGCCATAACGCTCAGGGTCAGGAAGAATCACCGATAAGGCACGGATGACAAGTTCAGTGTAGTTATCAAGTCTCGAATCTTCGGATTTGAATATATAGGGGCTAACAATGCCTCCTGTCAACGAATTGAGTGCGACTGCGCTCGCATTTCGGACCTTTAATTCGAGGGATGTTTCATGGGAGAGAAGACGGCGCAACAGGGCTGAAGTGGCTTTTCTTTTGATGTGATCGATTTGCGCAACGCTGAGCTCCCAGTTGAAGGAGCACTCTGTGATTGAATCGATGAGCCAGCACTCGGTCTCCTGAGATATCTGTAATTTGCCTGCAGAGAGGTTGTCAAGGGCGTAAATGACATCCAATTGCGCCGGGAGTGAGCGTAGAAATGTCACTGCCCAGAGGCATGAAGCAATAATAGTGACGTCGGGACAATCGGGCATAGTTTTGAGGGCATGAAGGGCATCTCTAAGTGCGAAAGGCCAGTGTTCCTGGGTACCCGCAGTTAACCGCATCCACGCTCTGCAATATTTCTCAGCGCTTTCCTTATCCATGACTTTCCACTGGGACTCCAAGCTAGAATCTCTCTGGAAGCAGTTCTTGAATCCACGTTGGAGATGGCTGAGCACATCCGCGTCCCGTAGCAATTGTGTTGCAGTGAAGTCGCGCGGAAGCGCTGACATGGCTTGTAATGCTGCCACCACGACATCGTTATTGGGACTGTTCATCATCCATATGAAGATACCCGCCTCTAGTTCGTGTTCTGGGGATATAGGAATGTTTGGGAGATTTATGAACCTGTAAGGTGTGTAATTATTAGCTCAAGTAGAGGAGGAACACCACGATGTAGCAAAGGGACCTTACTGTACAGTGTCCTCTTGATTTAGGAGCGTACGTTCCCAGCTTTTTCTGGTCGATGGATTGGTCCGAAAAAGGGAATGGAATTGCCAAGATATCGCATGTTGGTATGGACAGTGGGGGTCGACCATCGAGTACCACATGGAACCAGCATAAAGCGCATAGACCAAGCCGACAATGACAGCAATCGGTATCGTGATGGCAGGGAACGGCCAGAGTAGGATGATCAGCCCAATAAAGAAGAGAAACAAGGCGACGTGAAGGAGCATCGGGAGACTGTTGATGACGGTGAGGACATGCCAAGACTCGAACCTCGCGCATTTCTCCTGCCTCAGACGAGCCGTCAATAAGGGAGAGCCGGAGGTTTGGGGCGTTAGGACTTGCAACCATTGTTTGGCGAGCATTGATATGAGGGCAGCGGATAGACTGCAGGCTAGTGCTGCGAACCAGAACCCGTTTACCCATTGGATGTGGGTTGCTGGTGTGCTATCCACCGAATTTAGGGTTGCGGCTAGAGCTGTTCCGTCAAAGTTGGGCTGCATTTGAATCAAGTGGGACAATAGAGCATTGGTCCTGTCTTCTTCGGAGGGTGCCATTACGGAGTACGACTGTACCGCGAAGGTTGTAAGGACGGCGGAGAAAAGACCGGTCTGAATGCGAAGCAGTGTCAGAGGAGGAACAAAACATCAGGGCTTCACATACGAAAACCAGCAGGACGTCGATGTTTCTGTTGCATCCTTCGATGAGAGCTGCATCCGCTTTATGTGCCTCTTCGTTGTAAATTCTCCAAACTCGAGCGCACTCCCACATCTCCTGGCCGCGTTCATCTGGAAGGTAGAATTGGAGGTAGTTATTGTGGGTTCCTGGCGCCAAAGACACTGGGTGTGGGGTTAACTTCGAATGTGAGCGTATTCAAGTCGTATAACGTACAGGAATCATGGGCTAGTCCCTGATATTATGGCAAGCCCGGTCAGTGACGAACACGAATGAGAACAAGCGCCCGTGCAATACTCACAATCTTGTCCAGTTCTCTCGGCCCATGGGGAAAAAGCAGAGACATCATACCAGGCGTATGAAATGGAGACTTAAGCAGGGATTTCCCACTTTCTTATGGCAAGAGGGAAGGCGATGAGCTCGGTGTATAATTGCCATGATGGCAGTATGGATGTATATCACCTCTGCCAGCAGAGTCCCACAGCCGGACTTCCTGACTGTAACCATCATCGAATCATTGATGCCATACGTCTGTACCCGCTGTCGAATTCGAGACGAGTGGGAACTCTTGACTAGCCTAAGTACTACGCCTCAAACGCCTCCTGGGATCGCACAATTGTTTTTCGTGGTCCAGAGAGCTCGACCGAGATAGGCTCAAGTTGCTCAAGTTGAAATGTACCACAGAATTGGTCGTCAAGTGACCGACACGGCATAATTATACTCGTACGTTGGATGCGAGGGCGGTGCATGAGCTTCTCTGTCTCTTCTAACAACGTTCGAGCACTGGATAGCACTGCACTATGTCCCACGAAGTTGGAATCGGCGCGTGGGTGGTTGAAAGTACTGGACATCCTATGCCTTGGCATCGTTCAGATGGGAGGTAAAAGTAAAAGGCATGACACGACTGACCCATCTAGGCTCTCACCAGGCTATCGTCCATGATTGCTCTTCCTTACTGGTGACTTGGACTTCTACATAATCACTCAACATCCTTCTATCCCATGATGATGATGTGACCTCCAGGAGGCCTCCGGAAGTTCAACCGAGACTGACTTTAGAGTGCTATTGCAGCCCTTACGTATCTCGAAGAGTCATCTGGCAGGCTCAATCGGGTGAAACTGCACCATGTCTCGTTCTAATCTCGCCATATCTACCATGCTTATCGCCATTTCAGTTGCCTCATTCGACCATTCCAGCGCATCGGAAGATGTTCAGGTAAAGCTCTCCTCATGTTGGAGGTGCGTGATAATTCATAGAAAGCGTTCTTTGGAGAGTCACATATATAAGTCTCCCAGGCAAACTGACACTCTGTCACTTGCCTTTGTCTCCGACAATGGTACCTTCAGTTGCTGATCTGGTCACTCAAGCTTCTTCTTCCTCCAGTAATGAAAGCGTGAAGGCGGCTCATTACTTAACCTTGAGTTCCAACTTCGCACCTCACTCCGATGTGAACGAGGAGTTGCCCAAGATCGAGCTTTTCGGTGCGTGATTTTGGGATGGCTACGTCTCGATGCTCCTAAGCTAATAGCAACTGGGATACCCTAACAAGAGCATGTCGATCCTGCAACTCGAGCCGATAAGAACCTCCCAAACCTTCTCAACTCCGACACTAAGGTTCACCATTTATCCCCGTACCTTGGGACTGAACTGGCTGGCGTTCAGATTTCTCAGTTGAGCAAGGCAGGCCTGGACGAGATTGCTCTGTATGCAGCTCAACACAAGGTGTTGGTGTTTAGAGATCAGGACTTCTCAGAGCTCCCCCTTGAGAAGCTTATTGAAATTGCCCGGCATTTCGGACCCCTTCACGCTCACCCAATTGCTCCCAATGTTAAAGGATTCCCCGAATTTCTTAACAGTAAGGGCGAGCCAACCATGTCCTGCATTATTCTGTCTCACAATCTGATCTCCAGTCATTCGAGAACCTGGAAAGCGTTCGTTCACGGATTATCGTGTAGATAACCACATTGAACACGTTAGTTGGCACTCTGATGTCTCTTTCGAGAGGCAACCCCCGGGAACTACAATCTTTTGGCTTCTTGATCAGGTACGATACCCTTCTACAATCAGAGTCTGCCCCTGTGCGTTCAGACGTCTTTGTTTTTAAGCCAGACGTTGGCGGTGATACCCTTTTTGTTTCCACTGTCGAAGCCTACAACCGTCTGTCTCCCGGGTTCAAAAAGCTTCTCGAAGGGCTCAAGGCCGTTCACTCCGGCGTCGAAATGGCTGAGAACTCGCTCAAGCGATATGGACTTCTACGTCGTGAACCAGTCGAAAGCGAACACCCTATCGTCCGCGTTCATCCAGTCACTGGAGAGAAAGCTTTGTTTGTGAACCCCGCTTTTACACGACGCGTAGTTGGGTTCCAGAAAGAGGAATCGGACTATTTATTGAACTTTTTGTACGACCATATTTCAAAAGGCGCTGACTTTCAGATCCGGGCAACTTATCGTCCTGGAACCGTTGTCATTTGGGTACGCATTTAGCTTTCACTTTGATGCAACACAGCGGGCTCGACTGAGGGCGTTATACTAGGATAATCGCCTGACTAGTCACTCTATCGTACCCGACTTCGGGAATAATAACAGAAGACATCCCTTGAGATTGACGCCTCAAGCTGAAGCTCCCATTCCTGTGACCGCATGAAGGTCCTGATACGAATCCAGAGCATTCAATAAGGATATTATCTGATTCGGATTATCCTGTTCCGTACTGTGTAATAGCAGCCCATATGCTATTTAATTTGGCACGACTGGCGCATACATTGAATTCCACCACTCTGCCAGTGGCTCATGTACCCTATAATAGCAACGGTTGCTCGGATTCTCCTACCCAATTTTGCCTTGTGACAACATTTCGGTAACTTGGGGCTCCATTGATGCTATACATTCGCTTATTTCCTCAAACTGCGTAGCCATACAAAATAACACACGATTGAATCAAGTGGGAACGCCCAGCACCAAAGACCTTCCCACATCCCTTATTTTTTAAATTCGGATGGGGTCTTTTCTCCCAGCCGAGTTAATGGTGTGATGTCGTGGTCAAGTCTAACGATTGCGCAATGAGTCGTTCCTGGTTCCACTAAGAGGTAGACCTTTCGTTTTGTATGATAGTATTTTGTAGCCACTCCCAAAGATGACAGAAAAGCGGATAGAAGACACAATTGGATTCTAGAGACTATCGAACAGTGCGAGGTGAAAGAGTTATTTGGTAAAATAGACATCAGAGAGGCTCCCATGCGAGAAAAGAAGATTGTTGCTGTAAAGTACTGCTGCATATGAGTAGAAGACACTGTGAGAGGTGCTAGGAAGGAATATGAAAATCTTCGTGCAGTTGGCGAGTGCAAGGCGAATAAGGAAGGCAGCGGGCGCTTATATTGGAAGCCTGCCGATCATTTTGGATTGCAAATGATTGATCTGGATCCATTGAAATTGTTCGGCCTTACGTTTTGATCCCACGGTTTCGGCATTTAGCGACGGGCTACTTGCCGGTCTCAATTGCTTTTGGTCTTTGCCAGTCACTTCAAACGTTAACAGAACTTTGAAATAAACGTTTTACCTTACCCATAACGCTTCGGATGCTGTAACGAGGAAAGGTGCATGCTTTCGCTGAAAAATGTCCGGAAAATGTCGGCCTTCGAACACCAATACCTCCCAAACCCAAATTGAGACATTGCGCTGTGGAAACAAGTCAGGAATCCGGGTGCTCATCCGAGTCCGAGTCACCATTCACACAAGAAGTCGACATCTCTAACGCGATTCCAGTCAGCAGATGCAATGACTCTGTACCTCCTATCAAAAGGTATGCGACTTCTTTGTAGAATGGGATCACTTGAATACTGATTTCGCCATATCAATCTTCCTCGTCGTCAGTTCTGAGTTGAAATGCCTTATCAGAGGCCTAAAATACTTTAAAGTGGATTGGCTTCTCAATTGCGCAAGAGCTCGAAGTCACGATGGCGGTTCGATTAGGAGCCGTGAAATGCGCTTAAAGTCCTCCTGAGGATGGTATAAAGGGTCTCTTGGGAGGACAACTTGAAGTGGTGCACCATCTAATCCAATACGCCAACGATCAATGGCTCCCTCTGTCTCCGAACTACCTACCCAAGGACCCGTCTCAGCCGTCGAAACTGCTAAGGTTACACTCAAGACTGCCAATCGCTTGGACCTCAGTCAAAAGTTCCTGCCTTATAGCGATGTCAACGAGAAGGTGCCAAACGTAGAACCTTTCGGTATGTCACATTATGAATTATATTCCTAAAATCACCAGTGGTATGATAAACGATCTAACTGACAACTCTGTATTCAGATGCCGTCGACCCTGGTTCTCGCGCGGATAAATCCCTGCCTAACCTTCTCAATTCTGAAGCCAAGGTTCACCATCTCTCTCCGTATATCGGTACCGAGCTTTCTGGTGTTCAACTCTCGCAATTGGACGAGAAAGGCCTCGATGAACTTGCCCTTTATACTGCTCAGCGGAAGGTCTTGGTCTTCCGCGATCAGGATTTCCATGATTTGCCACATGAGAGGCTCATTGCGTTCGCCAAGTGCGTCTGGTTCCCTTTTGCTTTGAACTATGCTTACTGATACCTTTGTCGTAGGCACTTCGGACCTATCCATGTGCATCCTACTTCCCCTAATGTCAAGGGATATCCAGAGTTCGTGAACAGTAAGGCAAAGTTAGTTTTGACGAAAGACTTCCGTCTGACGGCTATATCGTGTGTTAAGTGCTTCAAGAGCCCGGAAAGTTCAACTTCAGGGATTATTACGGCGATAATAACATCAGCTATGCCTTCTGGCACTCAGATGTCTCTTACGAGAAACAACCACCCAGCACGACGATATTTTGGCTGCTAGATAAGGTACGAATCCTTGCTCGTTTATTTTTAGCTCGTTTCTCATGGTATCACAAAGCCCGATGTTGGTGGCGACACCCTTTTCCTTTCGACTGTTGAGGCATACAACCGACTCTCTCCCGAGTTCCAGAAGCGCCTTGAAGGGCTCACAGCCCTCCATTCTGGTGTCCCACAGTCTGAAGATGCGATAAAACGAGGGGGTCCTGTCCGCCGCGAGCCGGTCGAATCGATCCACCCATTGGTCAGGGTTCATCCCGTCACCGGCGAGAAGGCTATCTTCGTAAACCCTGCATTCACACAACACATCGTTGGATTCAAGAAGGAAGAGTCCGACTATCTTTTGAAGTTCTTGTACGACCATGTCGCCAAGGGTGCTGACTTCCAGATTCGGGCGACTTACCACCCTGGTACTGTTGTGATTTGGGTATGTGTGTTGGTATTTTTTCTTGATATTGCATCTTATCAATATGCAGGACAACCGTGTTACAAACCACGCTATTGTATCTGATTGGGATAGGGAAAAGCGCAGGCACGCGTTGAGACTTACTCCCCAGGGCGAGGTACCCATTCCAGCTACTGCATGAAAACTTGTCATAGTGTTTGTTTAATCTGGTTTAAACGATTGGTTTACTAAGGTCTAATCACGTCGGAGGTAAGCACGCCGCTATGCGGCTTTTCTTCCCGCCTCTGCACTCGTCCGACCTGACAGCTTTCTGTATGGATCACCCAGCGTGATGACGAGCCCGCTCCCATACAAAGGGTCAGGTCCTGGATGGATCGGTGATCCTAGGTGATCCTTAAGCATACCACCATACACCCTCAACGAATCGGATGTGTTTCGGCGGCGGCCGCAGGTATATTTCTCATGCCCAGGCCGCCGCGTACTGCGTAAAGCTGCGCGATAGTATCGCCTACCGCACTGGTGATTAGTTATCAATTGAAGCAAGTGAAGATCATGCCTGAAGCCGTTATCACACCCGAAGTTCATTTTTGACTACTTCTCTGAACAAGAGAACTCAAGACTGTGTAGTCTACGGTCACCGTACTTCTGTTCCCCCACAAAACAGGCGAAACTGAGCCGAGAAAAATGCGAAAAAGCTGGAGAGATACTTGAAGCGTCAGTTATAGCAGTGTCAATAGTTTTATCGGATCTTGTGCACCTACAGAGCTTTGCACAGCCAATTGGTCCAGATTTGTCCTAGGTATGTGGAGGTATGAGCTTGGCATAGGTTGTAATTGACGTAATCTTGCTCCCACGGGCGCTATATCAGATGCGTCATTTGCTCCTCTTGTTCCTATAAAACCTTTCCTCCCCTGTCTTTGTTATACCCTGACTTGTATTCCATCTACAGAAAGCCCTACTTTTATAATATATCCCGTCTTCACTGCCAGCAACAAGACAATGGTAGCAAAGGCAGCATTCCCTGGCGTGTTCTTTTGCTTTGCAGCCATGGTGCTGCTCATCTTCGTATGTGGGAACTGCTAATTTACCTGTGGGGGTCGCTGAATGTCATCTAGGTGTCAGTGTCGGAGCCTACATGGAATAAAATATCATTCCTGGATGTACGGCAAGGCAGCGGTACGATACGCTATGGGTGCTTCGGATATACGAACAGCGAAATAGGAATCGGCTACTACTTCAGGTGAGCTTTGTAACTGCTTTTGGAGCTGCGAAAGTTGCTAACAAGCCTCAAGTATTGACCGTTTGAACTCGAGGATTCTGCACAACCTCACCAAGACGCTTATACTACACCCAATTGGTATGTTTCCTGATCCTCATTGTGTGCATTAGAGTTCTGACCGTGTCCTCGTCGCTAGCTGCCGGCCTTGCAGGGCTTTCCTTCTTCTTTGGCCTCTGTGGACTCGCTGCCAACCGGGTCGGCACCATCCTCATGTCCCTCGTCTCTGGTCTTGCCGTGCTCACCTGTCTGGTCGCATGGCTGATTGATATGATTCTCTTCGGCATTGCTCGGTCGCGATACCGTGACGAAGGAGCATGGGCACAGTACGGAAACGCCAACTGGCTCACTCTCGGTGCTCTCGTAGCCCTCATCCTCGCCTTCTGCACGTCAGCAATCGGTTCATTCGGACGATACAGAAAAAAACGCACCGATAATGCGTACTAAACTGAATGCCCCTCCACTACCCCTCTCTATGCTCTATGGCGATACCTCTCATCGAGTATCGGCCGGCCCCCGTCCATCATTTACCCTTTTTCTTACGATTCTTGTCTCACGACTAGTACAAGTAAATGACGTCCCTTTTGGAACACTTCACGATACTCAACCTTTTGGCTTCGATTGCCTTTCGTGTTCTCTGACCATGCCCCTTTTATCTCTTGATTAAATTAGATTCAGTACCCTACGTTTTCACTCGATTACATTAATATCTGGAAATAGGACCTGTAACAGTATCTTCCCTGTACGATTTTGGATGGATGACCATCCTGTAATGGGTGTATTGTAGTGTATTGACTGCTATGGCACAGTGCTTGATATCACAACGCAGTAGCTATCTCCACTCACCTTCGTGCATGTTACTCCTGAAAAGAAGAGGGTATAGCGGAGATAGAAGAGCAGCAGCTCACAACGTGTACTCTCGGTGGCCGAAGCAACGACGCTCGGAAGGTGTCTTTACGGCATACTTAAGACGAGAGAAGTGAGCCCTGAAGTAATACTTGTATTTTGTGACCATCCGCAGTCTCAGAATCACCCGGGCTCATGTATATATATTCGATTCTGGTCCCCGTGAATAAGCCTTGCACCATTCTGGTGCCACTGGAAGAAGTTCGGGAAGGCCATTTCGCCCATACGTTTGGAACCGACTTCTTTTCTCGTACATCTTAGCTTAGCAGAATATATGCAAGGAAGAAGACGAAAGGAAAGGGCAGTTGAGAGGTTGCGTCGAATATACCGACAGTGAAAAGCCACGTGCCCCGCGTTACATGAGGAAGAGTGCTTGGAGAGTCAAACGTCAGTCGGGTTGCAAGACCAGAGAAGGATTGAGGGGCGGACAAACATAGATTATAGATATCTCTGAATGGCATCTGGACACTAATTAACATGATATCTCTTTGCTGCACAGGTTAAAAATAATACGAACATCTGGCCAAAGGCTCAGGCACTCTTGGCAGCCGCAGTCAGTACTTCGACGCCAGTTTCAGTGATCCTAACACAACAAAAGCATTTGGAAATGGACATCGGGTTCAGAATCAAGTGCCACTTACAAAAGCGTTTCTTCGAATTGAGCACTGCGCTTCCCATCGACAGTCGTAGCCGTCCAGTTGTCGGGCCAGTGAATGGCATCCCAGTGACCGATGTTGATCATCTAATGCATAATAGAAGATGAGCGTGCTTCCTGGGCTCTAAGGAAAGAATATGATAATACCGGCTCAATTGTAAACGTCTAAGCAAATGAAATGAAAGATAGGATCAGTGGGTGCATGACGGGTTTGGATGGTAGAACGACTCGCCATTCCGGGTTTCATAGTACCTATAGCCTTGTTCTTAGCATAGTGTGGGATGAAGGTGGGAGCACCATGGAAGAGTTCGCCGACGCCATGGGCCGTGAATGTTCGTACGACGGAGTACCCGTTAGCTTTTGCAATTGGCTCACTAGGACACAGTGCGAAACATGAGGAGAGACTAAAGAAGAGTGTAAGCGGAAATGAATATACATGACTTTTCCGATATCCCTGAATAGTGTGCCGGGCTTGCATATTTGGATAGCAGCGTCAAGACATTCGCGAGTGATACGAATGAGCTTGGCAGACTCATCATCGACCTTTCCAACAGGATATGTAGCGTTTAGGTCTGCATGAAACCCTTAAAAGACAAAAACGCGATTAGGTCGGAAGGTGGAGAAGATCGGATGTTCATAAGTTGCGTACCTTGATAATAAAGCGAAACATCTACAAAAGAGATTAGCCGTACTGCTATTTAGGATTTGAGAAAAGATGCCCACCAATGTTGATGATATCACCCTCAACTAGCGGGCGCTTATCAGGGATACCGTGGCAGATGACTTCGTTAATGGATCTGGACAGAGCAACGCGGTGTCACGGGATGAGGGACAAGGATTAACTTGGATCGAAACGAGAGGTTTCCGGGAATGTACGAACGTGCAAACTGATTTCGGGAAACCTCGATAGTTGAGCGGGGAAGGGTATGCATTTCGTTCAACGCAAGCATTATGAACAATCTCGTCGATTTCGTCCGTAGTTATGCCTGGGCGGATATGAGACGCAGCGAGGTCCAGCACTTCCCGCCCCAACTGTGACAATAGTGAGTCTCGAAGTCGGGACGCCTCAGAACCAACTGACCCTGCACACTGTTCGCATTTTTTCCTGTTGTTCGGCGGTAAGAATGGGTGGAGATTGCCTATCCGCATCCTTTTCAGAACGAGGGTTCCCTAGAGGCTAATGGGTTTCGTGACAGTAGAAGGGGGCAAGACGTTACCGGTCAAGGCCCAATCGGGTTTTGGAATATGGTCCGGGACTTTGCGCCTCGCGGTGAGTGGATACCAAGGATGCAAAGGGCCCGTGAATGGATAGCTGGGGAAAGGATTGTACACGCCCTCTGTCAACTGTTAGAGCTATCCCTTCAACAGCAATAAAGTAAGTTAAACCTGGTAGAAGGGCGAATTTGGACCCGGGTTTTGCAAGATCGTGAATGATTTTATGGGATTTCTACCCTCTTGCCATCAGAACCGCAAGATGAGACGTGTCCACCTTCAACTACGCACCCCTGGTCAAAAAAGTCAATCAGCGCTCATAGATATCAAGTCTGGACAAGCGTACATCCTGCTTTAAAGCATTCCTGAGTGCAAAAGAAGGAGCCGCGAATGCCCAATCTGCCCCAGGGTCAATACAGAGCGTACCGGACGCATGCAAGACATACTGATTGCACTTGGGACACTCTAATCGTGAAGGAGGTTTCCCGTTGGGACACGACGAGCTCTGGCAGCGGACGACGTTTGCGGTTGTTGCGACAGACATGGTCTAAAGTCAAGTCGGTAATGAAAGAGAATTCAGATTGATCGCAATGATCCAATCAAACCACGCTGCATTAGGCAATCCCTTGAAGTGTGCGACACCGATATGTTTCGACGATGGTCGGACGGTGGTCGGATGAGGGCTGCTTTGTTAAGGGTGGCTCGTGGACAGGATCGGATGATCCCAGTTATGCGATAGACTCCTGTGGCAAGTGTTCCTCGAGTACAGCAGTGACAAGATCGTTCGAACCCCCCAGAAAGAAATGGAGATTGCTTGTTATCTGTAGCCAGAAATTGTGAATCGACTTGAGGGTGTCGTCGTAGAGTACCATTTCACACAGTGGTCTCTATGCTCTGTGAAGAAAAGGGGGACTTGCATGGACTGGGCGACAGAGACGCGAAGCTTTGCCGCTGCTGCGAGGCCCAAGGGGGATCTCCATATCGATAAGACTTGGATAAAGAGGGCACCCTACCGTCAAAATACCAGGACTCTGGACTCTGGTCTACTGTACGTAGTTGCGGGCGAGCTGTAACCCTAGGATACTAGGCTGAACCAGCGATGTCCTGTGACATATGTAGAGCCAGAGCCCCTGCGGTGGTTAGAAAAATATTTTGCACGCATCTTGGCCCAGAGCTCCATGCTGGCGATATCAGAGACGACTAAGCGTCGAACTGAAGGCATCGAGTTCTGGGAATAAGCGCAACAGGGGCTTTCCGATTCGGATTGGCCATTCACATCACGCGATCGTGTTGAGCCGCGTTCCTGTGGCTGTGCCAATATAAGGGTAGTGCAGCTCGAGCGAACTCCGCGGCGGTTCTGACCCGCAGTAGACCATGCAGCAACCCCAGTATTATTATCAGCTTGGGGGATGGAGAGGTCACATAGCAAGGTATGGTGGTGATTACAATTAACTGTATATGAGTAAGGGGAACTAATGCAGAGGTCTTTACAGCCTTAGCAGAGAAAATCCATACAGCGACGACCTTCTGGCGGAGTCTATTGCAGGTCCTCGTTCGCCGCTACGTCCCAGAGACCCTAATGCACCCCTGGAATTAATTCTAGGTAAGATTTAAGCTATTTGTGACTGAATAATACTCATACAAAAGTGTTTGACAGGTATCAAGAGGACTGGAGCCTCGTATCTACTTCTTACTAAACACCAAGCCCGCCTGCATGCACAGGCGATGACCTCGCCATTTCCAAGACATCGACCGTTTGTTTTGGACGATTTTGAGTCCCTATCTCCTGTCTACTTCCATACGGTCGATGAGCTGCGGTCTAAACTATCAAGCATGCGCCCGAAAAAGACTGGCCGGGACGTTGATACCAGCCAGGCCAACCGAGACTACACACAAGGTAGCGACGAGGGGATTAAGCGCGGAATTTTTGAACATAACAGGTGCTGAACGATGTCCTAAATCAAGGGCATCCTTTATTGACATCCCAGAAAGAGTCTTTTACAGGATCCTGCAAGGCACACTGGACCTCGGCATGTACAACGTGCCGAGGGACACGGGGTGGATCCAAGAGTTGCGCATTTGCGCATTTACGTTCAATACATGGAGGGTGGACCAGCGTAGTGTCTCCGACAGGCGACGGTCCCCTCATGTTCTTGATATGGGATTCGCGGAAGCGACGGTTCCCGGCCTTGGATTGATGGCCGGTTCCGCTGTTGATATATTCGCTATGAAAAACAGTATGCAAACTCAAGGGCCAGGTACTTCTAGGCAAGTACGTCATCTCAGTGTGCGCTAATTATATGTGGCGGATGCTCAAACTTCAAGTTTCTTGAAGGAATTTGAGCATGGAAAGACGGAAAGACTGGACGAGGAACAAACTGCGACAAGGATACGAGAGGTTCTGCGCTTAGACACACAACGCCCATTGATTCTTCTTGTCATGGACAAAGAGGTGACTTTAAATATCCTTCACGGGCTCGGTGTCCACCTCGAAATTAAGTCAATCAACTCTTTAATCTACGGTGAAGAGAATGTACGTTTTCTCGCTGAATTCAGAACGCTGCCAGGTAACTAACGCATCGCACCTAGCAGCGCTCCAACACTCATTGGAGGTATGTGAGATAACACCTATCACTTCCGAAAATTGATCAATTAAATAACAACAGTGAAAGGCAACATAGCCGTCGCTCGCGGTCGAGGTCCCCGCACAGACCTTACCAACCTTCCACTACTGATCCTCGACGACGAAATGATCACACTGTCTCCTCTGTCATTTCAAGCAACCAACAGCAGTCAGTATATCTGGTAGATGTTAAGGACTTGTACTTGACAATGATGCGAGAAGCAGAGCTCATTGTAAGGCCCTTTTTCATTTCTGAGCTCTCTCCGCGCCTTGGAATGCCCTTCGACAAATTGAAATGGTGTGCAGGGAACGAAGCGGTGTACGTATCTCTAATTAACACGTTTTACTCTCTTTTGACATGAGATTTTAGCCTGCTGATTGAACTATGGAAAGCCATCATCTCTGGTTCGTCGATCGACCAGCAGAAAGAGGAAAGATTGGAAACTGCTGCACGAGTCAAAAACGTGCTTGTCCTGCGCACATACGATGATCTGGATGGACAAGATCAGTCTAGACAAGAAAGTCAGGAGCCCTCAGATGGGGAGGAGCACGACGATGACGATGACGATCCGAACAATTGGCAAGCTCCCCAATCCGCTCAATCGAAGGAGAAGGCCCCGGTGATGGCGAGTATTGACCCTGATGATTTATCGGATTACGGTGACGAGGAAGAGGAGTAACTTGAATGCTATATTTTGCACGGACACTGTTGTTTATTGACCATGTAAGTGTTTTAATCATATGGCTTCGAGTTGATTAATTTTTGAACTTTAGAAGACTCGGTCAACGGCCGCTATGCTCGGGAAGAATCTCTTCTTGGTTCAGTTCTTGGACGACGCCACTAGTTATGCGGAAGCTCCTTCCAGGTCGGTATCCTGAAGTAGACAGCCGTTTCAAGAAGCGTCTCCCGAATTTCAACCTCAGAGAGATGCATGGCGATTGCACAAGTACAAAACCAAGTCTGGACTCTGGCGTCTACCACCTAACCACAATATACTTTGTATAATTAAAGATAGCGGCAAAAGATCGAACAGGTCAATCAATAGAGAGGAATCAAAGGGGTACTAATAGCTGGACAAATGATACAAGTATAAGGGTATAAAATACTGGAATGGACTGGAACAATGTACTGATGAGAATAAATGAGTGATAAGAATAGGTTGTAGCGCAACATGCAGAAACCGACGGGAATGGCGAGGCAAGGGGTATACCAGCATTGCAAGCTACGATAGGGTCAAAGCTCGGGTTCGTTATCAATGTTCTCTCCTCGATGCAGCCGTTCAATGAGATGATCGATTTTGGTCTTATGTATCCGATAATGTTCTTGCCAACCTTTCCAAGGATGATGACCATGCCCTTCCTATGACTGGCATTCAGCAACCTATCGTTGAAGGGCAAAAGCAAAGGTATCCCGTACCTGGGCAGCGAACTCTTGAAACTGTTGATCGGATGTACCAGATCGCTTGTGCTGGAAGAATTTCGCGAGCTTGATATCGTCCTTTGCAATATACCGCCTCTTCTTTTCAGGCGGTGGAGGTAAAGGCGGTGCGTTATCGGTGCGCATAAGCTCGTGCTTGTGTCGCCGCCAATATTTCATCCACGACGCCCTTGAATGATGAGGAGCTTTCGCTGCCACTTCTTTCCAAAATGCGACCATGTCAACGCGACCTTGGGTCCTGTATTCAATATCAGAATGAAGTAAACAATGTGGGAAACAAAAACACAACGTACTCTTTATACCGCATGTACCTGACCAAGAACGTGACGTCCTCTTGTGTAAACGCGACGCCCTTCCCTGTCGTACTTCGAAATAAAGCTCGAGGAGGTGTAGGTGACCTGTCCCTATCAGGAGGTTCCGACCGCACTGCAATTGCATTGATGCGAGTGGTGCTCGGGCCTGGACGCGGTGTTATAACCTCCTCTTCGATATCCCCGTCGTCCATCTCATCATCGCTATCCCGACCTTGGGTCATGGTATATCCACTCAGTCGTATCTGATGTTTGTTACAATATCTTCGCCATGAATAAAAACTAGAGAGCAAATTAAAATATGGTCGAGAGACGGAGAAAAGGCACAAACGTGTGGTGCGGCGCCTGAAGGGAGGCGTCGGTGAGGATAGCTTTTAGTACTGAGGATGATATATCTTACCTTAATTGCTACTCGTTCGCATATTTCCCGCAAACTATGCGAAGAGAAGTCAATTCAGCAAGCATCGAATGGTCCAAGGACGACAGAGGAATACCTTAACACGAGCCCTTGCTCCTTACAGTAATCGATGTACTTCTTTAGATACAAGACATCGTCAGCCGTGAACAAATTGCCTCCATATGTGCTTTTAATGATCCGGGAAGGAGGAGTAGGTGATCTTGCCGGCGCTGAGCGTGTGACCAGCTCTGCTGCAGGGGTAGCAGGCGTTGTCTACGCAAACAATGTTAGAAAATGGAAACGAACGGGTGTACAAGGGGCTCACTGGAACTCGGGTGCGTTTGCGACCCCTTGTCCTCTCCGGAGGCTCCAGGGTACCTCTTGAAGGCTGCATCTGGGGCGCAGGCGGTTGTGAAGGTTGTGGCGAATGTGTCTGTGGTTGAGGTTGTGCTGCCTGCATCGGAGGTTCCGCCTGGGGTGGCTCGACTGGATCTGCATCCGGGGGATCGTCTTGCATATACGGTGTTTGATTATATGCCTGATCATAATGCTGAGAAAATTCTTCAGTAGGTTGTTATTCCTCCAGGACTGTCCTGGCTTACGGGAGGCTCATAGTAATGTGGGGTCAGCCACGGGCCCTGGGTTTCTCGGTAGCGATATTCTCCCCCATAAGGATGGTGCATCCCTTCTTGTTGTTGGTGGTACCCATCCCAAGACTGTTCCGGTTGTCCCTGTATAGGACGCATCATATGAGCCATCATATGCGGTGCAACTGGCCAGGGCTGATGAGGCGGCACTCCATGGGGTGGAGGGGGTATAGGATGAGCATACACGTGAGGAAAAGGGTTCATGGGGTCGACTATGACGGTGGCGACCGTTGGCAACGGGTAGGGCATCATATGAGGGGGAGGTCGCGCAGGCGACGGCACAGGGGCTAGAGGGGGAGGGGGCGGTAAAGGATGCTGCTGAGCGGCTGTTTGTGGTTGGTGATGCTGTTGTTGTTGAGGCTGAGGATGCGTGTGAGATGAGGGATCCTCCTGGCCCCTTGCTGTCGAGGAGAACACTGAATCGGCAATCATTGAAGCGACATCCTCTTCTGTCAAGTCATTGTGTGGGTCCTGTGGCTCTGGTTGACGCTGTTGTCGAGTTTGGAAGGATTCCTGCTCCTCGCCAGTAACCTTGCACCCTGCCCAGTTGGTCGCATAGGTCATTAGCCTATTCTCCTTAATGCATTCGCGTATCCAACGCGCATCCAGGATAACCTTTCCCTTCTTCCCGGCATACTGGCGATACAGGTTCTGACCTGATGTCTTGAGTGGGTCCACTACAACGAGGCGCCAACACGTTTAGCCAGCGACCTCGACGATAGTCGGGAGAATCTCACCGAGAATATACGTTATACCACTGTAGCCTGTAGCAACAGTACCACCATATGCCTGAAGGAAATACACCTAGATATCAGCGCTCCGTTGACTTTATAGGCCGTTTTTATCGCGTCAACAAGCCCGTTTGTCGTTGATATCGCCACAGAACTCGATTCGCCGCCAAACGACGCGACATAATCGACTTAGAGACAACAGGGAACCTACCGTTAATAATCGGACCAGTTCTTCCTTGTCATTGACGTCCTTCTCTATGTAGATGGCCAACGGCTGGCCCAGCATGGGGTCCACGAAGAGGTCTCGATTGACATTTGGGTCTGGATTTGGGTGCTGGTGAGGGCGGTCGTCGATGGGCGCTGGATGAGATCGCGGTGTGGAGGAATGAGCTGGTGCCATGGGTCTTGGCCACACGCCCAGTAATTATCGGGAAGAGTCCTTGGAGTCCTCCTCCAGCTACGGCAATTCCCACGCCTATTTACAAGCGGAGATTTAACTTTTAGTACTCCTGGCACCGCCAAACTGCGCTGCTGCTCGACCAGTTCTCATATCCCACTGCCCCCACCGTTGCTCTCTGGCGATTCATATATCCTGGAGAGTCTTTTGCGGAATGTGAGGGGCCCTCTGATGCCTAAGCCTGGACTCCCCCAGAATATCTCCACTGATGTTCCAGCTAGCCAAATTTACACACGGAAGTCTGGTTTCGTTATTTTAGACGACACCCCTTGTTGAATTTGCAGCAGGACATAAACCATATCGGCCGGTGTACCTTTTCTCGTCGTTTGCACCCACCCGACCACCAAGCCACGATTCCCTCGCGTTCAAATTCAAACGTACGTATAAAGAAAATGTGCGATCAACTCGTATGACCCTCAGCGCGCTGGCCAGGTTTCTTCTCTCAGCTGCTTGTGATTGGCCCTGATCGAGATCATTCCAGATACCACAGCATCCGTGTTCCTATCCGATGACCTCTTCACCTCGGATTTCTGTGGAGGAATGGAAGTACATACTCGCATGATATCTCCACAATGCTTGCCATTCTATGGCAGTCCATGGCTTACTATCTTCCGAAGAGGAAGCATCCATCATTATCGATGCCACTGTTCCCTGTCTTCGATCTTTATCTTTGACTTCTTGGAGCTGTATTTCATCTAGCTTCTCCCGGGCTCCAGCTACATCCCCTGATTACCTGAATCACGAAGGTGCAAGCAAGTTCCTCCAAATTTGCCAAAGTCTGTGCGGAGATACATATACAGGCGCTTCATATGTGCCTCAGCACTTGGAACCAGGGCGTGTACAATAATAGGCAGGATAGGGCGGAATAGTAGACGGTGGGGCCATCTCGGCTCCCCCGCTCTCCATGTCCTTCAAATTTTCCATCCCCTCCATTGGTTGCAGGATTGGACTCACACGGGCCTATCAAAGATTCCGTTATTAATAGTCTCAGCGTTAGAATTTGTTACGATGTTGGAAATTGGAATGCGTCCTGGATTTCTGTATACATGCTGACCAGCTTTTTGGATGGCAAAAAAAGTATGTTAGCCGAAGGACCGTCGACCTGGGCCAGGTGCTTGATAAAGCTGCGCTATCTCAGTCGTGCCTCGGACCCTCCCAGTTATTCTCGATCTTCATCAAGCACTCTACCTCTCTGGTGGTTGTCCAACTTCTTGTGGAAATTTACGAAACGGGAAAACAGTTCTTCAAGTTTATCAGACCTTTTCTGTGAGTTGGAATTCAAGGAAATCCCACCGTCTCCCAAAATTACTGAATCCCTGATAAATGCAGAACAAGATTTGAACATACGGTCAATTTACGGCACCCTCTGTCTAAGTGCGCGACGATGGAATCGCACAAAAGTTACGACTCGGGCTCTCGAGACCCTCTTATGCTACAGTCTGTACCAAAATCTTCCACGCTGTGACGACACGGTCTGAGGAGACACCATGCCCTCATACCCCTCTCTGGCTGTGCCGTGGTGTCATTCCAAATTGCAATCACAGTGGTCCGAGGTCGTTTTGTCATGCTTGGCAAATGCTTACTGAGACCGCGCTTCGGATTCGCGTTTCAGGGTGTTCCCCAGTCAGAAGTCTCTTCAACCGGATTGGACGGTGATGCAAATTATAGCTGGTGCGCAAGAATCACACGTATATTATTCCCACCTCTTCTTGATGAACAAGGCTTCTATTCCACAGACCATCTGGGCTTGGAGCTTGAGTTGTGTTGATTATGGTCTATCGCGAATTATTTAAAAGGGACTATTCGATGGCCGCGGCATCAAGGCTCATCAAGGCCTTTATCATCTCAACTCCGCGACTTTTCCGACGCCTTGGCCTATTTTGGTGATTCCCACCAACGACTTCTTGAACGCAGGTATACATCTATATAAGTTCTCCTCGCTTTTACGCTGGGCACTCCTTCTGTGTGCTAAGGAAGAAGAGGGGAAGCTTGACGTCGGGTCAGGGATACCGAGGTTTACGATATCTATCAACTTTCGATGTTTCGAACTGTAACATACGGGCACTGATGATGAAGAGATGATGGCGAATTTCTAGGCCTGAGCCATGCTGTCGAGTCTATCATTTGAAATCTGAACTGAGCCTTGTGCGTCTGTGCCTGGAACGATGGGGGGAGATGGGTGACCGGTAAAGCTTGAGACATATGTACGGTCTTCTGTCTATGTACTCTCTACGGCCGTGTCATTCCTCGTATCCTCCGCACAACCCATACTGCTTAATTATTGGAGTCGGCGCCTTCGAGTTGTCGCGGAACCAAATCGGGCGAGCTATGAATGGTATCAGCCGGTGCCGTCCCATGGAGATTGGTATCCAGGTTACAGTGACGCAACACATTACCGAAGACGTAGACATCATACATATCAAGCAAAGGCCGTTAATTTAGCTTTACTTCCGCCACAAGGTTTCGGTGCATGTTCCCCAAGGGATACGGTGTCAGACACCGTAAGTTAGCTTGCATGGCTTCAATCGTGAGTTACACGTAGAATGGTTCATATATCGCATTTATCTGGGGAGGAACATAAGGTGCGAAAATAGTACATGTTCGAGTCAATGATCACACAAGGTTACCTGTCTCATCTCTATGATGAATCGTTGGATTGTCCTGGTTGAGGTTTCTCAGAGATGTAAGCTATAAAACCGCCAGTGAAGCTCCAGGTGTTGGTGCGGAGCTGATGAACAGTGATATAGAAGCGATTTTGCCGGTACAAGGTTGGCTCGTATGTGATATCAGATACTATATTTATCATGATCAGAGCAGTAGGTACTATGTATATATCCATCTAGCCATAGAATGATATATGTTCTGCAAAAGGCTTGAATGGAGAGGAAACAGAATTCCGACTCCAAGTACATGATGGGATGGAGAGCATCAATTGTTTCGAGACCCAAGTCAGATCGGTCAACCCCAATCCTTCGAATAGAAAGAAAGATATCTGTTGGTGGTGCTCTATGGTGTTGGATCCATACATGGCCTCTTTGAGGAGTACCCCTATCATGGGAAGGGTGCCATCAGATCCATCAAACCTTGACTATCGATTAAGCGCCCGCTGGATAAGGCTATAAGCGCCGAAATATGTTGAGTCAACGCAAACTCGGTGCAAGGCTACGGAGTACTCATACTCGTAGAGGGTCACTATGTGTCTATCTGACAGATGGAAAGTCCGCCATAGTTCCTGTAACGGTGACAGACCCCCATTTCAAGGGTGAAACAAAAGTGTTGAACCTGGGCTCGGGGTAGATGCTACACTACACGTTTAGGAAAATGAGAAACTAGACGAAATGCTAGCGACAAATTGCTGCTCCGAAGAGGTATACCGTAGATGTCTGCCGTTGCCATTTGAAGCTTCCTAGTCAAAGGCGCGGTTGATCACCAAAGGGTCGCATACGATATCCCGAACGCTGGCCCAGCCGGACACTTGCATGATAGATCATCCAGTTCGTGGAACAAGACATGGAGATGAACAATAGCTCTATAGCGAGACGCTCTGGATAGGCAGATCTCCCGCCTTGTGGTATCAAGGCACTACCCCGCATAGATCGATTGAATTTCAGCGCACGCGTCGGGCACGCGCGATGCGACGTAGTAGCATAGCATATCTTGTGGTGCGATCATCATGGTATGTACTGCTTTGCATGCATGCATTCAATTAATTATGATCATGATCCCCATGGTACCAGGCTGCATACGATCGCTCGGGCTGATGTCGTTCGCCGTAGATCTGTGTAGGGTAGAGTACATAGGGTGAGGTGGGGAAGGTATCACAAACACAAGTGATACACCAACGCGAGCCGGACTCGGTTCCACCACTCGTGTGTGTGTAGACGCGGCGGAACCGCTATTCTGGAGATCTCAATAGAGTTCTGTCGGGTCCGCAGCGGTGTTTTATCTCGGATCCGGGGTATGTTCTTCGAAGGGACGTAGGGAGGATATAACATTTGAACTGTGTACGACTATGAGGATGTTGCTGGTATTAGCAGGTCAGGACGGTACATAGATACTACTGATGTGTAAAAGAAGTTTACAGGAAGCCAAGCAAGCGCTGGAGATGAAACGGGTGCTAACACACCAAATGAATGATATCTACATACTTACCGTCACTGACAGCTCTGATTTTTCTGATACGCGTCCCATGGCTCTGTTCCTCAAACATCGGATGTTGGAACGATTGAGCTTATTGCGCCTCAATCAGAACTTGTGATTGCCCTATCCTACACCGGCCAGGGTACATAGGAGATAAAGGAAGATTTCAATAGGTTTCCAACGTTCTCAAGGTGACCTACTTGTCCGGTGTATTATAATACAAAAATTTTGATCACCGTGCCCGAACAACAATGCGAAATTTGAAGACTCTGGGACCGTTCGGCTTGCGCAAGGGTTACGAGCAGTAATTCAGTTTATGCCCGATGACGAGCAATGCGCAGCAGTTTCGGTGCAGATAATATAGACACACAACCTGACGAGCTCATGTCTACTCGGTGGATTCGGATCGGGAGCTCGGATCGGGGTTCAGGCGCCCAGGACATGGACATGGATGTCCTCTATTGACACGCACTAACAGAAGTAAATGCATACGATCTCCAGCGAGTAGGACCGGTGAAATCGCTAGAAAGCTAGGCGAATTGTGGATATCTTCTCACTAGAGCCCAGTTGTCGCAAGTTCCGGCAGCGACATCTCTAGGCTAGAAGATTGTATTGATTGAGAGAACAAGGGTGGCAATATTGAAGCCACCGGGCATTCGGTCAACTTCCTTGTGGCCGGTAATATAATGCGTAAGTAATACAAAGACCTTGTTCTTATTATATCCTTCAAAAATCCTTTAGAACTTGCTTATTTCGAACTTGGATCCCCCATTGTTCGCTCAATAAACACTTTTGCAAGTTCCGAAAGTTACTTCGTGGGATAAAGTGTTGTGATTTGCTCCTATAAGGTTAAAAGTTGATCGGGGAAGTAAAATATCGATGTGTGGTGTACAAGGTTAGTGGATCAAATAGTAATATGAACACAAAGGGAAGACTGGAACAGAAATAGAACGTTACCTTGTCTAATGAACGATGTTTAACCGGCGTCGGAGCAACAAACTTCTATTCGCCGCAGGCGTTAGGCGTTCTGGATCCATTACGAGGGATACATAGCAGGGGTCTAGTAAGATTCGAACGGAGAACGCGGAGAGTCTTGTTTTCTCGCGGACAAGTCAACTACTTCTCGGGATTCGATCGAGAAAAATGGAATTTTGGGCAAGAGAAGGCAAGGAAGGATCTACGATTTATGTTCTTTGGGCAAAGTCCACTTCAGAGAAGTGACGCGTAATATAGAAAATGCAGAATCCTTGATATGATATGTGTTGAGAAAAAGTGATTGGAGGGGGTTCGAAACTTGGAAGTCTCGAGCATCGAGAAGAAATTGGTAGAAGGAATTTTTGATTAATATGTAGTGGTGTGGAGCATTCTCAGTTGGGCACTGCCTTTTGCAAGTAGTTAGTCAGTCGGGGTGTAGATGAGTTGGATTTTTGCTTGGAAAGCAGAACATGCATATGGAAGTAGCTTCCTTCCGAAGGCTGAGCTGAGGGCCTTAGGAGGGGTGTCAGCATAATGCCGAAGGCAGGTCACGATGGGTGGGCTGCATTACGATGTCATGGTGGCGCGGTTATATATTGGCCACTTGTCGAGACTCGATGACATTTCGAGGTTGAAACTCAAGGACACCTGACGTTTCGAGCTTACTTGGCCCCTGTAGGCCCATTAACGAGAAGTGTGGGTGACTCTGGGCACTTTACGCGGGATTGACTTATCGAGCAATGTTACTATGGATATGGGACATAAGTACTTGTCATGGAGATGTCGAGTTCCCCGGGGTGGGCAAAGTAGTTGACTGTCGAGGGAGGATGACATTCCAGGGAAAGTTTAGCTCCATATAGGGAGAAGTGAGGCAGCGATTCAGAGAGCAAGCTTTGGACAGGACGGGGAGACTGGAAGGTTGAACAGTAATCGATATGCTTTCCCGCGAACAGTCTAGGACGATAGACAGGGTACCTCGAGGCACAAGTCTGATTTCTTGGTTTGTTCGGGGTTTATGTGATGGATATCGGGAATCCCATATCCATGTGTCGCGAGATCTGGGATCGGGGGAGGAGGCAGGCGAGATCTGGGTGACTGGGGGCGATGAGGGAGGATTTCGAGGACATGGAGGGGTGGGCGGCAATGAACAGCCTGAGATAAACCACCCTTTCACATAGAAAAGGGATAAATAAAAAAAGGAAGGACAATAGGAGAAGGGGATATTGTTGACTGTGGTTTGTTTGTCGGAGTTTAAAAGTAGTGATGGTTGGGCTGTTGGTGTTGCAGCCGGGCGTTGACTGCAGTTCACTCGAATTCAATGGCCTCTGCAGCAGCTGGCCGCAAAAAATCGATAATTTCGAGCCAGAACCTGACGATCGAGACACCGGTCGCAGGCAACACGCTCCTCAACAAATCTGCCTCACAATCCACCTCTCTCTATCAGCAATGCTCGTCCCTCAGATCCCGCCTCATGCGCATCCGGGGCTTCCCCAACTACTTCGACCTCGCCGCCACCAATAATCCCGAATCTAGGCAGTCCACAGACCCAGTAACCCAGCTCTGGGATATATTCTCGCTCGGAATCTCTCTCTGCTACATATTCGACCAGCTCGACGCCGGTTTCAACAAAATAAACAACTCCCAGTTCAACCCAGACAAGTATGAGGCAAATCCAGACAAGGAGAAGAAGCATGCTATTGCCCTCTTTGCCATGCAGGTTAGGAGTAACCCCGTCATGCAGGCGATACCAGGGCTCGAGCCGTTTGCCATCACGGACCTGTGGGATCGCAAGTCGACCGACGGGCTGGTCAAGGTGAGTTACCGCCTCATGGCGGCGAGCTATCGCTGACAGAGTACCATTCAGGTCATCAACAGCGTTACGGCCATCGTAGAATATCTCCCGGAAGACGTCTTTGAACTGCCTCCATCGTCACCGCCCACTCTGTCCGCCCACGAATCATCGGACTCTCTCAGCCACGACTCTGCCCTCCAACCAGGTCCTCCACAGCCAGTAAACGCCCGAGAGGCTCGCCGGAATCATATTACTCGCGAAATCCTCGAAACGGAACGGAAATATGTCGAGGGACTTGAAATCATGCAGGTATGGTGCCCTTGTTGGTCTATTGATCCCGATTTAGGCTGACTGACCCTGTAATAGAAATACGCAACACAGCTCGCACAGCAAAATATCATCGATCAGGACACCATTCATTTGCTTTTCCCCAATCTCAACAATCTCCTCAATTTCCAGCGCAAGTTTCTTATCCGCTTCGAAACTACCCTGGAGCAACCTTGGTCCGAGCAACGATGGGGACAGCACTTCGTCGACTGCGTACGTTTCCCCGGTTGCCCTTACCCCGGTTTTATGCTAACGCCGTATTCTAGGAAGATGAATTTGCCGTATATGAGCCCTATTGCTCTAATTTTACAAATGCCACAGAATTGTTGGTCGCCAATGAGGAGAAACTAATGGTTCGTCCTTTCACCTAACAACTTCGGCGTTTACCGAATACTAAGGTCTCCCAGAAAATGAATGGGTTTATGAGTGTCAGCGAACTCAAGGCGTTTCATATCACACCAATTCAGCGTGTCTGCAAGTATCCTCTCTTCTTCGGAGTACGTCTGACTACAAATCACCCCTGTCACCCGGTGTAATTGATGTGACCTCTTTGTGTTTAACAGGACTTGATCAAGGTCGCCACCGGAGATGACACCTATCCACATCTTGAAGGGCTCAAGCAAGGGTCCGAGGCAGCGCACCGGATCACTGCCAAAATCAACGAAGCCCACCGACGTGCCGATAACGAGCAAATCGTCAAAGCTCTCGCCAAACGTATTACCGACTGGAAAGGCCACCACCTCGAAAACTTTGGTGAACTCTTACTCGAGGACGTCTTCGTGGTCACCAAGTCGGATATTGATCGGGAATATCATGTCTTCTTGTTTGAGAAGATTATTTTGTGCTGCAAGGAGGCCTTGCTGCCGCCGTCTAATGCACGCGGCAAGAGCGCCAAGAATAACTCGCTGTTGAAGAAACAGCCCGCTCCGCTTCCTTTGGCGGTTGGCGCGCAATCGATTGCGCAAAGGGATACACCGTTACTCTTGAAGGGTCGGATCTTCCTCGGGAATGTCACTCAAGCGGTGTCTGTCCCTGCTCGAACTTCAACAGGTGAGCCCCCCGTCATAATTATTGCCTCGTATATTAACCTGACCTTTTGAAGCGTCTGGCATTCCCGCTCATTTCCCGCTCCAGGTTTGGTGGAAGGGAGATGATGACCTTGAATACTTTACGCTTCGCTGTAAGCGCGAAGACCAGATGCGACAGTGGGAGTCGACTATCAACCGACTGATCAAAGAAGCTGCCCAACGGCGCGCCTCTGAACGGCCCCATACTGCAATCTCTCGTGTTGCCCATCATTCTCCGGTTGTCCGGGTTTCACCTGGGGAACCCTCCCACTCGTCACATTCCCAATCCCAATCACAGTCGTACTTCTCGTCCAATGCAGGAAGTATGATCTCATCATCTGCCCATTCCCAGGGCTCGTCAACCGTCTCGCGCAGCAGCATGCGGTCGAGTTCAACGACGGGTCCGTACCATTACGAAAGCTCGCATACATCCTATAGCTCTGCTGGACCGCAGGGGTATCCTCCACATACAGGCTTCGATAGGGATGACGACGAGGATGATTTGGAGGATTACCCGCCAGCTTCCAGTTCGTATGGCACAACTTCAGGTCGTGGAACTCCTATGGGCACTCGGAGACCGAACGCCCTTTCTATGCCTGTTGAACGGGGGGAGTCGAACGGCGCAAGTTATGATCGACCCCGAGCGCAAACCGAGAGCAATGACGGACCTACGATTGCTCAATGGCGCAATAATCTTCCCGGTCCCCCAGCATCTGCCGCTTCCCCGTCCATTCGGCCGCATACACCTCGCCTGAACTCGAATGCAAGCATGAGTGCCCACTCGGACGCGAGCTTTGGGAACGCGCTTCCCCCAGCACCGAAAAGTTCGGCGAGGCCTCCATTGAGGAGTCAGTTCAGCTCTACTAGACTCAAGTCTATCCACGATGCGAGCAGTCCAGTCCCGACTCCTGGCACTGCAGGACCTATGAATGGGGCCCTTCCGGGTGAGTATAGGGGTGGAAGGAGCGCGACACCGACTTCGAATGGAAATGCCAACCCGACTGGTTTGACTGCACCACCTCCGGTGAACCGATCGAGAAGCTTGAGTCAACCTAACGTGTTTGTTCCCAATAAAGCTATGCCGCCTCCACCTTTACCGATGTCGAATGGTTCTCATTGGAATGGTAACACTGGACGCAGCCTTCCCACAAATGGTGCGAATGGTGTCAATGGAAACGAACGAAAGAGAGGTAGTGGGTCGAGCCAGAGTACAGGTGATAGCTCGGATTATTCGCCAAACAGTTCTTCACCGGTTACGCCGTTTGGATCGAGCGAGTCGTCACTCACAGGTGTCGCCATTGCCGGTTCGAGAGGGTACGATGGTTACGGCCACCATCATCCTCACCACCCTCACCCCCACTACAACGGAGGGGCGATGAATGGATACGGAGCGATGCCACCTCCTTCGTCTCAAGCTGGGCTTGGAGAAGGACCGCCGGTGAAAGTCAAGGTGCACTTCCATGAAGATATCTTCGTGATCCAGGTACCGAAGACGACCGAGTATGGAGAGTTGGTGGAAAAGGTTGGAAGGAAGATTAGACTATGCGGGCCCAGGAGGGACGATGGACCATTGCGAGTGAAGTATAAGGATGAAGATGGCGACATGATTTCTCTCGGGAGCACGGAGGATGTCCAGATGGCTTTTGAGCAATGGAGGCCGGGAGGACAAGTTACGCTGTTTGTTACGTGATTTCTGCGTAACCGAGGATCCTCTTGCTTTCTTTATTCGCCTTTTTGGGATTGGGATTTCTTGTTTATTCTTGGTTTTAATCCGCATGATTCTCTTGCATCGTCATCGGCATCCTCATCATCTTGCATTTCACAGGCTCTTCTCTGGAACATTCAATATTAGCAACATACAACTCATACTCACTCAAGCGTGTATACCTACCTCTCCAATCCCACCAAAAGGCGTCCTTCACCCCTCGTCAGCTCCGTTGTATCATCCCACCCTCATTGTAGCCCTCCGTGTATCCTCGCTCCTCGCTGTAGCCGTTCGGTCCGATTACCTTGTACTCTGGTCATCTCCCCTACCTTCCGCGCCCAGTTTGCCTGCTTATCTGCGGGCTCACCTGGCTCCAGCGTTAACCACACTCGGCTCTCTACTTGCTCCGCGCCCTCCCCATCCTCACCCGCCTATGCCTACTCCTTCTCGTTTGATAGTCGATATCTTCCACCCACCTAATATTTGTATGTGTAGTCACTGTCGCTCCTTTTTCTTTCTACTCTCTACTCGAGGTATTTTAATTACCGATCCACACTCATTCACCCTTTCTCTTCTTTGCCTATGCTCTCGTATCAAACCTACACTCTCCTTCGTTTCCTTCTCTTGGTTCATTCTATATATATGCGTCACTCTCAGACTCTCGTGCAACACTCCTTTCGTTCCCTTTCGTTCTTGAACTCTTTGAATCGTATCGCTCATCCAATTATCTATTCGTTATTTCTTTTCCTTTTGTTTATTTCGTTTCCCGTTTTACCTCGACCACCCATCCAGGTATCCCTCCTGGATATCGATATCGACCTTCTCCGGTTTTTGTCTGCATGGCAAACACTTTTGACCTTTGTAAGGCCGCGTAGGGCCATGTACTACATTTCTTCTTACTCTACCGCTTTCTCTTCTCTTTCTCTGTTATTATTTTAGGAGGAATTGATTCGTTGATTCATCAATTGTAATAGTATGACTTTTTTTTCTGTCTGTTTCCGCCTGCCTCGAGTCCGATTGTTTTTTATTTGTCTAGCGTTTCTCCTCCCTTCCGTACTACTTTCTTTTTAGTCTCTGGCATGTTCAATACATAGAGGAATGCTACCTAAATATTATTGTTTCCTTTGCCACCGGTGATCAGCTCGCTCGGTAGCTGTAATTTCTTTTTGTCATGAACTCATTGTACCCTGCGTTCCCGCCAGAGATACTGGGGCACATCGTCGATGAGCTCGGTCAAGAGCTCATCAGCAAACTCGGGATTTATGGCCTGGCGCGTACGGCGCTGTACAATCTATCTCTCACCTCACGGGCTTTCCATGAACAATGCCGTCCCTATCTTTTCCATACACTTTCCCTTTCAAGCAAGAGAGAGGGGAGCAATGATTTTGATCGCTATGAAGCGGGATTAAACGAGCTGCAAGCTGCTCTCCTTGGAGATAACAGCCCGGCACCATATGTGCGCGAACTCGAACTGTGGTACGCCGAAGACGACGAGGATGACGAGGATGACGAGAACGACGAAGATTCGGACTACCGCAAGCAGGCCAACGCCATATGGCTCGCTGGGTTCAACAGCACTCTTCCCGGAATTCTGGAGAGTCTGTCGAACCTAGAGGCCCTCCATCTCGGCTGCTTGATACAGGACGGCTATCTGCCCGAGCTTTCCCCTTTCGCTACGCGCAGGGCGATCTACAAGTGTATCAAGACGAACGGTTCTTTGAAGGGATTCAAGGCTTCGAATATCCAGATTCCGTTTACCATCCTCGGCGAGTTGCCTCCCGCTCTCGGGTCTCTCGATCTAGAAGGAGTGGGGTGGGACCAAGATTGTGATTTCGTAGGGGAATGGCCCGAAGAGTCATCCCAAATTGTCTTCAAAGCGTCTCCTCAAGTCATGAAAGTATCGACAGACACTGAATATGCTTGCCTTCTTGCGGGGGGGCGCACCGCACCGTTCTATAAAAACACTACCATATTATCATACACGGTGGTCGACATTGATACTTTTCGATGCCTTCACACAACGCTGGGTTACGCCGCGTCTCGGCTACAAGACTTGTCCATAAACCTTCCTTCGGCCACGGTCGAACACCTCGAAGAGTATGGTGATCTACTTCCCTCGAGGATGGAGCCCGTTCCTGCATTGCTAGCACTGACCAAGCTTACGATCTACATCTATTACCCTACTAGTGTTTTTATCCTTGGGGCCCATGATCCAGATGGCATCCTTTGCCCACCAGAAGTAGCGGGACTCGCCACCGCGTATCTCTCGCAGCCGCAATTTCGAAATATCCAGGAGTTTTGCCTGAACGTGCGGTGGGGGAAGAAGACGGACACAGATGTCTTCGCCGATACGGCCCCTCACCGTACACTGGTCGACCGTGTCAAAAGTGGATGGGGGAAGGTCGATGATCGCCTCGGGGACGAAGCTGCGCTTCCCTGCCTGAAAAGCGTTGAATTTACGTTCGCGGTTATTATAACGCCGGGTGTGAGTCGTGCCTCTGACTCTGACTCCGACAGCGAGAGCCCCGATGAGGATTCGCGTTCGGGTGAACCTGACGGCGAGAGCCCCGATGAGAACTCGCGCCCGGATGAAACTGGGCTTCGTGCCAATATCATAGCGGAGATGGAGGAAACCTTTTGTAAAACCAAGAAGCGGCTCCCCAGTGGAATGTTCAACGTAAGATGTAATGTCGTGATTGGATAATAAGGTCGTTCGAGGTGCATTAGCCGCTACTTCCTGCTAGGTAGATATCCTTTCCTACAGGCAGTGGTTTATTGACAAAGTGATTCTAGTGATCTGATTTTACGCCCTTTCCACTAGGAGCGTAGGTGGTTCTGAAGATGTTTTGACGGGCACTCACAGCCTGACAAACTCTACTCTCATCAGTCTCAGTAAACTCGTCAAAACTCTGTTGAATCTGGGAACAAGAAGTAAATCAGTCGAGATTCGAGTGTGCCAATCGTATTGTCAAGCTGTTCTACAAATAGATCTGTCAGGCTCGGAAACCTCTTCAGTGATGAAAAAAGAGAGGACCTGGCATGACAATTGAGCGAGGTCGAATCCAGGCCCCTTCGGCCCTGTTATCTAGCGGTTTTTGTACGGCGGCCTGGTCGTTCAGCCGCCAGCGGTCGAGAATGATCTTGAGTCGGTCCTGATGCTCGCCTTCGGAAACTCGGAGCACATATAAGCACACATGTCCTTCGGATTATTTTGCAGCTCAGATTTGTCCAAAGCCATCTTTGACTGTCATAGGGCATGCCGCGGAGTTTATAGTTTATGTAGGAATTTAAATAAAAGCGGAAACTTGAAAGGCGGCTTGAAGGCGACAGAAGGCGACTCGCGAGAGATTGGATCCCCATTTGAAATTTCAACAGATCTGCAGACTGGAATTCCAACTGTGCTTTTGCTTCCACCGATACCCGCAACCATACCATACATCCATCTTGCCTATCTGATAGGCCTTTCGGTTCATCCTGAAGCAAAGCATCGTGGACACATTCGTGTGGTATGTCTTTCGTCATCTTCCATCATGCTACTACATCTTCCAGCCCAGATCTTGTGTCTGGAACGAACATACAATTCATTATAAGTAGCCAACGCACGCAACTGTGTCTAAAGCAGCCCCATTACAAGGCATCTGGAGAAATGTCGTACAGAGTGTTGCTTTCGTCAGGGAAGTTGCTGAAGCCGCTATAAGCAGATCGAGCATCGGAAGGCGTCGCAGCACCGCCGAACTCAGAACCTAACCTTGAGCGAGCTTCTGAAAGTGTTTCCTGCTAAAGGTTAGTTCTGAAAAAAGAAGGGCGCGGACGAATTATACGTACATCGAAGTAGTGGTGCAAGACACTTCGTGGGGCTATAACGGACGGTATCAGTACTCGTAGGATGCCAACATTGAGGAATACGCACTCCTAGGTGTCTTCGGGAGTCTGCATGTCACACCACTCTGAAGGATGTGATACGCAACCAACCCAGACCAGCCAGTCTGATGTGAGGCTCCCAGTCCCTTTCCGGTGTCCCCATTGAAAAACTATGGCCACGAATGGTGTTAAGGACGATGTTATGCTGTAATAATGGAAGATCATACCTCGTAGAACCACACATAGTCCCTGAAGTGAGGATCGAAGTCCAGCTTTGATACACCACCATTCGTCGCTCGGCGGCCGTTCCTATCACGGCCGAAAATGTGTATGATACGATGCTGGACTTCTTCTGCAACAGAGGCCAGGTTCATATAGAAACCGCTACCTGTCGGACATTCGACCTATGAAAGCGTCAACATCATTCTGAGAAAATCTTTGAGGGCCACTGAGCCAAATATACCTGTAGGTCGTCACCATAATACTGGTAAAATCTTTGAAGACTTTCAATGAGCAAGAAAGTTGTCGCGAGCCCTACAAAGCTGGCATTAGTAAATGGGTAATGGCACACTGAGACCATTGTTGAACATACAAATGGGACCTCTCCAATTTGAATTTCCTCCGAACATGCCGGATTTAGAGTCTCCAGGCCAGTAACTAACTTCGTACCGTTGCCCATGGACTTCCATACCCCAAGGCTCTTTCTCATGACGCTTGGAAAGCCTTGGAATAGGTAAATATGGATACAACGGGAAGAGGAAGTGCAACGCACGATCGAATGCCGTGATCTCCCAAGAATTCGTCCTCATCAAGCATCTTCTCCAGGATTCTAGTCAGCCTCTCTTTGCTCGCAAGCGCCAACAGTCTTCGCTGCTCCTTGCCTCCCGCTTCGACGGGTGTCAGTGTCATCCCCAAACAAGAAACGTTGACACTCTACCTTTCATGTTGGCCATATTCCTGGCAGCGACAGCTGGCCGGTTGTCAATGAACCATTCCATCCTCTTCTTGAACCCAGGGAACCGATTAATAGTGGAAGGTTCCAGGACCAAAGTTGCATACAACGGAATCAATCCAACCAGAGAACGAATCGGAAGCTGCATAGAATTTCCTGGTCCGAATTCGATAGCATCATAGTACATTCCATCTGCTTCGTTCCAGAGAGACTGTTCGTGGTCACCTTCTCGAAAAGTCATGGCATCGGCAATGAAGATGAAATGCTAAAGCAATTGCACTCAGTACCAACTGAGAAAGAAACATTATATGCACGTACTTCGAAGAACTTTGAAGCAATGTCTTCGTACACGGGATTATGTTTGGCCAATTCGAGCGCAATGCTCAACCTTGGCACCGTAAGTGTCGGATAATGGCGAGAGAACAACAAAATCGTACATGTTCAAGCAATAGAAAGCCATCCATGCGGTGCCATCCGCTTGACGAAGCGTACCACCAGTTGGAAGCGGTTCAGAACGATTGAAGGCACCGATGTTATCAAGACCAAGAAACCCGCCTTCAAACACATTGTTACCATCTTGATCCTTGCGGTTCACCCACCTGAGGGGTGAAAAAGTAAATAATGGTGCAGATGACCAGAAGGGAGAGAAGGCCGGGAACATACCAAGTAAAGTTCAGCAACAACTTCTGGAAAACTCGTTCCAGGAATTGCAAATCTTCCCGACCATAGAGCTTACGCTCAATCTTGAATATACGGAAAGTCGCCCAAGCGTGTACAGGTGGATTGACATCGGAGAAATTCCACTCGTAGGCAGGTATCTGACCATTTGGGTTCATGTACCACTCGCGGGTCAATAGGTCTAGCTGCTTCTTCGCGAATGATGGATCGACAACCGCCAAGGGTATGCAGTGGAAAGCGGTGTCCCAAGCAGCGAAGAAGGGGTATTCCCATCTGTCATCAAAGTCAGAACAATGGCTGATACTTTCGACGGATCACTAACTTATCCGGCATGGACAGGATATCCTCGATGTGCATGTTTTTCCATTCCTGATTGGGAAGAACGTCAATAAATCTCTCAGAAAGCGAGGGTAAGGGTTAGCTAACCCGATTTCTAATCCATTTTCGACCAGGTGGAGGAGGAGGTTGAGCAGGATCCCCTTCAATCCATTCCTTTTGAATAAAACGATAGTACTGCTTGGTCCAGAGCATCCCTCCAAATGCCTGCCTCATAATCTGCTTCAAGTCCTCGCTGATCATCAGGCCTCCACCTTGGCCATTGGCATCCATACCAAACGTCATGCCACCTAAGCCGGCTAGACCTCCAACCCCGATGAGGCCTGAATAGAATTCGTCTGCTTCCTGCCTTCTTTCTTCGACAACGTCATCGAATACAACTTCGTCTTCAAGACTGACATCTTTGCCCAACCGTCCTGGAGTGAGTTTGAGGCGGACAACAGCACATCCTCCATGCCCAGGGACATCCCGGAATGCATAATGAGCACCGAACTTCGTCCCTTTATTCTCTGGGTTGACAAAGGTGGCACCAAGAGGGAACGGAGTACACGGTCCCTGCTCATATTCTTCCATGGATTCTCCTTCCTCGAGTGCACCATATATAGAGGCTGTCCTCGGTCGGGTACTCATAGAGAAAAAGCCCTCTGGCTGAGAGTTGCTTTCCATAGGTCTATGAGAAGGAATGATGTGGTCATGGAACGCGTCCTTGACGTAGAGGGATTCGTTATTTCCCCCATAAAGTCGGCTGAAGTTGGTGTTATTATCGGTAAAGAGCATGGAGGGCTGGACCACGTCTTCATCGGGATCAACCTCGAAATCATTCGAAGGACCAACGGGAGGGGGAGATGGAAGGCAATACAAGTGCGTCTTTCCTAAGGTATGGTGTCGTACAGTGACGACTGAAATTTGTTCTGAAGGAGAGCTGCCCTTTACCGATCCCGTCAGCCTGGGCATGGGGGGCTTCTCCGTCGGCCACGACCAAGTATTTGGAAACCACAGCTGAGGGATCACATGCAGAGTAGCAGGATCAGGTCCTCGATTGTACGAGGTAATTCGCATGTAAATGTTATCAGGATTATCCTCGTCCTTGGCATACTGAGGAGAAAGAACATTAAGTCTCCTATCCGTATGCAAAATTTGGAACCGCACCTCAACGAAGACATCCCAGTATTTATCATCGTCAAACACGTCAGTATCCAATATCTCAAATTCGTCTTCCTCCCTCGTGCGTGCTTGGTTTTTGGTGACAAGCTCCTCATACGGGAAGGGTCGCTGGGGATACTTGTACAAGAACTTCATGTATGAATGCGTAGGAGTCGAATCAAGGTAGTAATACAATTCCTTGACGTCCTCTCCATGATTGCCTTGATGACCCGTAACGCCAAATAAGCGTTCCTTCAAGATAGGATCCTCTCCATTCCAGAGGGACAATCCGAGACAAAGCCGTTGGTGATTATCGGAAATCCCAGCAATGCCATCTTCACCCCATCTATATGCGCGAGATCGCGCGTGTTCATGGGGAAAGTGACTCCAAGCGTCACCATTGGCAGAGTAATCCTCGCGAACAGTAGCCTGTATTGCCGTCCTTCAGCATCAATGATTCCGTACTGTGCAAGATATGCGAGACATACCCATTGCCTATCACTCAGGTATGGGCCCCATCGCTTCCAGTGTTTTTCTCGCACATCATCTTGAATCAATCTCTGGCGCTCTGCACCTCTGTAATCGTGACCCAGCTGTTCGGCCAATCGCTCTCTATACGGACGCGGCGTATTATACGCGTCCGAACTTCTTGGCGACGCATCGGTGCTCTTTCTAGGAGGAGGCGTGCTTGTGGTCGGGTTGTCGGGCTTTGGGATGTTGATTGTCAAGGGCTTCTGCGACGAAGGGGGGAGGCCATCGATGTGGGACAGGTCGCCATCAACGGCGTCTCCACCTTCTTCATGAGGCAACCCCGCCGATGTCTTGCCAAACAACTTCTCCTGAACCTTCTTGACCGCGTTGGGCGCCATTATCGACGACGAGCACGAGGCTTTAGCAACGGCGATGGAGTGTTCGACGACGGGGGTCGATGGCGATATGGACAAGACGATAAGCTCCGACGTAGGTTAACGGTGACAGGAAAAGGAGACTGGATACAATGAGGTACACAGTTACGTCATCGGAAATAATAACTATCTACACATAAAGTTTCGAAAAGCACAAATGTGCGTTTATAAGATACCAAAAGAGGAGATAGCAATGTAGTGCTGGGGATAGGCAAGAAGTATTGTTTGCAAGGGGTATAGTATATATGTAACCATGCACGAAACAAGAGAAGGAAAAAAAGATTGCAGGTGTTCTACATATTATATGTGAGGAATGAATGTAACAAATGCAGAATAAAACTTTTCATAGACACCAAACCCGGAATTCGAAAGTCGAAAGGGACAAAGGCGTTGCAACAGGAATCAACCGACCAGCAATTGGACCTGTCGCACCAACTCCAATTTCTTTCACGAAAAAAGCACATGGGACCGCAAATCCCATCATCAGATTTTGTTTGCTCCAGCTGCAGTCAGTACCGCCTGCATCCAATCTTCATCTTCTTCGTCTTCCAATAAACCCAAATGATTCGACGAAGCGGTGGAAGTGGTAGAAGCAGTGGACCCCTGTCTCTGTCTCAGATAAGGCGAGCGTGCATCGCGCTCGGCAGATACAGGAGATGTCAAAAGCGACACCTGAGAACTGAGAGCTGATGCATAAAACGTTCCATCAGTTGTTCCAGTGGCAGAGACATCCTGCGAAAGAAGATCGTCCGAGGAATTCGACACGTCAACCCCAAAGTCAAAGGCGAACGACACCCCAGAGTCAATCTGCATGTCCAAGACGGGCGGTAGCAGAGAAGTGCTCGACTGTGGCGCAGTAACAGCAGACACCGGGGTGGACACAGTTGAGTCAGTCGCAGATCGAGGAGTAGTAGGGGTGTATGGTGCCCCGGGAGAATGCTGAAGAGGGATCGACGCTGTTCGCGACTTCGCATTGTGACTAACGGCACTTGAATTGGACCTCAGCGAAGCAGTGGAACGTTTGGTAAACAGTCGTCTAAGAGAGGGTTTCTTCCCTCTTAAACCTGGACTTTCAGGTAGGACAATGTCGTGTGCTTGAGGAGGGATAGGAGAAAAGGAAGGAAGCGAAAGAAGGGCTAGTGATCGACGCTTCTGAGGAGAGGGCGCAATAGGGTGACTTGATGGGAATTGCACAGGGATATTGGGATTAATAGTCAGATCAGGGATAGAATGCCGTCCGTCTTCGACCCGGACGACAAGTGGTGCACCTTCGTTAATCTGGGGCAGATCTGTTCCCGACGATTTCCTGCTCAAACTTCCCTTCACATCGATTATAGGAAGATGTGATAGAGAAGGATGGCCAGAGCTTGAAGTGGGCGTGGCGACAGATTCAGCAGACGAGGACAGAGGCGGAGGAGAGGAAAAGGAGGACTCTTGAGAAGGAATCTCGATCTCTTGGGTAGAGGATAGTGACGAGGAAGAGTAATGACTACGGCTGTCCAAGTAAATGGTTGGCACAGGGGGACGATCGCTTAAGGATCCTGCCCTAACGACAGCATCGACTTCCGTTGGCAAGGAAGCACTCTCAACAGACGCATGATATTCAGAGCTAGGCTGTTCCAACGGGACACTCTGGACGCTTAGATCTTCGCCGCCGATGTCTTCAGTGTTTTCTTCCTCATAGTCCATGTCGCTGTTTGGGCAATCGGAACCGTTGTCCGCGGGGATGTCAATTACCGGAGATTCCTGCTTGATATCCAAAACCACCGTGTCGCTCGGCGGATCCCAAATGTCTCTGGTCTCGCACAGTGCTTTCAACAGAGGCGGGCTCATGTTGAGACTTGGGCAAAAAACGAGTAACAGGTTGCTGAGAGGCATCTTCGTGTCTCTGGTAGCTTGATAGGTCGCTTTCATCAATTGAACCACAGTTAGAATCAAGTCTCTGTTCTCCTCCGGAAGCCGAGAGATCAGAGATCGGAGGGACTTGACCAATGTCTCGGACGCTGGCGGCATCCCATTGAACGAGGGCATCGCCAATGTCGAAAGGGAAGGTGGTTTGCGCATTGGCATGTTCATTGCGGCCCTGGGATTTGAGGGTAACCCTGCCGTTGTACTGGTTATATTGGTAGAGATTGCAGGGCCAGGGGAATTTGTCTCCAATTCTCGAGCGAGTGCGATCTCGAACAAAGGATGTAACCTCTGTGTCAAAATTGACTCCGGAACTACATAGCCATATCAGAATCTTCCTAATTTCTTGTTAATCTGCAAAAATGACTCACGTTCACGTAGGTAAGCCTTGAACACAGATGCCACAGCGTGAGGGTCCAGGTCCCCAGGAGTGCAACTCGTCATGTCATAGTCGACGCCTAAACACCGTATCAGCTACCTGGGGAGAAATGACACACGTCGCACAACTTACCTGTGTCAAACTCTGACCGCAACTTTGACACATGAGATGCTCTGCCGCTGACACTACAGAACTCGGAGTCAGCAATGCGGCCAAAGAACTAGAGAAAAGCGTATATTATCAAAGGAAAATTGGACATACCGGAACAGCCCTTCTTCCTGCACGCCCCACATCAACAAATGCTGCGCACACCTCGTCACCAACGCGGGCAATCTCCTCTGCTCGAAAGCTTTCACCAACCGCTCCCGTTCTCCTTCAGGTTTCCCAGGATCCCTTTCTTCGGATATCGAAATCACTGCCCTCGTTCGACTGACAACCGTCTTCAAGTCTTTACCAAACACAAGCCCAGCAGCCCCATCCCCATTCCTGTCTATCATCAACGGACCTCTTAGCAAAACACCCAACACCGGCCCACTTGAAGGGAAGAAGGCATCTGATTCAGAAGTACTGGCGCTGGTGATACTCGACGACAGGCTATAGGCCCCAGATGGCGCGTTTGGAGTCCGTCGATTTTTGCGATCTTTGTGTTTCTCCTTCATAGGCAATTGCACTCGGTGCACAATGTCGCCGAAGCCGCCGCTCAAACTGGTGTTTCCACTCTTCAGGCTCGACGCCAATGACGACTGATTCGAATTAGTCCGACCAAGAGGTATTCCCTGCCCATGATCCATCTGAGATTGCGATGACCAATGGGAACCAGCATCTCTGCTTGAGGCAGATGACGAATAACCAGATCCAGACGAAGACGTATTGAGCCCCCATTTCTTACCGAATCCGCCAAGTTTCTCGGCAGCTCGCTTAGCTAGACCTGCTGCTGGTGCAAGACTGCTAGTAATACTAACGGTTGTGGGACGTGGTGACCCATAGGGTTGGGCAGCTGATCGGCCAAGTCAGTTATCAAACGAAGATAAAAGATAAGTGAAAGGAAGACTTACAGTTCGGAAGGGGTAGCATAGCTGAAGGGGGTGGGAGAGTTGAGTTGCGCGATGGATTACCAGTCGGGCTAGTTGCCCAGGCAGCGAGACGTCCACGTAGGTTCGAGGATGAGCCTTGCTGTTCAGGCTGAAGTGACTGATTAGAGCGGTTGCGGGGGTCAATTTGAAGGGTTGACGGGTGTGGATATGTGCCACCGGATTGTGGCGTCTTCATTGGAATGGGAGAGTGGCTTTGCCCACCATGAGAATGGACAGTGTGTGGTTGGTGTGGTAACGCCCGTGTTGAATTGCTGAAGTCTCTCTTAGTGGGTGATGGAACCGGTGGTGAGCGCGGGCGTTGGTAGAGGGCTTTCGTTGTGGAAGTTGCTACTGCACTAGATTCCGATATCGAATATGACAAAGGGACCACATCAGTCCCATTGTGAGTTTTCCCGCTGACATGAACAAAAGAGGGTGCAACCTGCGGCGTTCCTGAGCCCAAGATGCCGACGTTCAGAGATATAGAACGTCTGTTCTGCTGTTTGACAGAAGGCGTAGGCGACGTTTTGACGTTCGTCGTTCCATACGACACCGGAGCGGGTTGCCTTGGTTGACCAAATGCAGCCTCCTCCTCGCCATCCTCTTCCACCATGACCCCAAAATCCATGTCAGCCGTCAAGGTACTCCATCGCTTGTTACCACCACCGATTGAACCTGGCCCACCACTTGGAACAACGGTATAAGCAGATTGGAACGATTCCGCCATGGATACCGGGCGGGATGTTCGGGTGTTGCCATTCGCGGCTTGACGGATAGTATGGTGCCCGATCGTCGAGTCGCTTTTACGCCACGACTCTTTCGCCTCACTACTTGCTCTCCTTTCACCGTCTTTCTCCTTCTCCTTCTCCTTCTCCGGTGAGGTTGGTACAGATGTTGTCCCTCCAGGCACCGATGCAAGGGGAACGGATGATGAAACTGGACTGGCGGGTGGTGGTAGGTCTGCTCGCTGTTCTCTTGGCATGGTATCTTTAGCGGAAGTGGCACTTTTCTCCTCCTGGATGGGCAAAGCCCTCATGAAATCGACCGCAGAAGATATTCCAGGGCTCAACGTCATGAGTGATGTCCGGTTGTGATTGCTGTGGTTGATATATTGGGGAGAGGGAGGGTGCAACGGCGAGTGCGAGTCGGAAACGGAAGACGTTGGGTTTGGAGTCTCCTCGGCTTTCTTGTCCTTTGTGGTGCTCGATGGCAAACTGGCAGAAGATAAAGGTGAAGTCATCTGTCTGCTTGTGCCTTTCGCCTGACCGACTGAAACAGGGGCAATGGTTTGAACAACTCGCGAAGCCTCACGAACCGAACGATCAGCAACTCCTAGCTGCGCTTGAGATGGTCTCTGTGATACAGCACCTCCATCTTGCCCATGTCGTCCAAACACTGTTGTGGCATCCTCCGACTTCTTTCTTCGTCCAGCAAATTTGCGCATCAACTTGGTCGCACCGCTCCCAAATGAGCCCGCCATCGTTGTTGCAGTGCCTGGCTGACCATTCGAGGCAGAAGAAGGCGCTAGTGATGTATTTAAAGCGATGATCGGGGCTGGCGGATACGATCGTGAAGTGAATGTCTGAGAAGGTTGGTGTGACGGTGAACGAGCACGAACTGCTCCTGGTGCGGATGTCTGAGTAGCATGTGTGATCGCCGATGAGGAGGCGGCACGAGCGGTACTACCAGGAGGCGCTAGGTGACCATGCACATTCTGTGACTGAAGACGTTGCTGTTCAATTGGTCGTTGCGGTTGTGGTGCATGTGCTGGTGCCGCCGAAGATGAAGATGAAGACCCTGGTTTGCTCTGACTGCTACCCATTGACAGAGTCGGGACAGGAGGTACGTTCTCAAAAGAGAAACTTCGGGCAGAAGTGGGAAAGTGCCGTGGCGACTTGGGCGGAGGAGCTGGTGGTGCGGTCGATTCGGGCGGCGATGCAAGGTCGATCCGTAATGGGACCGGAGAAGGGGAAGGACGGAGAGACGTCGAAGGTCCAGGAAGGGAAGAAGAAGGAGTAGGCTCAACCCAACCAGGTGAGCTCGCAGTATTATCAACGGGCTTCGTGTACGATCTCGCATCCAATGGGGGTGATGATGGTGGATTATTCTTGCTTGTGTGCGAAGGCAACGAGGCAGCACCACTTGTAGGGTCTACGGCGGTCGAGGGACCAAATTCTTGGGGCTGTTGACTGGCCGCGGTGCCGTTGCCCTTGCTATTGTGACTGGCAGAGGGCGCAACGGCAGGATTGTTCAATCCACGGGTAGTGGCAGCTTTTGTGATATCGGATTGAGCCGCAGGGGCAGCTAAGCAGTTCCAACTTGGTACATCATTGCCACTGCCTGACGATGACGATACCGCGCTGAGTTGGGAGCCTGAAGTTGTGACAGGTTCGGAGGAATTGAGATGCGACATCATCCTCCTATACACTCGGCGCCTCAAGCCTGGCTATTTCCTCTAATGGTCTGGTGTCAATGCCAATCCGGCGGCGAAAGGCTGAATTAGGATTAATTCTGCACGGAAAACATGTCAGCCAGGTTTAGATCCATGATTGAAGACAAGTAAAGCGAAATTTGAAGACTACAGATAAGGGATACAGAATGAATGGAGGAAACGGCGCCTGCTTTCAGACACGCTTAGGACACGAGGGCTCCGAACAAGTGACTCCGTATGACCTCAGCCTCAAGGCCAATAATAAAAATGAAAACCAATGGGGAATATGAGGAAGTACCAAGGCCATATACGCCGTTATGAACGAACTGTAAACAACGTTATGATGCAGTTCTTCACGAGGGCCACGGCTACCCCTGAAGTGTCACAGAAGGCACTGTGCATGACTTGCAGCAGGGACGAAATTTATAAACTAGCGGTCAAATGATACTCACAGATAATTTAACGAATGCCCAATGGCCGGGACCTTAAAGAATATCTGAGAAGTCGAAGGACGGTGGTGCGCCGACGGCTAGTTGGTTGATACGACGAAAACCAGAATAGTTCGAATAGATATGGATGTTTGCTATAGTTCCTGACTGGCGAGCATTTGTCCTCGTCCTGGTCGACGTTGGGGACGACTGGGGGGTGTGGATGATGATAGTCGGGGAGAAAAACAACGGTTTGGTCGTCGTCGCTGACACCGCCAGATCACACCGAGCCGGAAGCTGTCCTTGAATGTGAAATGTCACCACGGTGATCACGCTACCACTCCCCAATGTACTCACGACTTCCAAGGCTTCCGCAGTCGATGCTGTGGTTTACGCAGAGAAAAGACGATTGGTAAAGGTCGTGGAGTATCTGAGCTACGCTACAGAGATATCCCGCGATAATGGCCTTTCTCGTTCTTCTATACACCCAGCTGGCCCCCATCGAATGATCCAACAGAATGAAGAGTCATACAACAACTTCTCATGCATTGTATTTTCAAACAAGCTAATCGGTCAACTGACCCTCCAACCCGGACCTGACAATCTTCTGATTCGACACTATTGTGAAGAAACAAAAGAACTGTCAGAAGGGGACGCTACCTTTCGTCAGTAAACCAACCGAAACCAAGTACTACTTGTTGATTTCATGCCAAGGCTGCACTGGCCATTCCTATGTATAGATTGGTAATTGAGGCATAATCGTATGTACCAGTAATAAGTAAGTATCTTCCGGGGCGTCCAATACTTATGATGCACATCATACTGTCACCATCGTCTTCTAAATTGATTGATACTATCAAGCCAACAATGTAAAAGAGCTCACTTATGTACTATCAGGCTCGTGGACTAGGCAACCGGCCATTCAAAGGCTATATAAGTAGCAAGCTAGCTATACCAACTGGAGAAATACATGGTAAGTATCCAATCGACAAGCAACGAAGCCGAAACAGCAGTAGCGGCGTTCTGCCGATAGATTCGGGAGGAGGATTCGAGATTGCCGTCCAAAACGCTCAGTGATCTACCGTGCACCATGCCTCCACCCTCAGCCGCAAGAATCAGGTCCTGATGCATATCGTGGAGACTGTCTTTGAGCCTTCAGGTAGCAAGATGATCGATCACCATGATATTCTTGCACTGTGAAAGAAGTATATCTGTCACCGCAGTATTTTTCTATCGACAGTCCCCTTGACATATGTGACAGTTCAACATCGGAATGACGGTCATCATCGCCGTGGACAAATAACCCAAGCTTCGCGAAGAACCAGAAATTCGAAGAAAAACCCCTGGTAGGAAGCCAGCATGTCTAAGCATCCTCGCCCAGGTTGATGCACCTAAGATCCACTGGGAGGCGAACGGAACGCGATGACCGATAGCCAAGAAGCTATGAAGATCCGCAGTGAAACTGCCCCACAGATCTTAGCCGTGGCGGTCCTGGAAGAGGTCAAGGACATCAATCGCGAGGCCATCGCCAGTCCCATGTAGATCCTGGACTGATGTTGATCCTAGCCTCGTTTTCCTTGTGCGTTGTGGTGTGTTGTTCGATGGTGGAAGTAACCCGATCTCCGAACTTAGGATAAGGAGGAGCACTTGCCATGCAGGTCGTGTAGTTGTTCATATGCAGTCCCCATAGGTTGAACGGTTGCCGATGGAACCAGCCTGGTAACATCGTACCAATCAGCCCAGTCCTATATGGAGTTCAGAATTCGAAGGTGAAAGAGATCTCCCCGGTGCAATCAATGGCTCGCCGCTTCATACCGCAGCTTCAAGAGAGATAATGGTGCGATAGGCTCGATAACAGACGTAGAAGCAGAAGGGAGATAAGCCGGGGGGCTCTCGGAACGGAGACAAAAAGTCGGAGACACGTGATGTGGAACACCGCATATGCCTGGCAGTTGGAGTTGGGTTAGCCACCATCCCCTTTGCTTTCGGCTCTCATCGTCTGGTTCTCCCGGAACAGCCCTCGTCGTCGCGGACTATCCTTGGGTCGTCCTAGATCCTTACAAGCCCGATAGACTATACCCTTCTTCGTTGCGGAATCCTCGATAACACCACATTCATCACTACAATCCCTTGGCACGTTGGCATAGACTGACAGTCATTCGTTTTCGACGCTTTTCGACCACCTGTTCATGAAACAGGTTATTCAATCTATATCCGACACATATCAGGACTACCACTATGAGCGTTTCAAGTGCTTCAACAACGGCCTCAGCGTCTTCCAGCAGTATTTCAACACCATCACAGGCCGATAGCTCCAACCAGGTCGTCGAGGCGCCAGCGGCCAAGACTATCCTCTTTCTGAGTCCACAGGTGGCATCATATTTCGTCGGTATGTATCAAGACCAATCTATCACTCCAATGACTGACCTTCTGTAGCCGGAGGATGTGCGGGTGCAGCATCGAGAACAGTAGTCAGTCCTCTAGAGCGGCTAAAGATCATTCAGTATGTCAAACCTCCTCCGTTCATTGCCTTTTTCATTTCAAACCATTCGTGGATATTTTTCATTAACGTGGTCAATGTCACTGACGTCCTGCGCGCTTAATTATGGAATTTCTTCCGTTTTTACTCTGGTACTTACGTACCTGCAGACAAGTACAACCTCGGGGAACGGATGCACAGTACAAAGGAGTTTGGCGTAGTCTCGTACGAATGTGGAAAGAGGAGGGGTTCAGAGGGTTCATGCGGGGCAATGGTATCAACTGCATACGGATCGTTCCTTATAGGTGCGTCTTCTGCCTCTCATCAAACCTTAGCCCGGAACTTAGGCCGGGATCCCCCTTTAGCGCTGTTCAATTTACCACCTATGAGCAACTAAAAAAGTTGTTCACATCTCATGGCATGAAGGAGCTGGACACCCCAAAGCGGTTAGCAGCAGGTGCACTGGCTGGTATCACCTCAGTCTGTACGTCTGCCATGCCAAACTCATGTCTCATCAAACTTTTATCCAACTTTTAACTCAGGCTCTACCTATCCCCTCGATCTGGTCCGATCACGACTGTCAATAGCCACCGCCTCAGTCAACTTCACTGCCCCTCAACCGCTGCCTGCCGGTGCATCTGCTGCAACGAGCGCATCTTCATTGCAAACGGCCGCACCTTCCCTCTCTTCAGCATATCACACCTCGTCGTCTGTGCGTGCCGCTGCACCAGCGTCGGCTTCAAAAGCAGCAACCAGCGCGATCACCTACACAGCACGGGATCTGACGATATGGGGCATGACACTAAAGATTATGCGTGAAGAGGGTGGTATCCGTGCGCTCTACCGTGGATTGATCACGACAGCCGTGGGCGTAGCACCTTACGTCGGCATTAACTTTGCCGCGTATGAGTTTCTGAGGAGCGTCATCACGCCCCCTGGCAAAAGCAGTGTCGCGCGGAAACTGTCTTGTGGCGCCCTGGCAGGGTCCATATCCCAAACTCTGACATACCCATTCGATGTCTTGAGGAGGAAGATGCAAGTTACCGGGATGCAGAACGGTCATATCAAGTACGATGGAGCTCTTGATGCGTTGAGGAGCACTTTGAAGGTGGAGGGTGTGCAGGGCTTGTATCGAGGTCTATGGCCCAACTTGCGTATGTCGTTATCTCGGATCTATGGCTAACTATGGACCGACTATATTTTCAGTCAAGGTCGCCCCAAGTATAGCTACCTCGTTCTTTACCTACGAACTGGTGGGTATCAGTTAACCTTGATATATAGACGGGCTAACCTTTCATGTTTAGGTCAAAGAGTTCTTGCTACCAGCCTAAACCTGAAACTAGTACTCTCCTTGTCGCGCGATGCCGGGTCTGAAAGGCACCACCTATGAAAACCTTTTCTCGATCTATTCGCACGACTTTCGGATCTCGGGACACTCCGTCTCGATTTCCATTGGATCTACTACTAAAACCTGGACGTTAATATCAGCGCGTTCCCGTCGGCGTGGTGACTACTCGCTCATAGAAGGGGAAGGAAAGATAAGAAGGATCTCATTTAGATGTACGTATAGTGCCGTAGCTCATTTGTTGACGCATTTATCTATTATGGTACATTCGACATATCGTAACCCTATGCTACCTTACATTGCGACTTATTTGCAACTGATCACTCAAGGAGCCCTTCCCAGTTCAATCCGAGTGCTGAGGGGTCCTGCCCCCGAACAGCGCCTTCAATGGCTTCGGCAAGTTCGCGGAGGGCCAATACATCATCCGACAACTCTGCTGGGTGCAAGCGATTATTCAAATCCGAACTAGACACTCCCAGGGCCTTTTGCAATGCCTCTTCTCTGTCACGGCCTCGCAGTTTGTCAATTGACCCCAGCAATGCCGGAAGATTTTGGTGTTTTAATAACACTTTTCTGACATCTTGAGATGTTGCTGCAATATTCAAGACTAAATCTTATGCTTAAGAGGATGGAGGTTAACCCTCACCGATGGATTCGTACTGGTGAAGTTGCAAGACTTTTGGGTCGTCTCTTTTAAGTGGATCGGGATATGCGGATTCCTCAGGGACGTATGGCCATTTCAAAGAGGTCAGAGGACGCAGTACCACCGGATCCTCAAGTGGCGCCTCTTCTTTCTTCATGTCACCTGGATTCCTAATGAACATCAAGTTAAAACCGGGATTGCACTACGCACTGTTGGGACTTAATAGCTGCGTCACGAGCTTCTCCAAGTTATCCTTTTGCTCGCAAGCCGACGCTACCCATCTGGTTCAATTTAAGAACCATATATTAAAACTCAAAAACGCACCTTTGTGGTTTTTATAACATGGAACTGAGCAACTACTCCCAACCATTAGCAACAGAGACCTGGACCAAGAAACTGAACCGACTATACAATTCTGCATTGAGCACAAGCATATTTCGACGCATTCGTCGAGCATACTTGGCATACTTCTGGTTCTTGTTTTTGTGGAGCCATGGTCCGGTCGTTTTCAGCTTTCGAAAATAGAGAACGTCGAGGTCATCGTAAACCTTCTGGTCGACCGTCGCACTAGGGATCATCGGCCACACCGGCTCCGGGCCCATTGTACTCACTTGTTTGTCTCATTGATCACGGCGCTTGCCGAATCGACACACGAGCGCGCTAACTTCTGGCGCCCGACTCTCGATCGACTCGGAATCCACGTGAGTGTGTGCTGTTCCTGGACAAAGACTGTAAGAATGGATTGGAGGTCGCCCCTTCATTACTGAGACTCTCCGAGTGGGGTTTTCTCATGTGGTCAGCAGTCTCCATGGGTTGTTTTAGACCCCAAGAAAGCACCGTCGTTCACCAACCTACGGGTGTTGTCAGCCATGAGGTCGCCTCATATAGCACTCATCTCCTTCGCTCTGCTGTCCATCTTCACCAGCTCTACTCTGTCGCATAAGCACGAGAGGCGTCACGGTACTCATGGGCACGCAGAGATACTGCGTCGGGCCACGCGTTGTCCACCTGGGACATATTCGAGTACAGGGAATGACCCTTGTACAGACTGTCCTCCCGGTTCCTATTCCAAGGGTAAGCATCAGGTTACTCTTGTACCAAATATTTGGTTTATATCACTCTGTAGAGTATGGTAGAACGTCCTGCATCCAAGCAAGGGCGGGTTACTATGTCCCGACAAAAGGGGCGAGCTATGAAATGTCCTGTAATCCTGGGACCTACAGTGCTAATGCGGGGTCCTCGTCCTGCAGCTCATGCCCCGCTGGGGCAATGTGTCCTAGCTATAATACCCATTCTCCGCAAAAGTGCTCTCCTGGACGATACTCCACTGGCGGTCTCATGACATGTGATTTGTGCCAACCTGGCACATTCAATACCATTCAAGGAGCGACTTCCTGCTGCCCTTGCCCTCCTGGCTGTTTCAATGTGAGCAAGTCGCAGACTTATCTGACGTATAGACTGACTTTCGTTTCCATTCAGTCCCAAACGTCAAGCACAAATTGTCAAAAGTAGGATTCATCTTAGATAATTCTGGTTACTGTTTCGTTCTGACCGAGGTCGGACAGATGCCAAAATGACCGCCCCTACTCGGACCCTGGCTCCTCATCTTCTGGTAAATGCTCCTCAACCCCAGGACGATACAAACCTTCGAGTAACTGCCAAGAAGGAGGAGATGGGACCTGTGGTAAGCCCGTATTCCATCGCTTCTTTTTTCACGATATCCAATTCATCATGGTGGTGCCCCTGCAGCGCAAGTGACCATATTGAACACTACTCTCCCAAAGAGATCCTTGGTTACAGCAGATTGCAAAGCATGGGAAAAGCCCTGTCCTGTCTACCGTGGATATAACATCATTGACTGGCGATGTACGGATGTCCGTAGAAATCTGGAGTGTGTCCATTCCCGACATTTTTTCTCATCAACTACGGACTAATTTGTCTGTGGAATACTAGATCTTGTGGGGGATGCGTACCGGCTTTCTCGAATGGCGTTCCGAGCGCTGACGGTGGAAGAGACTGCAGTGCCATTCCTTTCGTCGATGAGGTACAGTGCATCGGAGGGAAATGCGTAATAGGTACGAAATATTCCTCTGTTTCACTTCTCTCGCCTTACAAACATCCACCCTTCAATTCCAGGCTCCTGTCAACCAGGATACGTCGTCGTCTCTCAAGATGAGGACTCGTGCGCCAAATCTTCTGCTTCCGATTCTTCTACTTAAAAGGACCGTCTCGATCTATATATACTACCCTAATGATTTATCATTTATTGATTCGGTGCATTGATATCCGCGGTTTCCTTATATGTTCTCTAGATCTCGGGAGTCGTCTTAAGTGCTGTAACCAGAGCCATCGCCCGTTGCTGCCTCATAAGACACAAGGCTTGCAACTCTAGGCAACTCTACGAAGTCATGGCACTTCGCATCGTCGATCAGACAGCATAAACGGGAACTGTCAAGATATAATCAATACGATGACACAATACTTTGTACGGTGTCCATCTTCCGACAGTGGAGCGGTGCCTAGCGGTGCCAGGCAGAATCTTGCTATAGTAATTGATCCTGTCCACCGACTACCTATGAGAGATCTCATATCTGTTTTCAATCGCTATATTAGGCCAGTTCTCATGTTTCTAGACTGCCCGAGTTTCAACTTAAAAGCTCAGAATGGACCAAGAGCCCTTACCACTGGAGCAGACTAGACTACTAAGCCCCTTTAACGGACCATTACTATGATATCAATCACCATTGATCAGAGAGAAACCTGATGCTGGTCGCTGGTAACACGCTCAGCTAGAACAAGGCTACGTACTTCCATAATCGCGATTATCATGATACGATGAACTGCCTCAGAGTCTCACGGGCGCCGGCGCTAAATTCGCTTTGCGGATCCGAGGAGTGTTTATATAGCGATGTTGAGTATCCACAGCATACACGGCCCCCACCGAATACTTCGTCGTAGCCTCCCAGCTCTCTTTCATGCCTGAAATCGAATTTACATTTGAAGATACGTCTCCCTATCTGCAGTTCTCTGAGAACTGGGATTCTGGAAGGTCTGGGTCTGACGGAGAGGTGGACAGGAAAGTTCAGGCCTAGGCAAGCTTGTGTTCCGTGTAATAAAAGACTAATATTTCAGCATTATTTGCAGTTATTCTGAAAGCTCCTTTATGGCCACTGAGACAATTAACGCCACCATGTCGTTCTCTTTCGTTGGATCAGAAGTCTCTATCTTTGGCGCTCGTCGTCGCAACCATGGGCAATACGAAGTTCAGGTGGACAGCGGTTCAAGCTTCCAGTCATCTGGGGTGCCCTTGGATGAATCCGAAGATATGGATCAGCCACTTTTTCAGAGGAAATTGAAGACTGGGCTGCATACCATTACTCTGAGAAACCTGGAAAATGATAAATTCCTTGATGTGGACTATGTGAGAACCTCTCTATTGAAGATCATCCAGCTTAACAAAGGAGGCAAAAAATAGGTCTCCTTAAAGGCAGAGGTCGGGGAGGGGAGCAGCTACGAATTGACAACCATTCAGGACACAAAAACAAACGGGGAAGTACGGTTTTCATACACTCCTCAGTCAGCCTGGCAGACCGTGACCCGACTGCCGAGTACTCGGTTTTTCGGCGAATCTGGCCAGTATGTTCTGCATTCTTGAGCTGGCTTTGCTTAGGCTCATGCCAACTTTGACTTTCCTTTAATGAAGTATAACGAACAAGACGGAGTCCGTGGCTACTTTATTCTTCGAGGTGGGTACTCGACCAATTATACTACATGACGGTCTGTTACTCATCGATCCACGTTCAGGGTGAGCATATTCCATCGGGGTCTGGCATAAGTTGACGATGTCCCCCCCCCCCCGCCGTGCGTGTAGGGCATGCCGTTGCACTCTATGGCCCTAGCGGCCCGAACTTCGCGGCTGGGTACACTGTAAGCCTGAATAGAGATACTCCTCAACGGTTCTCGGCCAAGCGCCGATTTGTCCGCAGCCAACAACTCCTGTATTTTGCTTCTGGCCTAGATGGCGGGTCGCAAGAGATCAGTATTGCATTCTCCGGAGCTCCTGGAGAATTTTTGGCCATTGACTTTGCTAATGTTTATCGTGGTACTAACGAATCCTCGCCAAGGTAACACTTGGTATCCTCTTTGCGTAGTTGTAGCTAACTCCAAAGGTTTGTTTAAAGCTCGAGAAATGGTCCCAGTCCAGGCATTGTGTTCGGACTCACGTTCAGCAGCTCAATTGCTTTCTTGTTGGTTATGACGTTTGTGGTCCTCCTCCTCCGCCGTCAATTTGGCTTCTTTTCTTTCTTCTCTGGTCCGAAACTCTTTTCTGATACTAAAACGGTGCCACCTTCCGAGTCTTTGCCTTCGAACATGTCTTTCACAGAAATCTCCACCCAGTATGCCAGCACATCTTACGGTCCCTCCAGCGTGGCACCTTCGACAAGCAATCACAGAACAATGCGCTCACAGTCGCCCTGGAGTCGGTCATCGTTATCCTCCGTGAGAGTTTCCTTTATGAATCCGACACAATTTTAAATCTTGCTCATTGCCTTCTGCTGTAGCGTACTCGTAAGGCAAGGCAAAGACAGTCAAACATCCTCAGCAATACTCCATCCTCTCCTCCGCTACCCTCGATCCAAGATGTCGACTTCAACAACCGCTCGAGTTTCTCTTCGGACGTAGAGGGCAAAACAGTAGACATTCACGGATACTACTCCAAAGAGAATGACGTGAGGCCCCAAAGGATACCGAAAATTCCTGCGGCAGCTCGTATTCGAGGATATACATAGCCGCGATGCACTACACTCTCACTTTGAGCTCTACAAACGCACGAAATTTCCCGGGTATATTATCTTATTAATCCTAATTTGTACCAGACGGATAATACTAAAGTAATAGACATTAGATACACAAAGTTTGTATTTGAAACAGATATACAACACTGTCAATGGCGGCCCCAATATTTGCAAGTAGTAATACAAAGTTGTCTCCAAGATTATAATGTACCCAACTGTCTTCATCGAAACAATGATAATCACCATGGTCTCCAACATATCGAACCAGGAGACCCCATCAAAAGGGGTGCACAAGACGCTAAGCAGTGGCTTGGAAAAGGGATGCTTGTGGCGCAGGGTCGTTCATGCTGTACGTTGGAGGCGGCGGGTTGTTTACTGAACTTGACAATGCTCCCTCTTCTTCAACAGGGCTAAAAGCTTGATTTGCAGCAGCAAATGCAGCAGGAGTCTCGCGCGACCGTCCTCTCTGAGGAGGCGATTGGAGTTGCGGTGTTTGTTCCCTGCGACCCTTTTCGAAGCCACGAGGATGGATCGTGATTTCCTGTGACCCTGAGCTTGGTGATGACGCAGGAACCGACTAGAGTAAGTGGACATTCCATGAGCCATCACCCACATAGTAAAGAATTGTGAGCAATACCTACCACGGGTGCATCAATATTCTGGTGTTCCTGGATCACCTGTTCCCCCGAAAGTGACCTTCGCGCTGCTGTAGGAGTCACGGTCGTGATGAGTGAGCCGTACGAAGGTTGTGTCTGTAAGAGGTGGCCACCGCCAGCATTGGTTGTTGGAGTAGGAACCGTGGGTATATTCGTATATTGGAACGGTTGTACGACCGAGTCATTCCCAGATTTTGGCTCATCCAAAAAGCCAAAGTGGAAATCGCGATTGTTCCTGCGTGCGTAGCGAAGGAGAGCCAGGAAAAAAAGGCCGGCGACTAGAGTAAGACAGGCGATGAGGGATCCGACAGTTATCCCAACAATTGCGCCAGCGGACATGCCACTGTTACTGGGGAGTACTATTTAACAACTATGGGACGTATTAAGAAACTTGACGGTAACATACCTAGGAGTCGTAGATTGGGTAGCTCTAACAGATGTCATTAGTTTACGGGTATCCCTCCATTTTCAGTTCGTCTTAGCGCTTACCGTCCAAGAAGTGAGGGAGCGGTATAAACTTGCGCATAGTCGACCGCGAAATTCATACCCTCCCCTTCAAAGGGATCGACCGTCAGATTAACCGTGTGACGGCCGGGACCCAGATCAGCTTTATGGTATAGCATGATATTTGGCCTAAAGGTTGGCTTGTTCGTCGTAAGACTTTCGGGTAGTTCATTCGAGTCGATGATCACAGTATATGGAACGCCAGTAGGACCGACGGGTCCAAAGAACGACACGGCATCTCCTTCAAATGAAAAGAGGAAAAAACTACCACCAGTAGAAGTGACACTGTCCACCAATAAGCACGTCATGTAATCTGCGAAGAACAGAGATACTTACTGCCCAGTGCCCCCCGAGAAAGTCGACAAGTTTGCCGGATTATTAGCCCATGCAGATGCAGGCAAGTACTCGAAGGACGAGTCGGAATCTTGAAACGTAACGACAATAGCCTCTTCATCGTCCAATCCAACAGGGAAAGTCCACGTAACCTACACCACACAGAACCAGTTGAATATAACCAGAAACGATGACCTGAGCACGTACAAAATCAAGGTCGATTGACCTATTATTACCCATAGTAGCGAACTTGACAGACCGAGGTTTTATTTCTTTCCAGCTTGTAGAATAAAGCAGGGTCTGAAAGACGTTAGAGGCACTATTACCATCGCGGGGCTGGTATATTTGATCGTTGACGGTGACTTGGTATTGTCCGTAGTTAGTACGTTTGGCGCCGAAGATCTCCACCGCGGAACCTGTGAAGACAAAGGTCGCGCTTTCGCCGCTAGCGATAGCAGTCATATAGTTGCTTTGAGAATATCTTGAGTTGGGGAGAGGGTCAGTGTGAGAACAACAAGGGGATGCGGTGGGAGTCGCACTGGTCCATAGAAGGATCATCTTTCGAAGATCCTGGTTTCCAGCCTTCGGAATAGGTTAGAAGAGGGGAGTTGTCCTCAATGGCTAGAGTGATATTCGGCATTTCTGTGGGGAGAAAAGGAGAGAGGGAGAGAGAAATGGGGGGTGTGGAATGCGATGGAATGAAGGTCCTGGTCAGGATCTGGCGAGCCGGCTCATTGGGTATGGGAGCAGGGGTAGGGTATTGTGAAGTTCCCATTTTCGGCTCTGTATTGTATGTGGGCGCGTACAAATAAAAATACCTTGACATCATATTTGTTGTGTGACTTGACCATCACAAGCTGTCTGTGCACAGGTCCAACCATCCCATGTTTTATTTCTTATCTTGCACATAGTAATCGCTTTCTCTTGTTGTCCCTGGCGAACCCGCGCGCATTTATTGTCTTCGCATTTTTTCGCCGTCCTGAATATCTCAGTCTTGACCATAGCGTAGTCTGTTTAGCAGGGTCTATCGGGAACTTAGCTCCTTGAGCTTATGTGTTGTTAGCACGAAAATGGATGGCCTCGCAAACTGGATGCTGAGCTCCAAACCCCGCTATTCAGTGAAACCTGCGAAAGGTTTATTCAGACGTCCCAGGGGCCGGTGATATGGATATAGGTACGATAACCCATATCTGGTGCTTTGACACCAAAGATATACAGCATCGCCCATTGAAGATCACCCAAGAAGCGCAATCATAGGCACGCGGAAAGAACGTCTTCGACGAGAGGAGCTTGCTTCTTCTGATTGTGATGCGAGCTTAATTCTATACCTGCAATACCCACGGTTCATAACGTCCAGCGCCAGCTTGGTTCTTTAACAGGCCAGGGTAGTCTTGGAATGCTGTTGAAACAAGTAACAAATGTTGATTGAACAGTGAAATGAGGGCATCTTTCAAATGCCAACAGAAAATGTCTCGGAACTCGGGCGCGTAAACATGGACGCTCACTCGATTGGCAGATCCCGATCACTCGGGACGCCATGTTCATATGATCTTCATATGATCTCTATGGATAGCCTCAGCGATCGAAGAACCTAACTAGCACGGAGCACCAAGCAATTGAGGATTCATTTTATCCTGCAGCGCACCATACATTGCCATATCGATCCTGAGCCTCCCCAGTCATCCCCTCCCTCTCATCACCATCTTTCCCATCAATGTACCCGATGCCATAACTAGCCGCGCCGTTGAATTGTGATGAAGGGCATTTGAAGCCAAGGAAGGGTGGACAGGCTCGGTCTACGGAATTGCACGTTTCAATGCATGGAAGCAGCATTTGATAGGGGCTCCCAAATGGAGGCAAATTGGTATTTCGAGATGGAGCGGAAGTCTGCTGGGGCACGAGGGCCGAAAGAACCTGCTGCTTGCCGTTCTTCGTGGCACCCAAACCAGTAGCAGTGGGTTCTGCTTGCAGTGCAGTGAATGCATCTGGGTTCGATAGGCTGGGCTCCGAGCATCGTGGGAGGGACACAGCACAAAGCCATTTCCGGTATTCTCGTTGGCAGTCGATGCAATCCACAAGCGGGGAATATAGATCTCTACCACACGCAAATCGACCAAGGCTGACTGTAAAGTTTGTAAGATACGAACGCAAAGGTTCCTGAAGGGCTTCCGGAAGATTATCTCCGGTGTATATATCTGCACCGCCCGGTGGAGCGCCCAGTGGCATTGAATAGGCGATTCGAGGGCAGAAGGGCAGGTTGGTGACTAGATTGCAGGGGAATGCCGCTGATTTGGTTGCAAAGTATATTGGTCCGTGAACCTTCGTGGAATCGAGAATGTAGACAGTGTAATTGGTGGAGGGAGTGAGCCCACGGAGAATGTACTGCATGCGCCATCCATCTTCATCCCTCAGCCATGGGGATTCATCGGAAGTGAGTGCTCCTGTCTCTATTTCTGACTGCGTGGAAAGGAAGCACCTGGAGCGCGGGTAATCCGTGTTTCGTGTGGTAAAAGCCGATATGGTATAACTGTTTGAAGGTGGTGAATCTTGGGGTATATCGACGGGAAGCATGGTGTAGTTAGGATATATCGGTTTCAATGGCTCTGGGACCGAGAATGGCGGGGAAAAAAGAACGGCTTGATTCGATGTCGTATCTCCAAACAATGGGAGAGCCGACAGTTCTTCGTGCATTGGTTGGCCGATGTCAGATAATCCAACTTCGAAGGGTCCGCTTCCTTCTATCCGTAATACGCCTCCGTTCGGATACCTGCTGGTAAAGTACCCAACGCCACGTGAAAGAGATATTTCCACCGCGTCTGATCCTTCGCTAGGCCGCGAGTCGCCCGTGGAACTGGAATTGGATACGAGAAAGCGAAGGCCGGAATTCTGTGAACATACCGCCACAGAGAGGACTAACGATTCGGCAACAGGGATAGTAAAGCGCTGGCCGTTGGAAGAGGTCCCAGATACAGGTGTATTCAAAGGCAGCTGTCGCTGGGATTGTGCAGAGACAAGAATTAGGTCTAGCAAGCAGAGTAGTGTTGCTGGTAGAAGATTGCAAAACCTCATGGTTGATAAGGAAACGACTCTAATGACAAGTAACTCATGAGCAAAATACTGCCATTCTGAAGACATACGCTTACAGTTTCTGTATATTGTAGCCCAGACTAACGAAAGACCAGCTCTCTGCGGATTATGTGAGAGATGCACTGAGATGCACAACGAACGCGACTCTGATGAACCTTCAATCAGTCAGAGCCTTGGCGCCAGGGGCGTCTGATCCTAATAGATGCAAATGAAGCCATTCCAAAGCGCCACACAGTTTCTTTTCTCTTCTCTTTGACCACAATAGATTCAAGCTGCAATTCAAGTGAATCAAAACTAGGTTTTTCTCCTCTTTATGTCCATTGAAGTATAAATATAATATAAAATACAACTGAGAGGTAGAGTTGTCCGTGAAACATATCCCAAAAATCACCGCAGTTTGAGGCCTAATCTTTTTCCCGAAGATTCGATGGCCTCACGGGCTTCACTCCTAAAGCTGAATTAGAACACTTAGGGGCAGACAAGGTATAGGTCTCGCTCCCCAAGCGTGCCCGGATAGTTGGTGAGACCGGGCGATGCAGGGCAGGATAATCATAGCTCGTGCCTAGGCTCGTCAGAGAACTCGAACTTGAACTGGCGCCATGTCTTCGAGAGATTGCCCCAGCGCGAATGAGCTGACTTTTCTGTACTATGCGCTCAGGGGCGCTAGCTCCAGGCCTCTCCATAAGTGGTGTTCTGGCGCGCGACGAGTCATTCTCGATCCAGTAATCCTGACCGCTGACCTGTCCATGGTGGCTGACTACGGAAGCCTGCGAAGATTTACGCAGGAGAGGTCGATGGAGATCAGGTCCTCCGGATAAGTGTTGCGTTGGAAGATCGCGACTAGGGAACGTTAACGACATATTTCCGGTATGTGTGCCCTCGACCGAGGGGGACTCCCAATCAAAAGCCCCATGGTAGGTATCTGTACTCGACTGCGATTCTTTCCTTTCCAGATCTTCCCTCAAAGCTTTATGCTCATATGGCAATGGAGGAAGGGGCTTGCTAATCAACAAAGGGTCTTTCACATGTTCAATTTTGCGTAAGATGGGGAGAGAAGTTTGCGACGACGACTTCATGGAAGGAGGAGCAGGAGAACGCAGGATCCAAAGACTTTGCGTCGAACCATTTTGGTCCTTGTTCGCATAGAAGTTGTGTTTGGCCTTCCAGGCCTGTAACCTCTCCGCTCGCACGCTATCCTCTCTCTTGCGCTCTTCTTCTGCTCTTTCCTGTCCCTCGATCCATCTCTCTATGTCCTCGTCAATTTGTGTTGCATGGGGCTCCACCTCGACAAAGTCCCGTAGCATTAACTTGTCGGGACGGGCTGGGCGAGGAGGGGGAAGTGATGGTAAAGGCTTAGATATATTCTCGCCTGGTAGTGACATTAAGCAGCGGTGGCACTGGCACTCTCTGACATGGGGAGGCGTATGGTCCCCAGACGGTTGGGGGCGACGATCTTTGATGTTCTTGTTGATCTTCGACGCAACATACAATGGTGGATTTAAGCTATACCATAAGATAGTTAGAGAAATTTCCAGTAACGATCACAACGGATAGCCTACCTTTTCAATTCGGGCTTCTTTGAAGAAGCTTTAAGCTTGAGCATTTTATCCATTGTTGCGGGGGTAAGTTTTGTTCAAGTTGCCAGAGGATGAAGAAAGTCGGAAGTGGATCAAAGTGGGCAAGATTTGTAGGAGCTGCCTTTTGACGGTGCCCGTTTATAAATGGCTGAAGGGCTGTGTGTGCCACTGTGCCACCCCATTGTGGCAATAGCAAAAGTGCACTTGAGCGGCCACAGCTGAGATTGTCATCGCCCATTATTGTAGTATACCGTCTGCACCGTATATGGCAATGGATCAAAGCGCTCAAAGCGACTTTTTCCCAGAGTATGATTCCGTGGAAATAGAGGAAACTAGATATGATCATGCGCATTCCCATTGTGGAAACTGGATTGTCGACGCTTTGACCGTAGTGACTTTGTCAACTGCACCATTGAGAGAATAACGGCAGGATATCGAAAAAAACTGCTGGTCCAAGATCCAAGCGCAACGAGGGATACCGTCGTACTTACTGCATACTACTACATACTCCTGTGGGAAGCCCCGGAACAAGTTCCGAGTCGCACTAGGGCGGGATTGATGGCGGGACTGATCGGCACTTCGATCTGCTAGCAATTTCAGCAAGCCGATCCTGTCCATTTGCACCACAGGCGCGCTCGAAAGTGGATTCCAGGACAAATGGCATATTGGACATACATAACTAATGGAGGGCATACACATAGGACTACATACGATGATTATTGTTAACAATGCAATGGTACAAACAGCACGCATTGACGGCGTGCTGAATGAAGTGTGGGACTATGTACAGATGAATGGAATGTTGGAATGTTGTTTGTGATATAATGCAACAGAGGAGAGACCGAAGAAGTATCCTGTCGATAAATGCAAAAGCACCATCCAGTGGAGAGTTCCAGGAGTAAAAAAGTAAACCAAGGAAAACCAGATTGATAAGATGCTGTTGAAGAAACCTTGAAGAATCCGACAAAGCGATATGAGAATAAACACATCAAGAGAGGAACAGCATGAAGCAAGTGTGTGAAGGAAATTGAATTGAGAAGCGTGAACAACTATGTCAATGCGAGTGGTATAACGAGTATGAAGGAATTGAGATAGCAGAGCAATGCAGCACGAGGAATAAAAAGCATAAATGAGAGAATAAAAAAGCACCCGAGAGGGTAGATGTGAGGATCACCGTTCAAAGGCATCTTCGAAGCTTGCGACGTGGTCCTTGCTAACGCTGTCGACGGCGAGGGCCTTGATGTCTTTGGAGAGTCGATTGCTTTCAGAAACCCAGAGTCCTTTGACCTCTTCATTTTGCAAGTCAGAACTATCTGAAGGCGTCTCTGAGATTCCCAATCCACGAAGGACTTCATTCGTCCAGACGCCTTCCGCCAACTTGACTTCACCGACTGTTCCCGCACCAGCGCGACCTAAGCCAGCACCAAAGGACATAGAGCGACTGAAAGCCCGTTTACCCTTAGAAGGGCTTGCAAGGATGGAAGATGAGGACATCTGCACGAGCCCGACGCCTTCTAGCACACCGAGAAGATCACCAAAGTCACTTCGCGAAACAGCATCGAGAGCACCCAGTTCACTTTGGTCGAGGACTGTTGTGTAGAAGATATAGAGTTGCTGGGTATCGATGCCAACAGAAATTGCCGTTGAAGGGACAGGGGCTGAGGAGGTGCGCTTAATCGGAGAGGGTTTTCGGGGCGACCCCAAAGTCATTGCTGAGAGTGTCAATCCTGCTTGAACGCGCTGGGCAGCGAGGAGAATCGACAACAAGGCGAGGCGCGATTGCAAACCCAAGTTACGAATCTTGGCAGTGATTTCGCTGTTACCCGAGCTTGGCGCTGAAGCAACGGCAGCTGGAGCCTTGGGAGTGGATGATGATGGTGCATATGCCTTGAGAGCGGCGAGGACGTGTGGGGGAGTGACGGAGGGCGCGGGAGTGTCCATTGGATTTGATTCCGTAACGTTGGCAGCTGCAACAGCAAGATCAATGGCTCCGCGGAGAACTTCGAAAAGGCTGCGGACGTCTCCAGTAAGATTGGCAATTTTTTTTGTTAAGAGAACGATGGGGGGATCAGGGAGAAGCTTCTTCATATCTGCCTCGCAAAACTCGTAGAGGGACACTAGCCGAGTTTGAAGGATGCTTTGTAGTTGAGCAGGTGTATATGGAGCAAAGTGAAGGGTTTGGACACTAATCGAGGGCGCGTAACTGCCAGTTGAGTCGGCAGTCAAAGTGTGGGTGTTAGCAATGCCGATAATTCGAAGAGAGTTGGATGTCGAGTCAGACAAGGCGAATAGCGACACCAGTGAGTGCCAGTTAGATGCGATGTGATCGAGCTCGTCCAGGATAAGCAAGCTAAAGCAGAGAACGATGACATTAGACACGCTCATTCGGCATAAGAAGGGATGTACCATTTGCCTCCGAGAGATTTCAAGAGAGCGTTGACATTATTCTGAACTTTTGCCTTCTTAGCGCGACTAGTTTGGCCTTGCCTGGCCCGAAGTTCTTCGACAACTTGGTTCAACAGAGCATCCACGGTTTTAAGACTCATGCAATTAATGAAGATGGTGATCATGGATGTGTCTTCAACGGTCTGTATCATCGAATTGACGAGGGCAGTCTTGCCTGTTCCGGGTGATCCGGAGATGAACAGGCTTGTAGCAGCGTCATCTTGCATGCTGGCGCTGTCAGAGAAGGAATCTAAGAAGCGCTGGATAGTAGCACGCTCGTTTTCGCGACCGGAGACCGACATTTCACCCTTGTTGCAGGTGGCCCGGAGCAGCGCTTTGACGCGTGCATGAAGTGGTAAGAGCACAGTTGGTGGTGTTGCAGGTGGCGTCGCAATCGAAGGTTCCGCATTCTCACGACTTGGCGTCGAGGGAACGGCCGACGTGGATGCTCGTCGGCGAACACCTAGTTGATGTAAGTAAAAGACAGAGGGAACGGTAATGGTCGACTTACTCTGGTGGCTGGGAGTGGTAACAACCACTTGTGTTGCAGTTCGACGAAGAGCTCTTGCGGCTCTGGGTGTAATTGGTGCTGTAGCGGCATTGATTGCCTCCAGCCTGTAGGGAGGTATGTTCTCCTTGTTTCCTTCTCCATCGATAGCGATGGCACTCGTCTTAGTGCGCTTGGGATTGGGAGTAGGATCTGGGGTCTGGAGCTGGTCTACCGCCTTGGATGGCGGCACCGACTCCTGGTCTTGGTGGCCACGCTTTCCCAGGACCGTGCTACGAGTGACGCGAGTGCTCTGCATGTTGTGTCTCACGACGAGCGCGGGGCAAGAAGAGAGCGGAGGAGGAGGTGGACGATGGTGAAGAACCATAGTTTCGAAAATCGGAGTTTTGGCAGGAATTCCAAACTCCGCCCGTCCATTCAACGGTTACGCGACGGACGCGTTCAAATCAACGCCACGTGCCCGCGTGGACCGCGTCGTATTTGCCGGTGCTTGTTAGCATGTCTATTCTTGGCACCATCCTCCTTGTGTGCAGACGAAATTCAGGAAAATGCGAGCCTTGTTTCCAGTCAATTTCCATTCCCGATGGCACCCTCATTTACACCCCAGACATTCCAGTCAAACGAAAGTTCCTGATCACTTCGATGCACGTATTCTTATGTCCGTACAAGACGAAATTTAGTATGCATGCACGTTCGAAGCCGAATACAGCTTCTTGTTTCCCTGTTAAAGCTCTATGTACATATATACCCAGTAGCATGTGTTACATCACATCCTTTGCGCAAGAACAGTCGTATCATCCATCCAGCTTGTATCGCTTTCCAGAGTTAACCAAAATGAGACAGTGTCTTCATTGTCTGCCCCCAAGGCGTGCCGGAGTAGTTTAAGGGCAAAGTTATCCCCCGGCTGTGCATCTGCCAAAGCAGTGCGCACAACGTAGGTCCAGAACCCGGGCATGGATACAATGAACCGATTTACCATCTCGTAAAGATCAAATAGTCCATCCGAAAACAGAAAAAGGACCACCTCCTGTCCCTCTCCGCAGTCTAGGGTGGAATGTGACACTTCTGCCGCGTTCGAGACGTAAGGAGGGGTCAAGACACGCGATACAATGTCTTCTACCTTCTTCATAGTAGTGCGAAAGCCTTCTTTACAACGAAGAAAGGCTCTACGGGTGTAGACGGGTGGCAATTTGAATACATGGTCTCCAATCGCTAGGACGAAGTCATACATTTATGATCCCGAAATAAACCGTTAGGTGCTTACCCCTCGTCACTGCAATAGAGCCGAGCACTCGCTCATTCTCAACGACTCTACTCTCTTCAGGGTGTTCCTGAGCTATTTTCTGCACTTCAGAGGGATTCATGCCATTGTGATTATAGCTGAGCTCTTTAGCTGACCATAATCCTGACGATGACTTTGTGCCCAATACTGGTAAGGATACGTCAGTATTTGTCAAATGTCCAATGAGACATAGCACAGACCTGCCCTACAATCTCCTAGGCTAGCAACCCATAAGTCCGTCTTGGCAGGGTTGGTGAGGGCGACAAGCGCCGTCGTCCCGCGCATGCATCTCAAGACGATAGGCAGATTGGTCTCGTCATGGATGATGGTATCGATCTCCCCATCCGAGAGACTGTGAATAGAGTCTCCGGGGAACAAATCGAGGAGTGCTGAGGTTATTCCTTCGTCGAAGGACGAGATCGACTGCTTCAAGATATCAGAGATATCCGAAGTAGCGTAGTCAAGCTTGGTATCCAAGAACGCTCGAAGCCTGCGTTCAATCAGAGCAGGTAGCTGTTCTACAGTATAGTCGACCATTTCGTGGCCACTGTGACCTAATATAAACACGTCAGTGAGTCGCTTAGCTTCAGGATTCTCATACAGTATGAGATGTAGGAACTTACCATCGAAAACGGCCCGGAGACGCCAAACTCCTCCTTTAATATCCCAATCTTGGACAGTGAAGCGATCTTGACTAGCTTCGTCTGCATTCGTACAGGGTTGGAGGGTAACATGATCGGTATCGATGGCGGTACTAGGATTGGCGAGTTCTGCCAGCTTGGCGCTGAGGGCTGCCCCTGTCAACGATGTATACTTCGCGGTATCCTCTTCTCTAGTAGATCCAGTAGACACTTCGACTCGTTCTTGCAGCGGCGTTGAGCCTGGCATAACGAATTAGTAATAGCAGTTCCACATAAACAGCATTCAGGAAGGAGCGGAGTTTGACTAGGTGCATAGGTTTGGATTATCATGGGCGCTCAGAAAAAGGACCCACAGCCTTGATAGCCCCAAATGCTCTTATTTAGACAGGGTGTCAGTGGAGTGTAAGCCGCAGTCGTCAGGTTCGTCTGAGAAGGATAAATGGGAGCTATGTATCGCATGCCATTCAGTGGAGCAGTGGTATTAGTAGTACCCTTCACAAGTTGTACAGAAAGTTCAAAAAACCTAGCAGAGGCGTTGCCGGTTCAATCAGGCTGACGGTCTATTCAAGCGGAGCTATAGCTAGACTATGAGAAGTTAAAGAAACGACATCCTCATACACTTACTTCGAGTCGTCAATATTGCCAAAGGACTGCATAGTAGTGCACCATGTACTTGATGCAGCCAGCAAATTCCAGTTAGCCGGCATCTATATTTCAATGTCTAAGGTTTAACGTTTTAACGTTGGACGTGAACCTTGTCGACATTACGCATACGCATTGCAAACTGATGCCACATGCTATGTATACAACTAGGTTAGTGCTCTGAGAGGCGTCTCGGCGTTGGATAGGTACGTAGGGATGAAATATACCGTGAATTCGAAAAGGTCATAAACCTGTGTCCCCTGCTGAACAGCCTCCACATGGGACTCGAAACGTCATTTGAGAATTGGGTCTGGTATACCGCCGTCTCACTTAAATCGAAGCAGTAGACCAATGTGACAATTCCCATTGACTCTCAGAGTAGGGGGCCCATGGCTCTCCTCTGCCTGAGAGATGCATAGGGTTGGATGCCATTCCAATGCCGCAGCCTTTGGGGGGTAGTGAATGGAAGGCCAAAGCCTGAAGCATCGCCATCTCATTGACGGGGAAAGATTTGTGACGGAAAGCAGAATACATACGGGTCCCATTCATGTATCATCTCCGAAGGAGAGCAATGTTTTCTTTTCCTTCTTGGCTTTTTTCTTCTTCGTTCCTTGACTTTTGCCATGACTGTCTTTCTCTTCATCAAGTTGTCCCACCGCCTTCCGCTTGGAAAACTTGCTCCCGAAGGAGGCTTTCGAAGAGGAAGAGAAAGAGAGACCGGTGCTGGCCTGCTTGGACGTTGAACCCGATGTATCCTTGGTGGCCGACGATGGACCTGGATCGGATCCCGGTTTCGCAATTTCTGATTCATCAGGAAGAGGAGGTAGCCCTTTCACTATCGGCAGAGACAGTCGCTTGAGGAACCAAATTCCGATACGAGAAGGTCCATTACAAACACTCACCCTTCCGCCTAATATTCTCAGCTTCCCATTCTGTCAGATGTCTCCCTTGTTTCAATACGACAACTTGAGGCTTTTCATCGTCGTCATCTTCGTCCGCACTACCAGGGTCATCTGCAGGGCGTTCTGGTATTGGAGCTCGAGGACGTTTGGGAATGGGTTCGCGTCCGTTCCCCACGTACTCGAATTCTTCGTCGTCCTCGTCTTCGTCCTCGTCCTGGACTCCTGCAATCTTATTTTGAAGTTTAAGTAGAAAAGCAGGTTTACTTTGTTGGTAGGTAAGCCGTGAAGAGAGCTGCGCTCGTGTTGGTTCCTTCGGTGCCATGCTGGTTGGTGTTCAAGCTAACGTTCAAGCTCAAGCTCAAGATGCCAAGCCGCTTTCCGAGTACGGTAGCTTCCCCGTAAAGCAAATGCCACCCCTAATCACGAACAGTTTAATGCTCGACGGATTTGATAAATAATCTGAAAGCCGACGGCTACAACGACTTCTTTTGCTCATTGACTAGATTAATGGGATCTATATATCGCGCTTAACTGTCAACAACACATCCCCGATTGCACGTAATGCGTTCTCTGGTTGTTGGGACTCTCCACCGACTACATCTAATGCAAAAAAAGCTAATATGAAGTGACACAGACGTCGAAGAGCCAAACTTGATGGTCAACATCCTTCATATGCCTTGGTGGTTGCTGATAACCTCCTTCTCCTCGGGCTGCTTCTGACCACACCACTTTTTGGGCGATTCTCCCGTGTCTTCTCGAGCCACCTTGTGACGCATACAGCACCTGATTCTAGTCTAACTGAAAGGGGGTCTGGGATATAAACTGCTTGGAGGTTTACTGCTAGCATCTCTGGATTGCTTGCTCTCCGTTCTCTTCATGCCACCTTGCCTGCCCGCCGCGCAGTGTCCAATGCCAGCTGGAATCACCGTCTTTGCTGTCCTTCCGAACTCTTTTTCTTATCTACTTCCAGCTGAGATGGACAAACATTCTTTATCATCTTTATCACCAAAGACCGTCAGGAGAACGAGTAAACGTGAAGAGCCTGATGAAAACGAGGACGAAACAGATAAACCACAACTTGAAGGTACAAGACCATTACGCCCAGCGCCGACTCTCCTCCCTACCCGGACAACGGTGATCGATTCATCAACTCCCATTGCCCGCTTCGTATCGGAGAGGAATACCCCAGGCGTCCCCTCCACTGATTCTCACATAATATTACCTTTAACGACGCGGGCATACATAGTCGGGCCAACCCTAGACTCACAAGAGTCCACAATAGCCTCCCGCGGGCCAGCCCACAAACGAGCTCTAGCAGGCTTAGGCAAAGGTGGGATCATCGGCGCATCTCTAGGAGCAGGTATGAGCCCCTCTTTCCCTCTCCTTTTCTCTTCAGCTACAAAGTCTAATTTTCTTGCCTCATTCGCAGTTATCATCCTCACTCTGATCCTTATACTCGTCACCACCTGCCTGAGACGAAAACGTCGCGCTCGGAAGCAACCACGCAGGACTTCAACTATAGGGGCTTTCTTATGTCCAAAAACTCGACAACGAGCTACAAGCAGTGAAAGCTTGCCCCCGGCCATTAGTTCAAATACTATGTCTGGGAGTGGAGCTGTCATCGGTTTAGGGGATTCGGGGCCTCCAAGTCCCCTCTATCCTCCACCAGGATTGACGAACGAATTGGACTCTCATTCGAAAGACGCTCCTACATTTCCTACTCCAGAATTTTTGTTCCCTGGTCCTCGGAGCAGTAGAGATACTGAATCTGATACAAGGGAGCTCGACGATCAAGACGTCGAGCAGCACCCGGGAGCGAATCCGAACCTCCCCCACATCGTAATAACCCACCCAAATGGATTTGAAAGTAGTAGACACATGCCGTCTTCTCTTTACGATCCTCCTCCTTATAGCGTAACTTAGATTCTCCAGGTAATACCGGCGAGCTTCCCACTTGACTGCGACACCTTATCTGCTTTAAATTTCTTGGGCGACCTGGCTTTGTGCAGCATTGCACTCTGGTAGAATAGTAGGACTGAGACACATATATATTGAGTAGTAGATGAAGGGAAATGTACAGATGCTCATTGCGTGAGCTAGTAACATTCAGTGATAGAAAATAGATTACATCTGAAGCCCCTTTCGGAGATGATCGACATACTCCCGCACTTTGGTAGCATCATTATAACCCTGAACGTAAAATGAAGAAAGAGTGGAACACTCGCAATCGGCGGGCCAATGCTTTTTGCTTCGTTGGCGAGTAAACTGGGTGCAATAGTAGTCGTTGCTGACATCATCGGGAACAACAAGTCGTAAATCTTTCAAGTTTGGAAGGAAACCGCAAACCTCTCCATTTTCCAGAAACCGAACAGGAACTTTTTCGCCCGAAATGGAAAGCCTTTGGATGGATTTCATTCCGGTAAGGATGATACGCAGTTGTTCACGATCGTGTATATGCAACCCGACAAGTTCGAGATCCAAAAGTGACTCTCCGCATTGCAGAGCAATGGACATTAAAGAGCGACCAGCAATAGACATCCTACCAGGGGACCCTTGGGACATAAGTTGGAGACTGAAGCTCTTTAATCGAGGAACCTCCAAGGCGGCCAAGAGACCATCCAAGGACCCGTCCACTGCTTCCACCCTCAATACCAGCGACTTGAGATGGTGAAGCTTCACAGGCTTCAAATTCTGAGTCCCGGAAGATGGCAAGCGGATGTCCAGAGTACAATGTTCCAGGAGTGGGCACTGGCGCACGATGTCCAAGATTAGGTGTGGTACGTTGAAATTACGGATGACGAGATGACGGAGTTGTGGCCAAGGGAAGGCTTTCATCCACCCCTCGAGCTCGGGGGTGGAAAGGTAAAGAGACGTGAGATTTGGCATGTTTCCGACTAGGTAAAGACTTTTCTCATTGCACTCAGACGCGGTACGCTGTTCACTTCCCGAGTCGGTGTTGTCAGTGGGCTTGTCCTCGGAAGACACAGTCTTGTTATGGTTTTCACCTTCAGTCTTGGCTCTGTCGTTCACACTCTCCCCCGAATCATCTTTCTCGCCGTCAGGCAGTGTCCTCTCAACCTCTTTGCAATCACGCATTTCTGTTTCGTTCATTTGACTTTCCACTTCGCGTGACGTGCTGTGGGTGATTGCAAATTGTTGCAATTGAGGCCAGTGAACAGTGCACCAGTCGGAAAATCCGTCGACTGCAAAGGTTCGATGGGCATTTGAGCCATTGCAATGCAAATGAAGAGTTCTGAACCTCGGAGCGAAGAACTTGAGGGATTCCAGGCAGTCCTCCAGGTCGTCGGCATCGGCGACAGTTTCTCCTTCTCCAGTGGGGAACGCAAGCGAAAGATGGAGAGGGAGTGTAGACCCTGCACGATAGAGCCAATTGAAGATCTTGGGGGGGATGGGCCGAGCAAGCACTTGGTTGGGGAGTCGAAGGAACAGACAGGCCCATAGCTTGGGCGTCGACATTGCTACGGCGTGCCAGGCGCGGCACACCAGAACCAATTGCAATACTTGAAGGTAGCGATACTTTTCGTCTGTAAATTCCAGCAGTACGTCTTCGAAGATATGGCCCATGAGTTCTGATGAGAAATTGGCGATAGATACAGAGACACGTCTCTTGTTATACAGTGGAGGGAGTATAGGGTTTCTTGGTGCGAACTCCATGGCTATTGCGCAGGATTTAGTGATAGAATAGGAGTGCGGTACAGAAAATCGAGAATTTATACCCCCTCTGCGTCCCCTATCAAAGCACGCACAAGGTAGCGGTGGGACGGTCCAAGAGCCCCATTTACCGCCCAAAAAGCGAAATGCATTGGTCTTTCCTGATATGGTCAAGCCATGGCCAAAGAGTCAAAGCGCTGGCTCCAGCAAGTTACGATCATACCGCCATCTACTTTTGATCAAAGCGTCGCACTGAACGGTTACTCGTACGCGCTCTCAGAGAATAGACTGGTCCGAAGAATTTGCATTGAGCGAACGCAGCTCGCCGTTCCTGGCCGCAGAAAGAGTAGCAAGCACCGAGGCGTTGGCTTATTGGAATCCAGGACTAAACCCATTCAGAATCACTGTTGACGTCCTCGCCGCCTTGCGAAAGCGTCGTCAGTTTGCGGACAACATATGCATACAAGGGGTTGGCATCTGGGAATTGGCTGAAACAGTCTATTTGACGTTCACTGTCATGAACGGAGGGGGAAATACGGTATGACACACCAGTTTCTAATGGATCCAAGCGGCTTGAAGAAATTATTTCGATTTCAGCTTTACAGCCCAAGCTTAAGCTCCGAGATAATTCATCCCTGCGTATTATTGTTCAGGAGTCTCTTGTCTAGATCAGAAAGGACACTGACTTCCAGTTGTCTGGCAAGTTCGTCCTGGACAGCATGGAATTAATCTGACGAGGGTGTCATGAGAGAGTTTCATTGTATTGAGTTCGGGCGAGCTCACTTTCTTCTCATCACTTTTAGCGAGAGGCAATAAAGCGTCTGAGTCGATATCCAAGCTGGAGCGAGGGCCAACGTCAATGAGATAACATGTACGACAGAGAAAAGTGTCCCACTCATCCAAGTCGGTGATGCGCAGCCCCAGCAAATCGATACGTTCAGAAGCGAGCCTATCATTTTCATGCTGCATGCTTTTGCTGCCGTTGCGATAGACAGATAGAATATCCAATCCATAGGGGTCACAATCGACCAGACCGGCGAAGGGGATTCTGGGGTTGTCGATAAGCAAAGACGAAGGAGAAATGTCAATCTTGTACCGTGCTGGAAGAGCATCTGCAAGCGATTTAACTAGATGTCTTGTTGCGACATCAGGGTAACCGCGGCCCTGTACATTATTAAATCATGCTCTTCCATTCGAACGTCAACTTACTGTGATCATAAGTCCGCGACCAAGTGTCTTACTTAGTTTGGTGATTCCGAGTCGGCACAAGGTCTGGAAAACCGCCTAAAGCAGGATGGATCAGAGAGAAAGAAGGGATGCCAGTGAGATGACGAACTTCTTTTTCTACGATTAGAATCCAGTTGACCGCCTCTTCTATGGTAAATGATTCGATATCTTCTCCTACCGGGATGTTGGTGCCCTGTATGAGAAAGATTCACCGAACGGTACCGTACAACTGGCACAGTTTCCGCACCTCGGTATCATTTCCTTGGATCTCTTCTCCTGACAGAAGGCGAATTGTAATCCCAGATCCACATATCAGGCCCTTCTTCGCAGCCCTCTACAGTGTGATCATCAGCTGGGAATCGACTTCGAGGGATGATTGCACGAACAACGTTCAGATCCGAACGCTGCACGCCAAACGTTGCTGCCAGATCGTCCACCAGCTGTACAGCAATCAGAGATAGAGAAGACCATGCGTATAGGAGGTGTTACACTATCCACTGTTTTCTGACTCCCAAAAAGAATGACATCGTGATAGTAAATGTCTCTGACCTGTCATCAAATGTTGCTCGATCTATAACAGAATGGTTCTCACCTCTTGGTCGTAGGGATTCCAGTGACCAATCCACGATAAATAATGGCTAAAACTGCGAACAATTGAGCTAGTTATGTCGATATATGCACACATAAAGCGTTGTTTCAGATCTCACCCAATGGACGAGCACTTCCAGAAGAGCAGCGTCGGGGAAACGCCATGGTCTTCATGGCAGGTTTTCTGTTACCGAAGGGATATGAGATGGGCCATAATTCCCTGCATTCCTTACCCGATAACAGCTGGTTTAGTCCTATCGACAAGTTGGATTTTGATCTTCGGCTTTTCCTTCCCTTTCTTAGATACCAGCTGGTCCGAACCATCACATATTTCCATTGCGGCGAGTACTTGTTGCAAGAATGAGAGCACCATATTCTGAATACACTCCGCAGTGTCAGGATCGAGTATCCTGTGGAACGGCGTGAGTATATGCACATATATGCAGTCATCTGAGATGCGCGAACCCTTCAGGCTTTTCTTCCTCCTCTTTTGGATTGATATCTGGCTCGCTATTCGAATCGCTCACATTGGAACGTGCATCGCCCTCTTCGTCAGTGTCGATGTCGAGAGTCTCTGTCTCGTTTACTTCGGGTATACTTTCTAAGAGACAAGATTGTTCAACTGTAGCGGCGGGCCTGTGATAGAAATCGTCCATATTAATTTCCATGAAATCATCTGTAAAGTCCATAGCGTCAAATTAGAACAAAGAAAGAGGGGAGTAGCCAGCAGCCAGTGACAGAATATAAAGGAATTGGATTGGCTTGGGATATAATAAAGACAAACAAAGGTGCTTGATGGGACAGACATTCAAAATATTCAAGCTGAGAGTACCATTAACCAGGGCAAACGAAAAAATAAAAAATCTTTCAGTATCCAGCAGTTTGGGGCCAGTTGTCCAATTTAACACCGAACCAGGCAGGTAGCTTCTGCCAGAGATTATTGCGAGCCGACTCGACAGCATGAGCGAAATCTTCTCGACAAGAATCACAGGCCCGGAATGTGATTCTGCCTCGTCCGATAGGGTTGTCGCGCTTCTGCATAAGATACGAGTCCAGGATAGCAAAAAGAGGGTCCGTGACGCGATGACACACAACCCCATTGCAGTCCCTAACAATTTCGAAAGTTACAGCTTCGAAAGACGCAGGACAGATGCGTCTCTTCAGAGGATCGGGGTCAGATTTGTAGATGCAGTTTGGGTTGATTTCACGGCCCTCCAGTTCGTTGACAATGAAGGTCGAGAGAAAACGGGATGCTTGTTCCTTGCCTTTCAGCACAGTCATGATCGCTTCGTTATCGAGGTGCCAGCTGGTGGACGGATCCGCAGGGTAGCTCCATCCGGTGACTATATCACTTGCAACACAACGGCTGAGATCGTAGAAGGCCGATGGCAGGAATTCATAGGCCTTGACTTCGTAGAAAAGGGGTATGACCATACTGTCGCAGGTTACTTACTGTCAGGAGGTTTGTAAAACAGATTAAATCTCGTACATTGGATGAGGATAAACAGCGCGAGGTTTGTACAAGCCCAAGCTTGTTGCGTTCGATTCACGGATATCCCAGGCCAGCAGGTTCCTAGGCCAAGTGGAAGACAATTTGCGAAGGATTTCAATTCGGACGTGTTCGACGTGGTATTTGGTTGCAAGCCGGAGTATGGCAGCGACCACTGCGAAGTCCTCGATAGATGAAGAAAGGTGCGTCCTGGAACTCGTCAGGACAGCAGCCAACATGTTTCATGTGGATGGACTTACACCCCGTCATACATAGACGACAGGAAGCACCCAAGGTCCGCCCATTTCTCGTCTATTTCCACAACTGGTCGGTTGAACAGTCGTCTAGTGTCCTGAGACTTCTCGATAATCTCTTCCAGAGACACCGAATGCCTGCAAATGAACCCCTTGTGGACGATGAAGAAATGATCCTCCGCGAGCAACGCGAGGTTGCCGTCTTCAAAGCTCAGAGGATGTCGCTGGTAGGAACTAAAGCCGTGTTTAAGAGAAGGGGTCTCCTCACCGACGGCGTTGGCTTGATTCTGATTAGTGCTGAAGTCGTCCGGGGCTGCCATTGTTGTCAATGCATGGAGACAATGGTGGGAATGCTGTCATCCTGCAAAACAGATTATAACTGGGACTATGTGGCTGGCAACTCCTAGAAAACCGGTGGATATTGAAATCTCCAATTACTAAACGACGACAAAGATTTATGCATATGTTTCGGAAAGAGTCTATGTTTCCGGCTATACTTTTCGATATCACCGACCTGGAGAATAGAGATGAGTGATCTGAAGTGCTTCAAAGACAGATAATGAATCAGAAAAAATTCCTCTCTTAGGTTTAGTGGGGCGTTACTCCCTCCTCGACGAGCTGGGTTTCGAGTGATACTCTTTTTCGTCATGTGAAAAAAGCCATGAAGGCCTGGTGAAAATGTAAGGGAAAACTCACCACTACCCGCACCGTCTTCAGGTCGTCAGACGCTGTGCTCGCCAGTACAACCAGGATATGCTATTGAAACGTCGAAAATGAGTCTTGGTTTCCGAGCTATCGCGTCTGGCAGACTAAAAAAAAAAAGTTGGATGGGGGTCCGACGCGTCCGAGGACAAAGAAGCAGAGAGAAAGAAGGAAACGCGGCCAAACAAGTCGAGAAAAATGGAGGAGCTGTCGGCGTGAGAAAAAGCTGCAACCCGTTCGTCCCCCTTTTCGCCCTGCTCCACGCCTAACGCAAGCCCCTGCGAAAGTACCGCACTGAATATGTCCGAAACTGCAGCTCCCGTACAGCAACGCATCGTCCCCGGTGCACCAATCCCAGCGCCGCTCTCAAAAACTCAGAAGAAAAGGCGAAAGGCCAAGCAGGGAAAGTCTGACGTAGACGGGAATGAAGCGCTTGCTGTCCCTGATGCTACCTCGGCTGCCCTCATCGATCATGCCCCAGAGCCTTCTGAGATTGGGGAAGGATCCTTGGCCCCAGAGCTCGTTGCTGCGCCCGAATCAACTGGTTCCCCCTTGCCAGAGGAGCAGGTATTGCTCAAGCACAGCCCGATCGTGGAACTCGTCAGCAAGCGCTTAAAGGCGACCACCAAAAAGATTGTGCGTACGATCTTAACTGTGCATCGCAACTTAAAAACTAACCGTGCGTTGGTCTTTAAAGACGCGTATCACTGGTTATGCCACCACAGACCCCGAGAAATTAAATGATGACCAGAAGCGAATTTTGAAGACGCTCCCTACATTGGAAGCTGTTCAGAAAGAACTTGGTGAGGTGAAGAAGGCCATCGAAGTAAGGATATTGTTATGATCAAATGATCTACTCCTAATACGACTTTCCAAGGTTCACGAAGCGGAATTGACACATGAATTGGCTGCTAAACGGATCGAAGCTGACAAGGCGGAGAAAACTAAAATTCAGGCAGCCATCGAAGCAGCTCAGGTAAAGCTTTTGCTGTTCCTTTGGCCTTTCCATAACTAATGCCAATACAAGAACAACTTGGTTGCCAAAACGTCAGATTTGCTGAATCTTTTGCGCGCCCGGACATCCATCGTGAACGGACTTATTGACACCTCTGTTCTCTTTGCCGACGATGTCGAACGCGCTGCCTTCTTCTCACTCGTCGATACTGTCTTCGGCGAGGACAGTGAAAGGAAACAGTCTGCCGTTAACGGTTTCCTTTTTGCCACCGGGGAATATGACGGCGTTACCTGTAGGTCAATTGCTTCGTACAATGCCGTATCGATTGACATTCAAATTTAGTCTCCCGGATATCCGAAATACTACAATCAATCCTTACCCCTCCCCGTCCCCCAACGCCCGAAGAGCCTCTAATTGACGACAGGCAGCAGTCTGTCTCTGTAGCCTCAAACGGCGATGAAAGCGAAGCCCCCGTCGCTAGCATCCCTGCCGCTAACATCCCTTCCAGTGGTTTCCGCTTCATGCAGGAAAGCGAGATCGACCAGACTCTCGAAAGTGGTGAATGGGCTCAGACGCAGGAGGAGCTGCAACCTACTGCTCCTGAACCATCAATACAAGAACAAGTTAATGGCCAAGAATCAAATCCCGCGCCCGTTGTCGGAGTATGTCAAAAATATTTCTATTTGGAGTTTCGTTTGACTGACTTTGTGTTCAATAGGGTGATGGCTCTACTTTTGATTGGGCTGCAGATCATGATGGTGAGAGTGATCTACCACCCATTGAACACTTCAAGCCTTCTGGATCCGCTACACCGGCGGAGCCAGCTGATGTGCCTGTTGAGGAGACCCCCGCTCAAAACGGCGACGCACCTGCACCTCCTGCAGAGGAAGACGGTTTCACCTCCACTCGTGGTGGACGCGGTGGACATGGTAGGGGCTTCAGAGGAGGTGAACATCGCGGTCGAGGATTCCGGGGTGGATTCCGAGGCGGCGAAAGGGGTGGGTTCCGAGGTGGCGATCGTGGGGGTGAAAGGGGTGGGTTCCGGGGTGGCGATCGTGGGGGCGAAAGGGGTGGCTTCCGTGGTGGCGATCGTGGCGGCTTCAGAGGGTTTAGGGGCGAACACCGTGGCGAACATCGTGGCGAACATCGTGGCGAACGTGGAGAACATCGTGGTGAGCACCGTGGAGAACATCGAGGAGAACACCGAGGAGAGCATCGAGGAGAGCACCGTGGCGAGTATCGTGGCGGTACGTCTTTTTCCATGTCAATATCAAATAATGCACTGATTTGTTTGACAGGTCATCGAGGACGTAATGGTGAATGGCGAGGAGACGGTGAGCGAGGACGCGGACGCGGACGTCCCCGTGGTGACAGTAAGTTCGTCCCTCAGTTCGACATGTCTTTGTCTCAACACAGGTCTCTCCATTAGGACCTCACCATGCCCAACCACCCAGACCTGGAACTCCCCAGACTCCTGCAGCCTAAACTTCTGAAATGGATTCCATCTGTTCTTTTCTGCTATGTGAAGAACTGACATTCATTACATATGCTGCAGAGCTACTAACCTTGCTAATCGGTCATTCCGATAGCACTCTCGGACCTTGTGTTATTCGATGCCTGTACTGCTATGTTGTAATCCGTTATAATTGTACCACCCTCCTTCAATGTCCACATTTACTGTTCCAACTGCCTGCACCCGACATCTAATCAGTTCGCCGCCACGATCACTGAATTGCATCATCTTAAATATCCACGTCTTTTTGACTCTCTCAACCCCCACAGTCACTGTGTATTTGCGGTCAAGATGAAAGAAATCAATTATTCCGTCTACCTTGTAACGGGGAGGGACTTGCTCCCCCCTGGAATGGTGAGTAGTCTTCCGCTGCACGAAAGAGTAACCGAGAACTTGGCCATCAGACATATTTGACATCCCTGAAAGAAGTAACCGTTGTAACCTTTACCATGAGCGCAAAGGCAGGCTGATAGTGTTCAAGGCTCTCGAAGGCGGCGTCACTATTGTCCAAGTACGCGAGAAAGACGCAGATACCGGTGAAGTAGGCCCTTATCCATCAGGACATTCTGAATTTTGCATCTAATGCCCTCTTGCCCTCGATTGTTTGTTTAGTTTATAGAGATCGCAAGACAGACGAAAGAAGTCTGCGACGCCTACAACGTTCCGCTTATTATCAACGATCGCGTCGATGTTGCTCTCGCCGTTGGGGCTACTGGTGTCCATCTTGGTCAAGATGATATGGACATCAGTCTAGCGCGCATCCTTCTTCCCGCTGGAACCATCATCGGTGTGAGTTGCAATACACCGGAACATGTTGCTATTGCGGTGAAAAATGGTGCAGATTACGTGGGCATCGGGGCGGTTTATGGAACGCAGACGAAGAATCTTACTAGCCCAATCATTGGTGTTCGAGGTGTTGGAGAGAGGTTGAAAGTGTTGGATGGAACGGGTGTTAAGGCGGTTGCTATCGGTGTGTCTTCTTTGCTGTCTCCAAAGTATTTACTATTTTAATGTGCATATAAGGTGGAATCAAGTCGAGTAATCTTTGGAGGACGTTGCATGGAAGCGTGTCTGATACTGAACATGCGTTGGATGGCGTTGCAGTTGTCTCTGAAATCATGGCTTCTCATGATCCACGCACTGCTGCTTTGAAGCTTTCTGACATTATGAATTCCTTCAACCAAGAGCAGTTTCGAGTTAACGAATTGCGTGCTTCACGAAATTATACCAAAGAATCGATCTTACAAGAAGTAACAGATCTAATGGAGAAGATACGCGAAGCCAATCCATTGGTCCATCAGGTACTCAACTGCTTTCCTTGTCTTCTACTTCATTGGCAATACCGTGCCTCATTACCTTTCCTTTTGTAGATCACCAATGGTGTGGTTGCTACCCAGTCAGCGAATGTTACTTTAGCTGTGGGTGCAAGTCCCATTATGGCGACTGAGCCGGTAGAAATGGAAGACCTTGAAAAGATTTGTGGGGCCTTGCTGGTTAACATTGGTACGATGGTTGCTAGCGGCGTTGAGGGCGCAAGACTAGCTGGTAATCCAAATATATATCATTTCCAAGTGTCGTTCTAACACAAGTTCAGGTCAATCTGCTAATAAGCACAGGAAGCCGATCGTCTTTGATCCTGTGGGCGTTGGTGCTACCAGCTTCAGGAAGAACAACGTGAAAGGTCTGTCCATTCCCTTACAATCAACCCCCTTCTTAGGGTGCTTATTGGAGTGGTGCATATTCTAGGTTTCCTTGACTTGTGGCAGGCTAGTGTGATTAAAGGAAATGCCGGGGAACTTGCTGCTCTAGCTGGCACAACAGAAGTATGCACACTCGGGCGATTCCAAACCACCCCTCTCTCACCTCGCCTGTGTTAGGTGCTATCGAAAGGCGTGGATAGCGTAGGATCTGGATTCAAGGACCCAGTAACGTTCGCTCGAAATCTTGCCAAAAAAGAAAGTAGGTAGTTTCTATTTCTTCGCAGTATCCTAACTCAATCAACAAAACGTCGAATGTGCGTAGGATGCGTTATCGTGCTGACAGGTGCTACAGACTACATCTCCGATGGGGATGTCGTTGTTTCCTTAGGCAATGGAGACCCTGTTCTCGGGAAAATAACTGGGTCTGGTTGCATTCTCGGTAGCTGCATTGCATCCTACTGTGCTGCTGCTTTGCATGGAAAAGGCGGTGATCAACATGGAAGACTAATAAATGATAGTACCCTGGTCGCCGCAGTAGCAGGGTATGTCACCGTATCATCAACTTAGGAGTCTATTGACATTGGATGGCTTCAGCGTCTTGATTCTTACTGTGGCATCCGAATTGGCAGTGGAAAGAGAGGGGGTGGAGGGACCGGGTACCTTCTTACCAGGGCTAATCGACACCCTGTGGAATTTATCAAGAGAAGATGTTATATCTCGAGCTAACATCACTATTCATTAAATCCTGTATACACGATAATAAGCCTCTGTTCGTATTCATAAAGGAAATTGGAGGCCCTGACCCCTATCTGTCCGGTCAATAGACGAAACGCCGAGCGACCGTGACACGTCCGGCAACCTCGACTGTGACGCATTGTTGGTCGTCGCATTGCGACCCCTATACTAGGGAACACTCTAAGGCACTTGCTGGCCGCTCTGAGCTTCAACGACCTTCTTCGTACTGTACGACGACCACGCGGCATTGTCAAGGTAGAATGACAACAATACAACCGCCATCACCAAAACACCCAAGTAGTAAAGTCAGAAGGCGATTCTCGTCCAGTGCTACAGGATGGAGCCCAAGCTCTCCGAAATCCATAGCGTCTGCCCCTTTGCTTAGAACCAGGCAACGAAGGGTGTCCTTGAGCCCTTCAAGGAACTTGCATCACCACGGGCCATACACCGACACTTCCGACTACGAAGATGACGAGGAAGAACGCTTGGAATGGCTCAACAGAGTGCGCTCAAGGTCTCCCAAACCACTGATGTATGAACGAGGGAGTCGACAAGCTGCCTATTCGTCATTACCACCCACGCCGATCCTCCCATCACATCCATATTCCCCTCCGACACCTGTTTCGCCTTTGTCTTCAGTGTCTGGAACTCCCGAGCCTCAGCCCAAGGTGGAGAGAGTCGATATACCATTCTCTTTGTGGGACTATCTCCGGGAAGAGCTGCTTGCGACCGACTTTGATTCTCACCAGGAGGAGAAATGGGAACGAGTGAGCAACTTCCTGAGCATGCCTGTGGCCATGGAAAAAGTGAGCATGCATATTTCTTCGTCTACGGTAGGACTCTTAATGGATGCTTTCATAGATCATCGGCTTTGGCGTTATTGTATGCTTCGATTCATTCTTGTACACATTCACTATTCTGCCCATCCGCTTCTTTTTGGCTTTCTTCCGCTTCATAGGGAATATACTGCGGATATCGTCGCCACCACTTCCCCCATCCCAGAAAGCTGATTTATTGAGAGGTTTTCTTTTGATTATCTCTCTGCTCATTCTTAACCCTTTGACGGATGCAAGCAAGATCTACCACACCATCCGTGGACAGGATACTATCAAACTATATGTAATATTCAATGCTTTAGAGGTGTGTGGCGGCACAGACCTTTTCACCTCGATCTAACCGAGTTGTAATAGATCGCCGATCGCTTATGTGCATCCATTGGACAAGATGTTCTCGACTGCCTCTTCTCGAGATCGACTTTGGAACCTCTAACGCATCGAATTCCCGTTACGACCCAGACATTCCGACCAATTTTCTTCTTCTTTCTTGCAACAATCTACAACGGTAACTGATCCCCCCTTTGAATGCATTTTTCTTGGCTTGACATCCATTGCATAGTCGCACATGCGCTCGTTATGGTTTACCAACTAATCGCTCTCAACGTTGCCATTAACTCTTACGATCACGCCTTACTTACTCTCCTGGTCTCCAATCAATTCGTGGAAATCAAAGGAAGCGTATTCAAGAAATTTGAAAAAGACAATCTCTTCCAGATCACCTGTGCTGGTACGGGTACAGTACTCTTCCAAACTCGGTGAATCTCACATTTTCTACAGATATTGTGGAGCGGTTCACGCTGTCTCTTATGCTGCTCATTGTTGCCTTTCGCAATCTTATTGAGCTGCGAGGGACTGAGTACGATCCTTCGGAAGGGCTTCCCAAGAGTTTTGGATGGATCAGAGGCAACAACATCTTGTGGACGATATCATACGTGCGTCCTTGAAAGTCCTTGATGTCCACAATCGGCTAACCTTCCTCAGCCCGTTGTGATGGTGCTGGGCTGTGAGATGGGTGTTGACTGGCTAAAGCACGCTTTTATCACCAAATTCAACCATATACGACCCTCAGTGTACGACCGGTACACGGACGTCCTTTGCCTGGATCTTTCCAGCGGTAGCGCGGTCGGGCGTCTTAGAACACGAAAGGTGAGATCCAATTACAGTTGCTCAGTGACCTCCTATTCTGATTTATCTTCATAGCACTCCTACGTGGATCAATCGCCCCTGGTAGCTCGCCGTCTGGGATTCGCTTCTTTACCACTGGCCGTACTTTTCATCCTCGTTGGATCCCAGTCTCTGAACTTGGTCTTCTCGTCTGCCATTTCCCACCTGACATATCCTTGGACATGGTCGATACAGACCATTTCACAAGCGGATGTCCTATACTATCTCACATGGGGTACGATATGTCTGTTGTTCTGGCTCTGGTGCGTAATGTTACATGGAACTCTATCATGGTATTGATTACTGAGTACTCTACAGCTTTGTGGGAATCAAGATTATAGTTGGAGTTAACCTAATCAGCTTCGCTACTCGGAGGAGGGCAGGAATGGAGGAACGGGAAGCAGCAGATGTTGTCAACAACTTTGGACGTGATCCCATCGGCGAAGGAAAAGAGGAACGAGTAAGCAATGCCTACTTTACTTCGAGAAGCTTATCCCTAATCCCCGTTCTGAAGAAATACAACAAGGAGTTGAAATCTATCCTCGACAACGACGCCGATGACGTTCCACGCGCTGCAGAAATTGGCGAAAATAAACCTGGAGAAGACCGAAGCAAGAAGAGACGCTTAAAATTAGAAGAGCTAACTCGGTATACAATGGTGAAACGGATTTGGTAACGAATGTGGATATAATTGTTCATGGGTATACACTATGTATATGTCCATGCCTTGTGCAGCCGGAACCCTCGGGTCACGCAATTCCTCCCATTGGTTGTACAGGTCGATCTTTCAGTTCAAGATCTCCTTCAGACATCCCGCTGTTCCCCATTCGCGTCGCTAATCGTCGGGCAGCACGTCGCTCCCTACTAGTTATTTCCTGCGGTGTTTCGTCTCGATATCGCCAATCCCCAAATGGGCCAGTTCCAAACGTCTTGCGGGTGTTGATTCCGAGCAGAATCGCGCTTGCAATCCATTCTGGTACCACCTGCAAAATATAAAACGCAGCCTTACTTCCTGGAGAGTTTCAGGATCCTGTCTCGGTCGAGTCGATCGCCGCCGTGGTATTACCCATCACCGAAAGCCGAAAAATCGCTACTATCCCCTTCAAAAAGTTTTCAACGATCGTTGGATAACGAAAGATATGACGGGCATACCATGAGCCAGGTAAGGATGCACATAACGAAGACGCCTCGGTATTTACCTGGGCGGCATTGGTATTTGAAGGACCATATCGCCCCGAGAGAAGTGATCATCGTCAAGAAGAGCGCCACGCTGCTGCTTACAATCCTACAACCGGGCGTTCAGGCAATTAGCTGGAACTATCAACGACTTCTCAACGTTCGAGGGGAAGACAAACCTAAGGATGAATGTTCTATGCGCCTTTTTCCCGTCCTCGAAAGTTTCGCGGTACTTCGCGTTAGCTACAATCCCAGGCACCGTAGCCCCTGCAAGGAATGAGAGTACTATGAAATCTGAGAATCTTCGAATCCATAATCTCTCCCAAGGACGGTCCGGAACGCCATCTAAAGGTGGTGTGATATAACAATCCTTTGTCCTTGCGGCTTGCGACTCTTGATAGCGCCCCGACCCGTATGTCTGATTGACGAGCAAGCAGCGGAGGATGTTGGCAGAATCGGAGGCAATTCCTATATAGCCCAACCCGAAGCTGATTTGCATATAGTTCGTGAGAGGCTTTGACAGTCGTAATCCGGTCCTCTGAGCTTGCGCGGCTCTCAGAGAGTAAATGACAACCCTGATGGAAGGTTAAGTACCTCAAGGCGATCTTGAAGGTTTTCGTCAATGCTAGGAACCCACCGTTCAATGGTAAAGCTCATGGTTCCGATGAGGAGGGATGTTCTGGACCTTCTATCCAACATGCGATATATGACCAGCGGCAACAGCAGTGCATAAAGTACTGCAAAGAGTATCGAGGGTGCAAAATCCGAGGGTAGTGGGACCCCACCCACCGGGGAAGGGAATCGGGTCATGTCCTCGACTACGTGGTATAGTCGGGCTGTTGGCTAGCTCCAAAGCGGTGGAGGCCTCGTTGTTTTAAATTGTTGTAAATGACCATCACCTGAGGAGGCAGTTGTTATATAGTGCTATGTGAGCTGTGAGGAGAACCATGTTATTCCGTAACGAGTCGGTGCTACGGACTGTGCATCAGCTGCGCATGAGCTTCGTGTGGTATTTGGGTGTTCTATCAGTAGCTTACACGACACAGTGCCATTTCCCAATGATAACAATAGCAAAATAACAAGGCTTCAAACGCTAGGTAGCAGGCGTTGCTCAGATATGCTATTCAGCTCAGTGCCTTCCTCAGGTAACCGATTTCTAGCCCGCTCCTTCTCCACAGCACGCTGTTCTCGGCGAGCGGTCTCTTGCGGTGTCTCGTCTCTACTACGCCAATCTCCATATGGACCTGTCCCAAACACCTTCCGTATGTTGGTACCCAATAAAATGGCACTTGCAAGCCATTCTGTCACAACGTGAAAAATGTAGAATGCAGCCTTTTCTCCTGGCTTGTTCATTGAACCCGAGGCAGTCGAATCGAGTGCCTCTGTCAGGTTGTGCATGGTTGATAGTCGAAAGATTGCGATCATCCCCTGATAACATCCCTTTTTAAAATTCTGTAAATACTAAAACATACGCGGACATACCACCAGGGAACAGAGGAGAATAATCAGTCTGATAGCTCTCTTATTAGCACGCGTTTGCCTGAACCTTGACCAGGTGGCTGCTGAAAGGATGACCATCATGAGGAACAGAGCCACACCGCTACTCGCATATCTGTAGAACGCATCCCGTGGAACGTCAGATGAGGAATCGAAGTAGGAAAGAGATGGCCATACCGGAGCGATTGGGTCTTATTGACCTGCTCCTCGTCGGTTATAGATTTTCTGTATTTGTAGCTCGCGATAATTCCCGGGATGGTGGAAGAGAGAAACGAAAGGCCGGTAAGATAGGCGAGTCGCCGTACTTGATACCTTTCTTGGGGACGGTCGACCTGGCCTTCCGAGGGTGGTGGAATCTTGAATCCTTTTGTGGCTGCAGCAGTTGACTCTGGATACCGCTCTGGCCCATAGGTAGGATTGACGAGAAGGCACTGAAGAAGGGAGACCAAATCCGCTGCTATTCCTATGAATCCCAATCCGAAGGTAGATTGTGCATAGGTTGCTAATCTCTTCGACAATCGCCAATTACTTCGTTGTGATTGTACAGCTCTCAGAGAAAATGTAACGATACTGGGAAAAACACTGCTGAGGATATCAAGACAATGCCTAGAGGAGTAAAGTTACCCACCGCTCAACAGAGAAGAGCATCGTCCCAATAAGCAATGTTGTTCTCGAGCACTTGTCATAGACTCGATATGCGACTAGAGGTAAAAGGAAGCCATACAGAATGGCAAACAGGACTGAGGGGGCAAGGTCAGAAGGGAAGGGAACTCCGCCTACTGGGGAGGGAAAAACCATGGGGTAAGGGTCTGTGTGGACAAGGCTCCCTTCGCTTCTTGTATATACTTGCTCCCCAGCGGGTAAAATGAAATGATTCGTAAGTACTCCCGCCGTAAGATCACACGTTGGTCCCTCTACAGCATTTCTGGGCACGGCAATGTAACCACGATGCCAATCTTACACCTTCTTATCCACTCGCTTCATGTAGATAATAATCACAGTGAGCAGTGCAAGAGAGCCGAACTGTCGACCGGCACCTATAAATTTAAAGGAGCATTTCCCTCCTTGTAGGCCAACTTGACTCGGAAGCCCTCAACAAACAAACGCGCGAATATCTCTCCGGCGCTGGGTAGGAACTACTCATACCATTCCGCATGAGCGTGAAAATGACTTAAGCTTCATTCGATGTATCACGAATCATAGTACTTAGGCTGTGTCGACCTGTGCTGAGGCGGTACTAAGTCGGAATCAATTGCGAGTACTTTGGAGGACAACCACTGGCCATGATGCATCCGAGACGGGGCGGATTAGAGTCGGATCATATTCGTGGGATGATGACTGGCATCTGCCTTCGATCATCAAGTTCTGCTTGCAGTGACTTTCCAAGTTGACACAACAAAATGTTCGTTTTGCCCTCCTTCCATCCTCGACAGTGACCCAAAATGGAGAAAGAATCCAAGGACGTGACCTGAAAAAAAGCAGTACGTTATATGGCGGTCAAACGGTAAGACAGATTGTTGTTCCGATGAGGAGTACCGTTCTCGATCGCCTGTCCCACCAGCGATATATGACGAGCGGTAATAACAGGGCGTATAGCATTGCGAAGAGGAGTGAAGGGGAAAAATCAGAGGGTAGTAGGACCCCGCGTACCGGGGAAGGAAATTGATACACGCCTTTGTCGTGGTGATTTAGAAGTTGGGTTGGCTGCAAGATGAAAGGCAAAGGAAGCCTCTTTTCAACTGTATGATGACCATCAGGGAGCGAGATTCATTATATAGCATTCTCTGAGTTCAAATTGTAAGGACGTGTTCTTTCGTAACTAGTAGGACTTGGATGACTATCACGGTATAATCTGTCCCTCCATAGCCTTTGTGCGGCATCTAAGTGTAAATAAGGGACTTCGATGTGAGGTAAATCGAGTAGATCAAGCATTCGGATCAGTAGTTTGTCGCTGCTATAATATTAGCAAGGAGTTACAGTACCGACGCTATCCCAATATTCACTGTGGGTTATTTGCACAGAACTTCAGCGGATATTTCTCTAGCTCAACTACAGCGTGGTAAAAATAACCTCACCTGTGGAATAACATCTCGTTTTGGCTGCCCAATGCTTGATTGATGTCAATAATCTTTGCTCTGTTCGATTGGTTCCAGTGACGTTCTAACTCCGAGTGCGCCTTCTTCTATTGCTCAGTTGGAGATCTTCATCCCTGTTCCACTGTAGTATATCGCGGTAGGTATCGAGTCTCGCTCAAATATATACATGCCATTCTGCTATTTGCCCTATGGCTTCTTCAGAAAACCAGCTCATACTTGACTTGATTTTTTCCAGTAGCCCGTTAGGGTTGTCAGCTCGGAGAGCTTTGGTGTCTCATCTTTGACTGATACAGGCCTATTACAGAAATGGACCCCAGTAAAATGACGCTAGGTGACGCTTTGCCGTTATTCTGCTTCCACAGAAGGCGTATTCACGCTGTGTCAGACGACTGGATCAATTTCGTGGGATTCTGATATGTAGCCTTGTTCCGACTCCCGAAAGTTCTAGCCATCATTTTCTACTATGTTCAACCGGTGCCTGCGATGACTAGGCAGCTGTTTTTGTGACTCTGAAGGACGACACACGATAAACCCAGGAATATCGGGCGTATCTAACTGACAAAGGAACTCTGTCATCGAAGTACTTGGGCTTACGAAGACTATCTCTGGTTATAAAATGCAGTTCTTCAACCGGGGACTGCAATCTATCTTGGACCTTGGAAGGACAGGTCTTCACCTTGCGCCCAGTCTAAACCTGCGCCCCGTTCAATCACCTCCACATACTACAGCGACCATGACATACAGCACGGATCTTGAAGAGCCAATACATCTGTTCGTTGTTGGATTGGGCAACGCACCATTTCCTATGACGAGGCATAGGTAAGTGACCAATTTCTATTATCATTGAGATCGAAATTTTTGGCAAAGCTTACTATTGGCCGTGTTAGTGTCGGACATCACATAATAAACTCGCTTTCCACCCATTTCGGAGTCCCCTTGCACTCAACTAGAGGTGGCCAGATAGGCTCAGGGATAGTGTCCTTGCCTACAGCTTTGGGACCTGTGAAGGTTACTTTATTCAAGTCGAAACAGCTTATGAACGTTTCTGGGCCGAGCATTGTTTCTAATTATCGCAGTTCGCGATGTTCCAATGCCCAAAGTCAACCTGGACCTGCTGGTGCCCCACCGTTAGGGAAAAACTTTGTCGTACTCGCGGATTCGATCTCCCATGCTCCCATGAAACTGAGTGCGAGGCTTGGCGGGTCTGCGCAAGGGCATAACGGATTGAAGAGCATCATGGGATGCCTAGGGGACAAGGTTTTCTGGCAATTTAGGATTGGCGTTGGGAGAGGTAACAGCGAGGATGGCTGTAAGTTCCATGCTCCGTAAAACCAAGCATTGTGGATTGACGACGTCTCGTTTTTTCTTCCTCAAGGCAACAAGATTGACAAATCAGTGGATGCGGCCGAATGGGTTTTGGGCAAGCTGAGTCCCAAAGAGAAAGACTTTTGGGGTCATGGTGGCGAGGGTCTCGACCAAGTTGTAGCTGAATTGGGGAGAGTCGTGTCGCAACTGGAACGTTGAAGGGCCCAGGTTGTGAAGCGTTCCCGTGTCGCTAGATGGATGGCGCGTATAAGCTCCATTGAGTTGACGATCCAACTCACGACATCGCTTGGACTCCTTAGGCAAACTCACCATTCCCTTAGATGTTCTCGCCGAGGTCAGGTCCAGGGCCTTAGGGAGTAGATGTAGTGATGGGGAAATTGTGGCCACCTCCGATGGTTGTTCCTGGACTTCGCCTGGCGCGGGCGGGCAAGTCAAACTTGTGGGACGATCTTGCTAGTATACTTCTAACACTCGTTTGATACTTCATTATCGCTCTCGCTTCAATTAGACTAGTCAATAGACCTTTGCTTTGCTTGAGGTGATGCTTTTCCAGCTACCCTACGTCAGACCGTGGGAAATGCTTCTAAATAGGGGAGTATCGGCAGGATTTTCTCGCTGGCGTTTCTCTTCGTGTCTCCCAAATGCTCTGCTCGCTGCGTCGCTCGGCTTGGATAGTTTCGAGACGTTGTATCTCTCGACCGCCATTACTCGTGTACTACCCTATACAGACCCGTGGCCTCGCGTCGATCAAGAGGAGGCGAAAAGCACCCCCAATTCCCCCCAGCGTCGACCTTCCACCAGCGGACGAATGGGTTGGCGGAATACAAGCAGACCTGAGGACTAAACCACTATGGGGAAGAATATCCATATCCAATACGGAGTCTGCAGATAAACTAGCCGAAGCATTTGTTCCGGAAGGGTCGAAGGATAAAGTAATTATTGAGGCCTATCCGGGTACGTCGTTCCGCACTATCAGCTAGAGAGCAGACCAACCAAACGGGTCCAGGACCTGGCCTGTTGACTAGATCATTGTTGAATCTACCAAAGGAGCGCATCCGCAAGATTGTGGTTATGGAGCATATTGCTGGCTATCTGGACTGGCTTAGAGTGGGTACCGGCTCAACTCTGTTACGTCTCCGCATCTGACAGGATTTACAGCCACTCCAAGCCATAGACGATCGCCTAAGTATCATAGAATCTGATCCCTACCTATGGACCACCTACGACATCTTGAATGACCAAGGTCACCTCCGCGATATACCTATCTTGGGCTGGGATGCCGGGGGTAGGTTGCAAAGTTCTGCATGCGCTTAGTTCTGACGGGTTGGATCAGTACATCCCACGCTCCAATTTATTCAACATCTACCAAGCGCCGTTATTGGCGAGCAGCTTTTCAACCAGTATATTCGGGCTATTCCTGATCGCCACTGGCTTTTCAAGTATGGACGCGTTCGCCTTGACCTTCTGCTGAGTTCTCGATTGTGGCAAGTTCGTTCGCTCTCCTTACTTCGATCGCGCCGTTCACTAGGGATTTAACATAATCCCTTAGCGTCTCACTACTCCACCAAGTCAAGCTGCACGGTGTAAACTTGGTGTCTTCCGCGAAGCCACAACGCAAATCACGCAAACTCTCCCTCCTGCCTCGCTGGATCCGTACCAGGAGCACTTCTACCCACCTCCTGGACAAGGCGAGAAAGATACAAAACATCGGACGCTAGAATCCCGGAAATTGGGTACTCCGCACCTGGCCTCGACAGTCATTCCATCTGAAACCCCCGTAAATGCGTCCCGCTACCTCTGACTTATCACATTCCCCTCTAATTTACGTTTATAGTATATTAAGCCGAAGCAATTGGATAGCTGGGACTACGTTACGCGAAAACTATTCATTTCGAAAGCGACGCCGGTTTCGAAGTCGATAGCGTAAGCATTCAATCGTCGAAAAATATCGAGTTGATATGACTGACTAGACTCCGGATTGAAGGACACTTGCCCCTGGAGCCAATATTCTCCTCAAAGGCCTCACTGACCCGAACCTCCCTCCAGAAGAGAGAGTGGATGTCAAAAAATCGGCCAGAGAGTTGACTGTGGATGATTGGAAGCGCATCGTCGATGTGTTCGAGAAATGGCCATTCCGTCCTGAGGTGCGAATCCACCCTTATCCGCCTTCGATATATCATCGACCTTTTGCATCTTAGAACTTGTCGATTGACGTTGATTTCGTCTCCATTCGCGGAAACAGTCGGAGGTAATGAAAACACAATCTCTCAACTACGATTGACAGGTCAGTATCGTATATCATAGGAATACATCGGCATAGGCTGATAAATATATTCGATCCGACTCTCATGTTGTGATAGATTCCTAAAGACAGAAGTTAATTCCGGGTTTGCGGTCGCATCCCACCACTCACGTCGAGAGTATTTCCATCCTCATCAACAAGTTGCGTCTCTTCCCAGTCATCTCCTAGTGTTTGGGTCTCGTTCTGGGATTCTGTTGTTTTGCCACCATCCGACATGACCACATCACCATTTGTGGTTTCGGTCGGTTTCTTTGCCTTATCTTTTTTAGGTGGCAGCATATTGAACAAAGTGGCCTGTCTTTGACCAGTTCCCGAGTCTTTCTTGCCGTCCTTATCTTTACCTTTGGGTGCTGGACCTGCAAATGATTATATTTAATCCTCTGATATAATTGAAAGGGTGATAACACCCACGCTTCTTAGACAGCGCTCCGTTCTCAGCGGCATCCACCTTATCGAAGAAACTTTCGCTCTTGTGAAGAGATTTATTGTTTTCTGACGAACGAGCGAAGGGATTATCTGGGGCGGCCTTTCGAGCAAATGGATTGAATTCTATATAGCGATCGTCAGTGTCCCGTTTAGTTCATGGAGTTTGACTCACTAGTCTTCGGAGGAGGCATGGATGCGGAAGAGAATGTGTCCTCAGCCTCGTCGCGTTTCCGTTTCTCCGCTGGAGGAGGGGATTCCCGCATTGGTTGGTCGTCTGACGCCCACGGAGACGGTGCGATATCTGCGGTGTCGTGGCGGTAGCTATTTTGAGTTGGAGGGGCCGTCGAACTAAAGCGTGTCTTTTCAATCACAGGTTTGGTCACCCTTGCTATCCCTGGTCGCTCGATCTGCGGTGGAGGGCGAACATCCCCTAACGGATCATATCTTGACGAGGAAGCACTTGATCGGGGGGCCAACTGCCTCAGCTGTGCATCAGGTCTCATCCACCTCCTCCTTTTGTTCCTGGCCACAATCAACCTGTCTTCGTTTTCCTCTTTTTCTTGCTTTAGGAATTCGATTTTTTCTTTAAGACCGTGGAGGTTGTAGAAGTTTGCAATGGCGATAGAAGCCTCGAGGGAGGGAATGTTGTGGAGGAGTTTCACGAGTTCAATGGCGCGCGGGGTGTTGCCGTTTTTGCAGGCCGCTTGGATTAGCAGGATAAATTCTTTGTCGATGGCTTGTTCGCGCGTGACGATTGCGTCCGTCGTGAGATCGTCGTCGAGGGAATCCAGTACAGTTTGTACATAGAGCAAGTCGCGTTCAATTCTGTTAGCAGTCCCGGTGAGAACTCTGGTCGAATTGCACAGCGAGAGGTTAAATGATGCTTACTGCTCTTCTCGGGGATCAGCTTGTCGAAAAGGTATTTGGATAGGGAGTTCTTGCATGAGGGGCCGAGGGAAGCCTGGGTATTCTTGCAGACCCTTCAAGATCAAGCACATGAAGTTGTTGTCACTGACCCCAACAGGCCAGTATGACTCGTCTTTCCCCTTGCGCCGTTCGAGCAGATTCGTGTCGAGTATTCGCACCCAGGCGGCGTGATGGGGGATCCTGACTTTGGTGAGGACGTGTAGGTAACCGGTACTATCGTACATCGCTGGCAGCTGGATAAATTCGTTTAATAAATCACAAAGGAACTGAGCAAGTCGACGATACGAACCCCTTCCTCAGTTAGTCCGACCCACTTCAGGACGTGTCCTTTGGGGACAGGGAGGACATCCCTCTGTCGAACGCTGAAATCATCAAAGTTGATGACTGTGTAGTAGAGATTCTGGGAACCTGTTCAACGGTGTATATTCAGTATTCTTCCCAACTTCAGACGATATTCTGATAGTACTGACCATCGATGGTGGTAGACCCTGGCCTATGGACGACAAATACCCACTCTGCACTCGCGACCATGGTAACTACGTCTCCTCCAAGCGCCATGATCCTCCGCTCTCTACCAGTTCCGGTCAGGAATGTCAAATCATGCTCGCTAGTGGCGACCACGACATGTCCATATCCTTGCAAGTCGGCGTTGGCGTTATTTCGGAGACCTTCTTTCGGTGCTATCCCTCCTGCAGCTATTGATAGCACTCGCGTTCCAGGACGCAGAGAGTACGTCCATTCTTGGGCCGTCGGAGCGTAGGGTTTGAAGAGAACACGAGCAGGATGGTCGGCTTCTGAGGGACAAGCAAAGACCGCACCGCATTCGCCTGTGAGGATATATAACGGGTTAACAAGGGACTACCGTAGGCTTAGAAATACGCATACCGAGGTATCCAAGGTCATTTTTGTAGAGGTCGGTGAAGTGGAAACTCGACCTATGGGTTTGGTTGAAGAAGACGACGTTGATGATTTGGTGCACGTCTTGGTCAGTGGCCTCAATCACGCCAAGCAAATTATAGGCTAATTATAATGGTCGGTCACGAGCTCTCATGACGATAAATTACAACTCACACAAGTATCTCTTTTTATTGGACCATGGGGTGGAACCGGGTTGGAAAGGAGGCTGAGCCTTCGTGATACTCACTGGGGCCAGTGAGTGACACAGTCAGTTTGCCAACTCTTGGGAAGACGACGAATGCTCATACCCATCTCTTTCACATATCCCCCGTACTCCTTTGCTTTGCGAGATGTCGGTCCATCATCATTCAATGCACCATCCATATCATCTTCGATGAAGTTCTGGTGTAAGTCAATGTCGTCCAGGTCAATATCTTCACCAAGGTCCTCCTCATCGTCCATCCTATCGTCCATTCTGTCGTCATCTCCAAATATATCAGCATCAAGCCTCCTATTACCTGAGCTCGACGCCGTTGCACTCGCGCCTGTGGCTGGAGGCTTTATTGGATCCGGGAAGTCGCTTCGAATGGGGTCGGGCCAGCGAGAAAAGCCACCTTCGCTATCAGTCCATGCGATGAGATTTTTCCGTGGACAGAAAGCAAGCTGGGTGATTGTTGCTCCTTGTGTACCCGCCACCCTGAAGAAAAACAGTGAGTATTCATCCTTACTGATGAATGGAGTATTGCCGCACTGGTTAACGGACTGCTTGGTGTGTGTTGACCACACAAAGACAATTGACTTGGAGGCTGAGACGAGGTACTGTCCGTTGGGCGAGATGGCAAGGGCGGTTATGGCTCCAAGGGCGTTTTTATTGGTAAAGGAGATTGGCATCCTTGACCAGTCAGATCGAGAAATTGCGACAATTTCTATATAGAGAGTTTTATGGGATGATAATGTAGAGGAGTTGAATGTTAGCATACCATGTGTTCTGGAGGCAATATAGAAGTGTTGTCCCGAAGGATGCCAAACAGCTGAGCAGTCGTAACCGTATTCCGGCGAGCTAAGCAAGGTTAAGTATTGCAGAAGGAAGAGGATTCGGCATGGCAAACTCACTCGTCGTCTTTCACCACGGGTACAATTCCATCAATCGTCTTCTCTAGCTTGGGTTCATCTCCAGACATGTCCCAAATCACAATCTTGCCATCAGAAGTGCATGTTGTCTGAGAATAGACGAGTGCTCAGTGGATAGCACGACAAATAACACGAAAGGGTCGCACCAAGAGAGTTCCCGAGGGATGCCAACTAACTGTTCGCACAGGCGCCGTGTACCCTTCAAGCTTTTGGATGGAAACCACGTCTTCAAGGTCAACAACTTTGACTTGAAGCTCACTGCAAGATGTTAGTTATGTCCTGGACACGGCAATGAATTGACGCACTCGGATGCTACAGCCACTTTTCGTCCTTTGGGGTCGATCGTGATTGAGCGAGCGGGCACTGAGCCAGTGGTCGTAACAAGAGCATCGGAAGATGTCGAGCCTATCGCATAACGTCGGACTTCGGAATCTTTACAGCTTGAGAGCCAGCAGTCCTCCTGCAGAGTGTTCAATACGAGACAACAAGCTTTCGCCAAAGAATGACGCACCGCAGCAGCAATCCATGTTATAGCATCCTCCGGGTCGGCGGCAGTACTTGGTTCTTGATCTGCACCTCCTTCCAAGTCCCATATCCGAACGATACAATCTTCACCGCCAGTATAAACGCGTCTGCAAACTCCAGGTCAACGACCAAACTGTGCTAGCAAGCGGTAGAGACCTAAGACTTACGTGCCGTCCTTGGAGAACGTTACTCGAGTTGTTCCCCGTCCATGAGATGTGATATTGATAACCTTGGTGGCCATCGCTTGACTATTGGGTAGAGCAAGGCCGAATTTGAAGGCAGCGGTAGAACGTTCAAATGAACGGTGTCCCTGTCGCGGTCCATCGCATCACGCACGCGTTTGTCACGCACCATCAACGCGTGCCGTCACGGAAGCGTGACAATGTCTGAAAACAGGGGCGGCTCCGGATCCTTTGCGCCACCTTTCATTGAATCCATCATGTCGACCGACGTATTCTCAAATTTCGGAGCCCTTGACGAGCTAATACAAATCATATACCAAAACATCTATAGATTTGTTGCAATATCGACTGTCACCGACGACAAATGGACCATCCGTCTTGGTCTAGCTAGCTCAGAAGGGCGATGGTGGGAGGGTAGTTGGACAGAAACTGATGTACACCAAGTCTTGGTCCGTACGTGGTAGTATGTCTCCTGAAAGATCAAAACTAAATTTAGCCACTCTTTCCTTAGGGATCGAAAACGTCAGATACTATCCTTGAGCAATTTGCTGAGAAAGTTGCTGAACTTCTTGTTGGAGGAGAGCTGTATATCAGCAATACAAATCCAACGCCGGCGAGAAACGTAACAGTAAGGAGCTAACGTCCCATTCAATTGGATTTGTCCGATGTTGAGCCTCTCCTAGTTCACTATTGGCCCTGCTACCAAGAACCCCCTTCATGTCGAACTGAAGGAAATGGCGTCAGCCGACGCTGCGGCATTTGCTACCACTCTATTCCTGGATGTGAGTTATCTCCAACGTACTTTTAATTATGCAAGGGCGTTAATACGGCTCTTAGATTGCTCTACAAGCTAAAGCACGGAAAGGTCGTCTGCACGGCAGTTCCTTATCCCTTCCCACTTTCACGTCTACTACCGCACCTACGTCCCGGACTATCGCCGCTGAACGTGGTATGCTTCATCCCCTTACCAAGTAAAACTCAATTGACATTTGTAGTAGCACCCCCTATCGAAGAAACCTCCTCGAAAACCGCGAGAACTAGCGTTTCAGGTTCCAGTTCCCATAAAGCAATCTCCGCAGAGAGCTCGAATTCCAAAGCTTCTCACCATCCCCCATCCAAAATACCTGACAGAGAAGAATCGAAGCCAAAAGCTGAACCGAAAAAGCGTCCGGCCGCGGCCCCCGCACAAAGTCAGATATTCATCTTATGTTGGGGTTTCGTGTGTTTTACACTCATTGACTTTCGCAGAAGTGCCTATAACTCGCCCGCATAAAGGCGCATCCTTAGCACATCCGAACAAGAAAGCAAGGAAGTACGAGGCGGTTGAATTTGACAGTGACGACGATTAGAGGAACATCGTGCTCTTTTCGGTATGTATCATACATTGCAAGTATCTGGAAATATGAGAAGCTATACCTCGTCTCCGGAAAAAGTCCGATGCCTCTGCATTTTATTTTGGCTTATTAAAGACAGTTCGAATCCCGAATATCACTTGAAGAGAAAGCATCAAGGTATCAAGGTGACACAGCAGCTTCCATGACTATTTTCGTCACATCCCCATCAGGGCCATGGAAGCATCTTCGGATTTGCTTGATTTATCAATCGGTATCATACTTGAAAGCTCATTTACGTTGCCTGTGGGCCTTGCACCAATTCCTATTTGAACTTCGCGAAACTTCTTGGGCATCTCAAGTTCCGTCCCCCTATATTCTTTCCTCAGCGCTCGTACGAATGCCATGAACGCATCCCGTCCTTTTATCGCACTCACATGTCTCTCCTTGCTACTCTCGGCAACAACTCTGATCTTAGGGGCTTTGGTCCTGGACGTCACGCCCGCAATGTGGAGCATTCCAGGCGCTTTCATCACAACCTTCATCTACCACACCCTCATTACCCTGCTTTCACGGTTAGAATCCACGCACTCGATGCGCTGGCTCTCGATGTCTACCGTTGGCGGCGCGTACACTCTCACAGTTGTGTGGGGCGCGGTCCTCGCTATCACCGTCGTTTTCACAACCCTCATCTCCATCAGAAAGTTCGACCTTCCGCCAAACTACCCTCACCACCAACGTCTGCAACCCGTTCTGATATCTACCTGCACCATTTTGTTGGTACAATCCATCACCATGGCCTCCATCGCGTTTCTATCACACAAAGAGCGGAGACGGGCTCAGTATCAGGCGAAATGGCAGTGGAAGATAACCTTGAATACTTCAAAGTGGAGGTCAGTAATATTCTTCCCTTGCTTGCGCGCCCCTGCTTCGCTTTTAGAATTTTACCGACTCATTTATCCTCATACAGTATAAACAAGGTGCCCGGATCCCTATGACATAACTTGGCATGCCACCACCTTTTCTCCGCTCGCCACTGAGACTTGGGTACATATCCAACTTTAACATTCCCGAAGTCCCGTTGTATCTCGTTTCCATCGTTCGCATCGTACACATACCACCTACTATTATTCACTCTACTTACCTGCTTGCTATTTTTGTCTGTACATGGAATTCGCGTCGTTCGCCTGTCACATTTGTAATGCATTTACACCACAGACCATCTTTCTTTCCCTTTTTCAAATTCAACATCGGTCCATCACTTGTCATTCAAACATACTTTGCAATAGTTATCACATTATCTAGCATAGCCATACCAGGATATAAATATCGAAACGGATAAACATCGTAACGCGCCCACAGCCTACCGGTGAAATGTTCCTAGCCACATCCACATTACGAAACCGAACGAATACGATTGCGCATAATGATTACTCTTCTCCCCTTCTGCCGCCTACTGTGCTCCAGCGGTGGTACTAGGACTGGCAAACTCATCTCTAACAACACCACTATCTTCCAATGATGTCGATGTCGCGGAGGCGACTGCCTTGGAATCCTCGTTTGTGGAGTGATCGATATCAACAGCCGCAGAGACTCCATCCGTATCTGTTGTGTCCTCATCTTGATGAACAATCTCACCATTGACGCCACCAAGTTCTTTAGTCGAGGACGATGGAGCTGAAGCATCATCAGCCCCAGCGGACTCGTCGCCATCGACGATGGGAGCAACAGACAACGACTTTTCCTTGGAGGTCAATCCCGCATCTTCACTCGTAACCGGGATTCCGGATGTGAACGATTCAGTTAGAGAGCTTACAGTCGTCAAAGCCATATCAAGCACTGCTTCGACCCGCTTCCGGAGTGCTTCATTCGGGCTTCTAACGGTCTAATGAAATTGGGGTAGTCAGTGTGTGTAGTGAAGAAAGTAAGAAAGGCAATAGAACATCATAGAGTAATAGACGAAGAACAATGGAAGAAAAGAAGGTAACAAGGCTATCCACAAAATCGATTGTTCGCTTACCAAAGACAGAAGATTAATCTGTGCAAACGCTTCGTCAAGTCGAACTAACAACGCAGGTTCGCGCTCTTCTGATTCGTCTTCGCCTTCTTCATCGCCTTCTTCTTCATCCGGCATATGCAACTCGACTTCACCGAAATGTGCTTCCAGGAACATCGCCAATCGTTGGATACGAGTTACTGAAGATGACTCGCCCTCTAAATCGACATGAGGATGTTGATGGTCATGTCCATTTCCATGCGAATGCGAATGCGAATGGTGATTTGTTGTCACTGAAAGAAAGAAGACAGTCAGCAAATGAATACGAACGAGCCGAAGGCTTAACACCGGATAAAAATAAACGAAGCCGATGCATACATTTCACTGAAGCGGGACTCTTATCAATTCCTGTAATTAGAGCCAAAGTGGAATCTGCGATCATATCGTTACTGGCGCTTGAGTCCCATTCGAGCGTAAGTTCGTGTTCTTGAGTTAGTTTCACATCCAGAACGCCCATGATCTACATTATACGACCAAAATAGGGCGGAAAGAGTCAGTTAGAATTGATCGATCTCACCGCCGTAATTCGCACCCGAGGAGCAAAAGAACACATACCCGCATAGTAGGAACTCCATCCTTGTCGAGCCCTTCCTCCACCTTCCCATACATTCCTTCCAAATGCCATCTCACCAAATCCCAACCAACGCCAATGACAACCTTCTGCCTCTGTGTCACGGCACACGTCGAGAGACCAGTAAAGTCTCGGAGGTCGCGGGGATCAAGTAGGGTGTAAGAATAGTCCTTGGCTACAAGAAGCCCGGATAAAACGTCGTTAGCTTGTGGAGGCTTGTCGGCCAGTGTTCCGATGGCCTGAAATAGGCATAGTTAATTCAGTTCAGTTCAAAAGCGCCAGCAAGCTCTAAGGGGACCATAGAGTAGTAGAATGAAGCGTACCTTGGCAACTCGCTCTCCTCGGAATGAGAGCTCGAGGGTTTCCAAGTTACGCGGTGTATGAATCTTCACATCTTCATCTCTATCCTTGTATCTGGAGGTCATAGCAGCACGCAAGCGCCCCATGGTATTTTGCTCTCCGTGGACCAAAACCTTGAAACAGCATCTTTCAGTTTCAGGCAAAACGAAAGATGAACAATGAAACAAACTGACGACATGCTGAGCCTTGACCGCTTCAATGAATTCAGAATTTTGGGAATAATCCACGTGGGCGCTAAATGAGATATAGTCCACAGATATCTTCCGAGGGATCGTGTTGCCCTTGAGTCCAACAAAGTCTTCAGGTTCATTCATGATGTCCTGAAGTAGAATGAAAGAAAGCATGATTAAGCACTCAATTTTTGACGGAAACAATAGGGGTGGGTGCGGGTGCAGGATCCACAGAGGGGAGTGTCGGTTGAGGAAAAACAAATTCCATTGCACAGTAGAATTGTATGTACAGGTGACCGGAAGAGTAGATATACCCCGCCCCAAATGCAAACCATGACTCACCCTAGCGAGCGTCCCTTCGATCGAGTATCCGGTGATAATGAGGCCATTCCGCGCGTCCGGCGCCCAAAGCTCAAACAGTTCTCGACTTGGACCGACCTGCATGAAGCCTGGACTGGCGAGAACGACACATGGTGGTCCTTCAGCGATCTTCTTTTCCCATCCTCGAGTTTGCGGCACGTTTGAGATATGTCTGATGAACGCTGGTCAAGGAGGACTTGCCAAAAGAAACAAACCCACGACGTACTTGAAGACGAATGGATTATCACGCTTTGCAAACCTCGTACGAATGTTGGCATTCATCGTGTGGATATAAGTTTGGTAGACTGCCATACACTTTCGCGCAAGACTCGAAGCATAATAGATAGGCACGTTGTGGAGGTCGGGATGCTTCTTCCAATACTCGTCCAAGATTAGTAGCAATTCCTGAGCACGACCCAGAGCAAAGGCCGGAAGCAAAACATGCCCTCCTCGTCGAATGATCGAATGAACAAGAGTCGTAAACCGGGCTTCCTTTTCTTCGCGGCCTTCAAGAGTGTGCACACCATACGTACTTTCTACAATGAGGACGTCAGGCCGGATAGGTGGAAGTTCAGCTTTCACAAGATGTCGATCTTCTTCTCGCGAGTAGTCGCCAGTGTACAGAATTTTAAGACCAGCAATGTCAATAAGGAACATGCAAGCACCGAGAACGTGGCCAGCGTGGTATGGTGTAAAGCTGATACCGGGGCAGACGTTGATGAGTTGGTGAGCGGATACAGGGATAATTGACGCCAGAGATATTTGCATGTCTAGCGGTGTGAACAGCGCGTCGGATGTGGAAGAACTACAAGGACAGTTAGCTTTCAAACCACAGAAAGGTTTGAAGCTCACCTCATGCGAGCAAAGTCCTGCATCATGAACTTGTGGACTGCTTTGGTCGGGTGGGTCATGTAAACTTTGCCTTTACCGTCGCGGAAGTTTGTCTAAACAGCATCTTTAGATACTCTTCACTGAGCTGTAACATAGTGTTCACCTTTTCAGTGACATAAGTGAGCGCCGCTGCATGGTCCAAGTGGAAACTATGAAGGTCCAAGTCAGTCACAAGATGAAAGAACAACTGCAAGGGAGGACACATACTGTGTAACGAGAATGGCGTCAACAGTGCTCCAGTCCAAGTCGTCGATGAAGGGCAGAGAAGACATTCCGCTGTACGCCGGATGGACGCCAGCATCGCAGACGACGGTCTTCCCCCGATATTGCAGCACACAACAAGACCGCCCTACTTCCTGGCCCGCTCCCAGCATCGTAACTTTGAGGCTCTGAGAGTCGGCCATTTTTTTCTAATATTTTTTTCAAGTCGTAAGTCGTAAAGGGGGCATTCAAATAAGAATACAAAGGTCGTGCTGGGTTGGGGGTGGTGGTGGTTTAATGTTACGCGCGCTGCGTGGTGCTGACTTCGAGGGTAGCGCCTTACCTAATCACAAATTCTCGACAATCAGAGAATCTCGTCTTCCTCTTTACTTTCCACCAAAGACCGCAATTCAAATGTCTAAAGGTGGAAAGGCAACAGGACCGTCCATTAAACGTCAAAACGCGGCCAAAAATGCCTTCAAAAAGTCTCAGAAGAGACTGAAATCCAAAGCCAACAACGAGCAACTCAGGGATCTGCTCGACCAACAATCTACTGCCGTTCACCAGGCTGCTACGGTCAGTTGCACTTGTTCCAGGGGATAGTACATTCTCTGAAGTCTCCTTTACAGAAATCTAACAATAAGCAAATTATCGTACCAAATTTCAGCGCTCTCCATAACAACCAGGTTCAGCAAAACGCCATGAACGACTTGGCTTCCGTTTTGCGAGGCCTTTGAATGGATAGATCTTACTTGAAGATCAATAAAGAGAAGGGCCCAACCTGCTATCGGACGCATACGATAGAAGAGTTTATAGGTGAGTGTCTGTTTACTCAGTTGCACCGTCTTTGCTAACATGGTATAGAAGGCAAGCGAGCACGCAGCACAATAGTGTGCATCTGCTTGGACCTCCGTTGAACCAAACTCCCTCGACATATCAGCTGCACGACGTCAATAGACGCCAACGAGGACGAAAGACGAGAATCATTCGTGGGGTCATCAATCATTCATGCCATTCGTAACAAATCGTCAACGCCTACATACTTACATACAACATACAATAAGTACAGCTCCAATTCCACATCCAAAAACGAACGAAAAAAGAGAGAAGAAATAAGATATATGCTATGTACGAAATGACCATCACGGAGAGCAAAAAACAGATTGTTCGAGATATATGTCAGTGTAATACAAATATCAATGGGGAGGGATAGTAAAATGGTCTAAAAGAGGTATCGCAAAAGAAATAAGAAAACAAAAAATGGGTAAGATAGGGGGGAATAGGACGGGTGATAATGGTAAAGCAGAACAAAAACAATCACAATATAAAGCGCAACAACCCCAAAGGAAACAAACCTATCGTGTCTCCTCCCAAGTAGCTCGAGGACCCCCAACCGACAACTTGCCCAAAAGCTTCCTCTGCTTCAGATTCTTGACCTCAGTATTGATCAAGTCCCTCAGTCGTTCGAGGTCCAAACTTCGTTCAGCCCTCGAACCCATGAGGATATTCCTCCAAATACCAGCAGCGGCCACAGAGTTGTCGATGGGAAGCTGCAGCGGACGATGAAGACGGACCATCTTCTGAACAAGACTATCCGGGTTAGGATACATCGCACTAGGCCAGGCGATGCGGATGGCAAACCACCAACCCAGAGGCTAGTAATATCACAAATCATTAGCAAACCAAACCTCCAAAATCAGACGGCTACATTTCAAACACTCACCCGTCCATCAGGCAGTGTCCTCTCAGGATACGAATCGTACGTCGTAAGATTGCCATCAGGCAGCGAGAACCTGTTGAGCCACAACACAACCAACAGTCAGCCACCGCCATCCCAATAACAAAAAGCAAACACCATCCCAAGAACGTACCGATGCACAACCCAATGGTTAGGATCCGACCTATGCTTCGCAAGAACAACGATCAACCTAGGAGTTCCCTCCAGTCCAAACGGCGTCCAGAGGTCCCTCAACATCCCACACGCCTCTCCGTGCCGTCCATTGAAGACAGCATTGCTAATCGCATCCGCCATATTCGGCGGCACAAAGAGACGATCCACCACACCCTGCGGCTGTTCCGTCAACCTCGCCCTCACATATCGCTTATACGTCTGGGTACTCCAGATACTCAGAGCGACTTCATCGACTTGGTGACCTCGCGTCGTGCTGTTCAGCGCCTGCTCGAGTTCGTTTGTCGGCCAGATGATAGCCCAGCTCAACAAACGCTGGTGGATGCGCTGCCAGGGAGCCATGGCTTGCGGTTCTGAGCTGTAGTCGTTCGGGTATCCTTGGGCATGAACTTCAAGTTGCTTGCCATTATGTTCGTGTGCATCTTCGTCATCTTCGTGATCGGGAATCGCAGGCAACGGCGGGGAACCTTCTCGCTCCGGATACGCGTCCCCATTGGTATCAGGGATGGTTGGCACCATACCGGAAGGAGCTCCCCTCCTCTCATCATCCTCCTCATCATCGAACTCCTCATCCCTCGCAATCTCCCAAGTCCTATGCGAAACGGCGGATTGACTGCCAGCCTTATGCGGGCGTTGCTTCAACTTGTACAGCTCCTCTTCCAAGAACTGCTGCCCGGGCGAATCATCTCTTCCCGCTTCCGACATCCCGTACGCGCTCCTCTGAGGGGTCCGAGCGTCATCGCCTTCAGTCCTAGCTCCACGCTGCGTCTCAGTCATCCCATCGAATTCTCCATCGAATTCTCGGACGTTGCCGTCATCGTCCATGGTCAGCTCGTGATACATAGAATCTGCCAACGTCCCAGTGGGCTGAGTCTCGATATTGACCGTTTGCGTTCTAGGCGTTCGAGTCGATTCATCGGGGTCGTATGCGAACCTCGAATCTTGAGGGTGCTCGTACGAATGCTCGTATCGCAAATTCTCTATCTTGGGTCCTAGACTCTCGATCCGCTGTTGCATCACGACGAGCTCGCGCTTGAGATCTGAAGCCCATTTTGGTGGCTCCTGCAGCTTTATATCAGTATTGAACGAAGGGGAGAGTAAAGCAGCCTACGCTCACATCATCGTACTCGGTAAGCGCCCCATGGTCGTGATCGTGATAGGATCGCTTGTACTGCTTGAGCGACTGCACATGGCGAACATGAGTCGTCAAATGACACGTCGGAATAGTAGAAAAAGACTGACCTCGGTATCATACTTCATGCCCAGCTTCTTGACACGTTGCCTGATAGCCTTCCTCAACGCCTTCCGCACGACTTCAGGTTGGGCTGCATCGTTCTCGTGGCGCAGCAGTTGGCACAGCTCCTCATCGTGGAAGTGCCCCGTCAACTCTGGCTCTATCGATCGCGCATAGTATGACGTCCGGGGGGTCTGGGCTTGTTGCGCAGCAAGAGCAGCTCCGTCCTCCAAGATCCTTGCTTCTTCCTCATCGAACCCTTCACTTCTAACGGACTTTTCTCGCGCCGTCTGGCGAGACTGACGAGAGGCCGCCGTCGAAGGTTGCTTCGAGACTTGAGACGCCGTCTTCGAACGTCCACCATTAAGCTGAGACGCAGCCCTACTGCTCGTCTTGGGGGTAGCGATCGGCGGCATCTGGGGCGATTGGGCAGGCGGGGGAGAGCGCACTTGTTGAGGAGGCGACCCAGGTGGTTGAGAAGGTGGTGGTTGTGGAGCTTGGGATGGCTGTTTGTGAATGGATGAGGCGGTCTTCTCCTCTTCCTCTTCTGGAATGACTAACGCACGGCCTCTTACAGCAGCGTGAAGGAGATCTTCGGCCGTGGGAGCGTGTCGATAGGGTGAGAAAGGTCGATTCTGATGGCCCGTCTGAGACAATGGCGAGGGTGATCCAGGGGGAGGTGAACGACCTATTGAGAACCCAAGGTTAGATCAAGAACAGAAGAACGGAAATCATAGAGTCAAAACGTCAATCTGAATGCCCAAGGGCGACAGATGGAGAAGAAGAAATGCAGAAAGGGTCCGGAGTACTGGTCAACAGTCCTTGACATCCTCAAAAGGAAATGGCGTAGAACAGACCGAAATAGGAGACTCACTCAGCCCATTGGAAACAGATTTTGGAAGCGTTCTCGGTTTGGGAGGAGCAGACGCTGAATCCGATGGTGAAATGGAAGGCGCTTTGGACCATGCGCGTGATTTGGGAGATTGAGGAAGGTTCCACTGGTCGTAGCCCAGGGCGCTCTCAGGAAGAGGAGGATAGGTCGTTCCTTTCTCGGTTCCAGCGAGCTTGGAGCGTGCAGGTGAGAACGGTCGGTTTCCTCCAGCGGTGACATGACTTTGAGCCCTCGAAGCGACTTTAGAGGGCTGCCGGACGTACAGTCAGAAGGAAGCTGTTTCAAGAAAAACAATAAACTCACCTCTTCCGCGGGGTGAGCAGAGCCATTGGGCCCACCCTCGACATTTCTGATTTGGGTCCAGTCAGGCTATGTCGCGACATCAGGGAGAATGGAATCCGAAGACAATCGAGCAACCTACGTTCCATGATGCGCCTGCATAAGGGTTCATCGATGCACGATCTTCCGTAGGCAGAGGTCCAAAGTTTCCAAAAGAAGGTCCAGAGTCATAAGACTCGTATTTTGGGCCTGGTGGATCGTTCGGTCCGGGTTCATGCTATAAACGACATGTCATTTGTTGCCAGATAAAAAGAAACAAGGTCATAGACATACCATAGGATCGCCTATATCCGATCTCTGCCCTTCCTGAACGTTCGAATCGGCGTCGTTCCCGTTAATTTCGTCATGATGAACTTCGAGATGGCCGTTACCGTTGGTCTTCCCACCAAAGTCGCTGTACTTTGGTGTGACATTGCTTTTAGGATTGGGAGAGAGCACCCTCGGTGTCTGCTGGGAAACGTTGGACTTGTACTCGGCTCCATTAAGTAAAGAACGTGGAGGGGAATTGCTGGGTTGGGTGTCTACATGTGTCATCGATTCGAGGTATCGCAGAACTAGACAGAAATATTCAGCACTTGACACTATAGGGTTGGTATAAGTGAACACACCTTTCTCATTGGGAGCTGAAGCCGTTGGTCATTTACAATAGTTCGACGACGTCAGAGGTCTGAACTACGCACCTGGTGTTGTGGACCGAAGCAATATTGGCTTCAACACCCCGCCCGAATCAGCAGCAGACATTCAGTCGCAGAATACAAGCTTGAAAGAAAAAGAAGAAAAGAGAATGCCCGATAGCTCGTGTGGGTATTTGATACGATGGGCGCTTGGGGATTCCGAGTAATAAGGAGAAGCCAATAGCGGCGAATTTGTGTGATAGAAGATTGTGGGTAGAAGCAGAAAGCAAAGGATATCGCAGCTGGGGTGGAGGGCAAAACGAGGAGCGAAACAGACGGCCAATTGTGACATGGACGAAATGGCTTTCCTGATCACCGATTCGAACCACGCCCAAATAAACACAAACGTCAGGGGCGTCCTATTGATCCCGACCAAGTCTCCTTGGAGAAACGAAGAGCGCTGTGACCGTCTACAGGAATTCCCTTCGATAGGACTCGTAGCCGTTGCAACAAAGTTGAATCTTTGATTTCTCGAATTCGGGAAATGGCTACAGTTGGGCAACCCCCATTCGCATTATCAAAGGCGTGCTTCAAAGGAGAACAGTTGAATCTCGGATGTTAGGATATATAGCGTGCAGACTCTGTGCAATATACAATACAAGGTGCAACCCGTAGCTAATTACTTCAATTTCAATGTCCGCCTCTGCGAAAACGCGGAATTCAACCATAATATGTAGATTCCAAGTCTCGTAGAATAGACAGAGCGGCCTCATTCCGCACTTTGAAAACGGATTGGAAGGGAACCGGGTGGCTAGTACAAGAGCAGGCGGTCAGCATTTTACACCTTGAAGTAATGAAAGGGTGGAAGAGGGATACTCACGTAGCCCCCCCAGGCAAGACGTCAATTTCCGGTTCAATCAATTCACCTTTCTCATTCAAAGGCTTGCACATATCAAAAATCGTTAGTATGGTTCCCGCCGCTAAGAACACAGCGTCTTCCGCAATATGCAAGCCCGGACATATCCTAACAGGCGCGAAGTTAATAAACGTTTCAATATTGCTTCGAGAATTGATCATGGCGGTGATCTTACCTCCTACCGAACCCAAAAGCCATTTCGTTGGGATTCGAAACTTCAGGGTTAATCTTCCCATCCTTGATAAACCGCTCTGGTCTGTATTGCATCGCATCAGGATACTGGGCTTCGTTGTGGAGCATAGCCCTGAAAGGGTCATTGAAGGGTCAATTGGTCCCTGAAGAAAAGAAGCAGCCATACCAGATGTTCGGAATGATGATCGTGCCTTCTGGGATGAAGTACCCGTCGAATGTGTCATCACCTGCCAAGGAATGAGCTATACCTGTTTATTGCAGGTCAGCGTGAGGCTTTCACAAGGTCCTAAGGTAAGAGACGGACGGACCCAATGGTGTGGTAGGATACATTCTTTGTAGGTGATTCAGAATGGAATATTAACGAGAAACATCGTAGTATAACCGTACCTCATCGATTCCATAAGTGACGCCTTTAACCACGGTAAAGATGCCTCATCCGAGAATTCTGGAAGCCTTCCTTGAAGTACCTCATCTAGTTCCCTTTGAACCCGTCGCTGAACATCCGGGAATACAAGCATGGTGCGTATCCAGAATTGAAGGGTGACAGAAGTTGTATCAGTTCCAGCTGCTCTATGGTTAGTGACTATTACGAAATTATCAAAAACAGGCTCACCGGCATATATCATGGCGAGGGTGTCTTCGATGATTTCACGGCTGCGCTCCCTTTCATGATCATCCGCAGAGTGTGACAGCCCTTCTAAAGTCACAGAGGCAAACGATTCAGGTGCGGAGCCGTCCGATGTAGCCTAATGTGATAAGGAAACACGAATCCGTCAATGAAATGAAGTGCATATATATGAAGGGCGAAGGATCAAGACATTCGACTCACAAGTTTGGCTTCAGCATCCCGGAAAGGACGCTCACGAAACTCTCGGGAAATTTTCCTGTGCTTAAGGATCTCCCTCTTAAATCCGGCGCCAGGGAACCATGCAGGAACATACTTCAATAGAGGGACCATGTTGGCGAGACGAGCACTATGTATTCCCCCTGTATTTAATGTTTCGAGCGCTTCTGCTATGAATCGCACCGTTGGATCCTCGGACGGATGGATATCGAGCCCGTATGCCAGAGAGATTGAGAAACCTGCCATAGTGCTAAAACGAGTCCGGTTAGAAGCCTTCAATTAACGGAAGGATAACTTCTCTCTTACTGTTGGATGACATTCCTAAAATCTGTTGGTCGACGTTCGAACTGGACCATCGACCGTCTCACGTATTCGATAATCTTCGGCTGATACAAGGTTGCTTTATTAGGGCGCAAGTGTTGATAGAAGAGACGCCGGCGTTCTCGCCAAGCGTCACCATAAGGTAGACGGGATAATAAAAAATCCCATCCCATCCTTGTAATTTTATTAATATATTGTGTAAGAGACAAATGCTTGGACGTACATCTCGAATAATGGGACAGCAGGTCTAGAATTCTAGAGTAAGCTCAGGCAACCAGGCTCTGTATTCAAAGTGGGAGGCATTACCGACTGGAGTATATTCCAGAGCGCTTATCAAGGAGTTCGACAGCTTTGTCTCGTGAATTGATGATGAGAAAACGCGAAGCAAAGACATTGGCGTAGATGAGGTCAGAGTCTAGTCGAAGACAGGACCACGTGAAGATTAGGACACAGGAACACGGAGGATTGTGAGAGGACGAACTTAGCTCTTTGCCCCATTCTAGATATGTAAGCCACCCATACTTTGTTGGCATCTGGCCAAAGTTCCCAACAACCGGATATCCTTTCGGATGCGGAGGCAAAGGAAGTCTCACAATCCGTCGCATATAGACCCATTTCCAGACAAAAATTAAGAGGGCGCCCAAGACTAGGGATACTGCAAGGTGAAGTGGCTCCATAGGTTATGTTGATGGTTGGGCGATAGGGATCACTAGCCTGTCTCTCCCAATTTATAAAAGAGCAAGATGCACAGATACATGTCATTCCCAAAATAACCTGAGACGACGGGATTCCTGGCGAGACGTCAAGTGATTCAACGTGAAATGATGTGGAAGTGGATTAGGGTTTCGTGAGATGGGATATACGGGGGTTTGTACGGGGTACTAGCGACAAATTACCAAGGACAAGAACTTCGCATGCGTCGAGAATAGATTTTGAATAGGCTGGAGAGTCTTCAAGAAGAGTGCCAGTAGTTTATCATTTCCCGTTCATGATCGGATGGGGTAGAAACCTCGACTAGTCATCCCAATTACGATGAAGCAACGGCAATGAGAAACAGAATCCATAAGCCAGGACCATGGGCACTTGCAACTGCGGGAACTTGCCAGCCGCCGTGGCCCGTCCCTTTTGGGTCAATGCGCAAATAAGTACAAACCGTAGGCATAGATGCTGAACGGATAGGGGTTTGCATGGCTCGACCACATCGTCCATCGCCCTGATGGCTGCAAAGGAGCTTCCTGGCTTTCATTTCCAGTCGGACGACGATGAACCCAAGCTGTTCAAATGGTGCTCGCCTTGCGAAAGCCAACTCGGAGCCGACTAGAGAATCCTGAGCAACATTTTCATACCTAGGCTTTTATGCTCATCTGACGCCGAATAAGGGCGATTTCTGCTATGGATCCTTCTTCTATCACTGTAGAAGCTAGGCGAACTCAAAAATTCGGCTATTCATTAATATACACCTCAAATGCTGCCATTTCTCTTGAAGCAGCACTAGCAATAAATGCGCAGTAGATGAGAGAATCTTTCATATAAGCTCCCCCAGGCTACCCCTGTCTGCCTTCTTCAATCTCTTTGCAAATAATCGTTGGACATAACATGGCAAGATTTATACGAGATAGTCTCGTAGCTCTCGCCATACTCTTGTTGAATGGTGTGGCTGCCGCGGGTCTTCATACCGTTGATAACCAGCCTTCACGGGTTCGTCGAAATTGGAACCACGAGACGGTGGATGTATTCCATCCTCCGACGACATTTAAGGTACGTGTCGAACGCTTGTTACGTGTCTGTCATGGACGGACGGGTAACGCAGAATTTGGTTCCCGACTTTGACTTCTCTAGAAGATCTAGGACTAGACAGCACCATCCTACGCCGGTCCATTGGGGAAGAGAGTGATTACAGGGCTGCATTGGCTAAAGAACATGGTCTCAAGGTTGACGATGTTCAAGTTGCCTACATTAGTGGATACGCGTCGGACGTCGCAAGCTACGCATATTGGCAGCAAGTTCATGTCGGTGTCTCATTCCTTGAGGTAATGAATAGCCTTATGCTGACGTTGCACAATTTATCCAGAACACCTTGCCTATATTCAATGCTGTGGCAAATATTGCGTACTCAGAGGATGGGGCTTTCTCTTTTGGGGTGTCCTTCGTTGAGACCAGTAAGTGCTGTACTACTTCGCATCATTAAGCAAACATACTATTGACCGACTCATGACGATCCAGAGCACGTTGCTTCTTCCATTCCAAGTATGGAATTTAGAGAAGCTTTGAAGAAAAGCGGCACTTCTGATGGTCTTGGAAGCCGGAGCTCCGCCGATGACGCATCAGACCAATCCTACACCTTGGGATATCTCGCGCGTCAAGATGGATCCCTAGCGCTTGTATACAGTACTGACACTCGAAACGACGCGGAAAACACTTGGTACAAAGCCTTCATTGATGCCCACACGGGCGACTTGCTCTCCGTCACAAACTATGCTACCCATGCTTCGGTAAGGGGAACTATAGCCATATCCTTGATATCTAGCTAGGTTGACTACATGTTTTTGACAGTATCATGTCGTTCCTGCGATACGGGACCCCCCTTCTGCTGGCCTCCAGACGATTGTTGATCCCCAAGACAATGTTGCTTCTCCCTTGGGATGGCACCAATTTCCTCCTTACAGGTTCAATGACACACGGTGCGTCAGAGAGCCCATTCAGAAAATCTCCGTTCTCAAGCAGTAAACTTAATGATTGTCTTCGGTTGCAGCGGAAATAATGGAGTCGCGTATGTCTTATACCGTAACCCACTTCTTCCGCAAGAAACCTCCCCTTCTCTCAACTTTATCTATGACTACGATTCTACGAAGGGCGCGTTCACAGTTAACGAGCTTGTGGCTGCTGTCAACGTGTTCTACATCATCAACATCATGCACGATGTCTCCTACCGCTATGGTTTTACTGAGAAGGCATTCAATTTCCAGCTGGACAATTTTGGGAAAGGGGGGAAGGACAGGGACGGTATCCAAGCCATCCTACACTATCTAGATGTGCCATCTTCGAATGGACAGATTGTAACCGGTCCAGAGTGGGTTGCTTCTCTTTTCAAAGATCATGAATAGATGGCATGATTCCCTCGTACCTAGTGGCCAAACACCTATCTTGCGATTGGGAGTCTTCCAAGAGCTGAGTGTAAGTCCCATCAACCCTTACTAACTGTTCATGGACGTGCTAATACTTTGCACAGCCCGGAAAAGACGTAGGACTGCAGAACGATCTCCTTATACACGAATACGCTCACGGGATCACAAACCGAATGATCGGAGGAGGAACAGCTGCATGCCTTTAGACCCGAATTTCTCGAGCTCTTGGGGAAGGATTTTCGGATGCTCTGGCAGAGTAAGTCTAGATTCTTTCAAATAGTACTCCTTGTTCATGACAGTATCTCATTATAATGGTCAGTTGGATGTGGCAACAAGGAAACAAGGGTGCACTGCTCGATTTCGCTATCGGGGCTTGGGCTTCAAGTCGGAAAGGTGGTCTTCGACGATACCCATATTCCGTACATCGGTAAGTTCAAGTTGGTATGACATTAGCACCAAAGGCTGATCATAGCAATATATATGACAGATCCACTAATCCTTTGACCTATGCCAGTTTGGCAGGATTGACAGAAGAACACGGTCTGTCTCTTCCACCGACGTAGTTTCATTCAATGTTGCCTAACCTGAGTCGGTTGATTTAGACATGGGAGAAGTTTGGGCCGAAGTGTTACACATAGTCCCTGCCTCCCTGCTTCAAACTGCAAAATTCTCGGCCAAGGCAATGAGAGACCCTTCCACCAACCACGTCAATGTCATATTCCTTCGTATCTACTTTGATGCACTTTCCCTAATGCCTTGCAACCCCACATGTAAGCAATCGTAAAGACTCTTTTTTGTCTTGACTCTTCGTTTAAGCCCCCTTGAAAACCCAGTTATAGCAGCTCGAGCGGCATGGATTCAGGCCGAAGCCATCCGGTATAACAAGAAATACCGATGTGAATTATGGAAAGCTTTTGCGAGCAGAGGCTTGGGACTTCGAGCATCCCCTTCCAAGTTTGTTGATGACAACACTGTCCCGGTGGATTGCCTTTAAAGACTTGCGACGATCCCCTGACGACTCGGATCATTTGCATGGGTATCTCCAGGGGGATCGATACCCACTCAAGGAAAGGACCTTGCCTGATTAAGTATACCTCTCAAAGTTGTAAATCCCATTGGAGTAGTGCCTTTGGCCGCTTCTCTATCATAGACAGACACATCCATAGATTCTCTTTCGGAGCGCGTGCGGTGCACACGAAGTCCTCATGTTAGACTCAAGTTGTTGGGTATATAGGGCCCTTCGGGCCTTTCCACCGCAAACATATATGTTTCTCTGTAGTCAAAGTAAAGGCAGTGCATAGTCCATTAAACATGAATATGAGATATTTATGGAATCCTTATGATCCTCAATCGTGGCAGAGGGTGACCCCAAGGTCTATAAAATGATATTTCCGAAGAATAGCACATATCAATCTCATAGGCTGTTAACCTCTCGGTCACAGACCAGAGAGGGAAGGAAGGAGATGGTTTGCAGTGCCAACGTGGCAGAGAACGAGGATAATGAGGAAGCCGGCACTTGCCGGCTGACGTGCCGAAAGCTAAAAAGGGCAAATGTCCGGAAGTGATCCGTGATTCTGCTGATGCGAGGAGGTTTAATCACACTAGGCAGAAAAGGCAATGGACGCTGGGTGTCCAGAGTGAGCCCATTACGGGAACTCGACTGTTTTTACTCCGAATTTACTCATGCTGTACGCCCGGTAAAACATCCATTGTCCATATTATATGGACAATT
>FTPT01000551.1:616-11401 GCA_900156845.1 Coprinopsis strossmayeri
GAGTTAAAAGGAGAGAAGACAGCCTAGCCGCCCATCATTCATTTTTCCCAACCAACAATGCCTGCCTTTCCTCTCGAAGTAATTGAGGACATTATCAAAGAGATCCCCATTATCAGATGCTCAAATCCACCTCGCTCCTTCGTAGGGATTTCCGGCATCTCTCTCAATGGCGACTATTTGACAGGATGGTCATTGGAGCTGACTTTCTCTGTGGAGTCACCATATGTTGAGCTGCCGAGCAAATTCCCAATCTCATATCGACTCCTCTCGGCTCATCTCATAAAAAAATTATCCTTATCCAGCCTCTAATAATTTGAAAAGAATTATAGGTAGATGCTTGATTATGAGAAACCTTAGGTATGTGCTGTAGTAATTATTTTGTGAGAACTTGATTCTCGATGCTGAAAATGAGGAAGTCACCTTGGTGTGTCAAGTGACACTATTACACTGTAGATATTACTAATGGTGATAGAAGGCTGAAACCTGAGACAAACCTGGCAAGAAGCCAGATTTTTACCTGTCACCAGACAACCAGGGGTTAAAAGGCTACACACAGCCTACTTGTTCACCACTCCTTCCCCCCAGATCAATCATGCCCGCCTTACTGCTCGAAGTCATTGACAAGGTTATCGGAGATATAACCTATCAAACCCAGTCATCCACAACACTCAAATCCGTCTCATTAGTTAGCAAGACCTTGCAACATCTCGCACAACGCCGGCTATTTGAGAGTCTGGCGCTCAAGGCACCCAGGGCCATCTTCCCGTGGGAGGCGGAAGCACGGAGCCATCGATTCCGAAGCCTCGCGGCTATGCCTCGACTCATCTCATATGCTCGAGAGGTCAGGATTCAGTTGCCGCGGGATATTGAAAGCTGGAGAGAATCAGTGTCGGAGTATGGTGATGGTATTGTGGTAGTTTTGGAAATGCTTCCATTTGACAAAATCTGGTTGATTTCGGTTGACACTGCTGATACCTTCCTCTTTGAGCCTAGGATGGAGAATGAGCCTTATGTCAAGCGGCTCAAGAGTGCTATCACAAAGATATGTGATAGCCCTGCCCTTGTTGATTTTGAGCTATGGCAGAAGCACCTTATGCTCCTCCACATGGGTCGATTTCCGTCCTTGAGAGTATTACGAGTCTACGGGGGCTGGTATGACGGTCCAGCCTTAGGGAGGGTGTTAGACATTAGCCGAGGTACCCTGGTCTCACCTGAAACCCTAATTGTTGATTATTACCTGGAACCGGAATTCCCAGTGGACGGAGTTCGATGCCTCGACTATCTACTCCATCCCTGCAGCTCAGTCAGCCTTAGCTCCCTTCAAGTTCTAGTCTTCACCTTTAATACCACCGACTCTCTCTCCAAGCTACATTCAATCCTAGACATGTGCCGCTCATCACTGCAATGCCTCTGTTTTGCCCATGGGGGTCCCCCAAGTGCGTATATAGATATGATATTTTACGAGGCTCGCGCAATAATATTAATATCCGATTCACTATTCATAGGAGACGCCTACCTTGATCTCTCGGCATTGTCCAACCTGCGCAGACTTATCTGCGAAGGACACCAAGAAGATCAGGACATTGAAAACCAATCCCTATCGTTTCTCACTTCACAATTCACCTCCCAAAACTTGCCTCCACTGCTGGAGGAACTGACGTTGACACACAGCCATTGTTTCATGGCAGTCGAGGACGATACAAGGACGAGTATTTGGAGGGATCAGTACAACGCATTCAGGGATGCGCTGATGGGTACCCTATGCCACAACAGACTTCCCCGCCTCAAATGCATCAAGTCAGATGCTGACACCTCCGCTGGAGACTCCTGTTCCAAAGAACATGAGGGAGTGGTTACCAACACGCTGCGCGATGTCATCAGGACCGCTATGGACGGATTAGACGCATTTTCTGTTACTTTCGAGTTTGCGGATCCTATGAAGACTAGATCCGAATTCCTACTATAGACATGTAGTCTGTCCCCCTCTAGTTCGCATACTATCCCTCTGCCTTGGTTAAGTCTCGCTTCGAATTCCTATAAACATTTCCACGTATGCTTTTGAATCGATGAGTTCCGGAAAGCCTTCCGGATCTCCGAATCCATGCTCCGATGACGTCACGTTTCAAGCCCTCCTCGTACCTCGCTTCTTGTCTCCTCACTCTGTTTTGGTGGCAAGTAATATGTATTGGCTAATTCTTCAAAGGTTTTCAAAAATTGAATTTCTGCTGTGACAGACGCATGACGTCACGCGTTTGCGTCTGTCACACGCCGCCTTGCCGCCACTTGAGAGGTCCCCTCGCGTTGGTTTTCGTCCCCATCGTTCCTTTCCTCCTTGCTTTCTTCTCCCATTGCCCCAGCTAAGCTGCCGTGCACGGACATCACCCCCCTCGCTCGCTATACACACCGTTGGTCTGGATTTCAAGTTAATCAATCCAGATCGACGTGAAACGATGATTATCGAATAGTACATAGGGGTGCCCGGTAAGGATAAGTTTGTAATCTGGAGCCCTGGATATGAGTGAGCCATACTTTTATGCCGAGTTTCGAGTATTCGTACAACGTTAGGTGGCATAGTACATACCAATTTGCGTTTTGGACGTTCGAGCTTGATCGTCGGATTCGAGATCAGCCCAACCCGTGGGTGAGATAAGATAGTAATCATATCTTATCTAAGTGTCATGACCTGAAAGCGTGATTGTGAACAACAGATGCCAAGCCAAACTCGGATTCCACAAGATTTCTTTTCTTGTCTTGTTTCTTTATGCTCTCCTCTTAGTGCTTCGCCTTTTATTCCGCTTACCCTTCCCAAAATTCATCTATTCCGTCATTATATACGGTCGAGATTGACGATTGTTTTAGAGCACTAGAACGACGATGGTACGTCGTCCCGGGATCTCACCGCGCTTGTGTTTAACAACATTATAGACCGTTTGCGGGGATTGCGGGGGTACTGTCATCGAATACGACCAAGCAGCAGGAAATGGGTTCTGTGTGGGCTGCGGAACGGTGGTGGAGGAGAATGTGATAGTGAACGAGATTGCTTTTGGGGAGACGTCGAACGGTGCGGCGATGGTCCAGGGCTCGTTCGTCGCTCAGGGCGCAAGTGCGTATCATTGGTCTTTGTGCGTGTGCTCTGTTTACCCTATGTTCTAGCCCATGCACGGATGAGCGGACCATACGGCAATCGAGGCAGCAACGAATCACGAGAACAAACCATCGCGAATGCAAATAGGAAGATTCAAAGCATAGCCAACGTCCTAAAGCTCTCCGAAGTCGTGTGTCTCGCTGCCACACGCCTATACACTCTCGCCGTCGAACACAAGTTCACAAAGGGCCGGAAGAGCATCAACGTCGTCGCCGTCTGTCTCTACGTCGCCTGCCGCCAAAAAGAAACGAAAACGTACATGTTGATCGACTTTTCGGATCTGTTGCAGGTGAACGTCTTTGAATTGGGCCATACGTATCTCCAGCTCGTCCAGACGCTCAATCTGCGTCTCCCACTGGTCGACCCGTCGCATTACATCTCCCGCTTCGCCGCTCTCCTCGAATTCGGGGATGAGACCCATAAAGTGGCGACGGACGCCGTACGGCTCGTGCAGCGCTTTGACAGAGACTGGATGACCCGCGGGCGACGGCCAGCGGGGATATGCGGTGCTGCGCTCCTCTTGGCCGCGCGCATGAACAACTTTAGACGGTCGGTGGAGGAGATCGTGCAGGTGGTCAAGATTGCGGATACGACGCTGAAAAAGCGGCTGGATGAGTTCCGGGCGACGCCGAGTGGGAGCTTGACGCTGGCGGATTTCAGGAATGTGTGGTTGGAGGACGAGATGGATCCGCCGGCGTTTATCAAGGGGAAGGAGAAGGAAGAGGCGGAGAGGGTTGCCAAGGAGCGTGAGGCGAGTGGGGAGGTCGAGGAGGATATTGCGAGCAAGAAGAAAGGGAAGGGAAAGGGTAAAGGGAAGAAGGCGGGGAAGAGCAGGAAAGGGAAGAGGAAGAGGGACGAGGAGGACGAGGAGGAGCAGGGAGAGACGAAGAGGCTGTTTGATCCTGGTTTGCTTGCGGATGGAATTCTGGCGGGGGCGTTGGATGGGATTGTGCCGGTTGCTGGTCCACCGCCCGGGATCGACTTGAGGAACATCGACCCGGTGTTGTTGCAGCAGCCATACCCGATACCACCGCCGCATTCGCAGATACCTTTGGATACCCAGTTCAGCTCGACACTCGTCCCTCCATCAAGTCCAGGGTCGACGCTTGTTGCTCCTAGTTCGATACCTGTGTCGACACAAGCAGATGAGGTTGTTTCGAGTGTCCTTGCGGAAGAAGTCGAGACGTTTTTGCATACTTCTCAAGGGACGCTTCTTTCGAGGGCGTTGGATGAGGCTGAGGAACGAAGGTATGTCCTCTTTTTTGGTTTTGGAGATATCTTGTGTGCTACTCATTCATTCATTCACTATCTGCCCCTACATCTGACATACGATCGTGGCAGACTTGCGGCCATAAATGCCTCGGATGACTTGGCAGGGCTTGATGAAGACGAACTGGATGGGTTCATTCTTAATCCTGAAGAGGTGCGGATTAAGGAGCGGGTGTGGGTTGAGATTAATAGGGAGTATTTGGAGGCTTTGGCTGGTGAGTCTTTGTTTGCTAATTTTTTTTTTCCAAAGATGTGGTCGGTCGGTCGGCCATGTTACCGTTCAATTTTTTTTTATCTCATAAAATCGACCTTTCCGTCCCTTCAAATTCGCTGAAGCGTCGAGCGTTTCAGCTTTACACTTTTGCTTAGCGGTAACAGTGATGACTAACTTGTGTACTCTTTTGCAGCCAAGGGCGATCAGACGGACAGTCAGACGACGAAGAGTCGGAAGGTGCGTGGTTCGGTTCTCGATGCTGACGTTTAGTTTTTCTGTTTTCAAAATACACATTTTTCGCTTTCTTTCCGTTCTGTCGTGTGCAGTCGCGTTCACTTTCTTCTCTTATTCTTCATTGAAACAACATTATGATTGTTATCTTGTTACTACCCTTTTTCCCGATACCCCCTTCGTTTGCTGATACCAACCCCGACCCCAATAGCGCCGAAAAACGAACAACAAACCACGCGACGCTTCAACGGCTGCAGGCGGTACAACCGCCGAGTCTGTCCGAAATCTCATCAAGAAAAACCCCAAATATTCCAAGAGGATCAATTACGACGCTCTCAAAGACCTCTTTGTCGACTCTGGGTCTTCCCCTGCTCTCGGTAACTCTAATGGGAAGTCTATCCTGCGCAATCCTGGATACAGCTACGACGACGACGAGAAGCAGGACGGGGACCATGATGATGGTGCACCGGAGCTGTATACATTTGGAGATGATAAAGATGAGCCGGGGGTGGAGGGGGTGGTTATTATTGAGGAGGGTGAGGCGAGTGTGGTTGGGAAGCCTGTGTTGGGTGGGGAGCTTGAAGATGGGGATGGGGAGGAGAGTGAGGATGAGAATGAGAATGAGAAGGAGGAGGTGTGGGAGGAGGGGTATGAGCAGGAGGCGTGGTGAGAATGAAGAAAAAGGAAGCAATGTGTCTTGTTCGACGGTTATCTAAAGAAGTAAGAGAGGAGTGTGGATTATTATCCGAGTCTTGTTGTTTGTATACGTAGTGTGGACCGGGGAAACCAAGTGTAGCATTGTTACATGGTATCTTATTTTGTTGCGAGTTCCTGGAATAGAAATGTCGAACGAAGGTGTATGTGACGTCGATGGAAATGATTGTGGACAATTTGAAGCCATGTTGTTTTTGATATACTCAGTTGCACGATGTGGTTGCCCGCTTGGTACATGAAGAAAGGCTCTCCAGAGCTCTTAGATTAGCACAACGCCAAAACCCCCATTGTTATAGCTTAATTAAACGTGAAAGTTATAGACTCCGGTGATAGAGGAAGCAAACACTAGACCTAACCGTATGCGACAAGCTCGCTTTGGTCAAGTTTCCGATGGCTGTTTTCGGTCTATACATATAGCGTGCCTTGTGAATATCATATTGTTGGAATTAAATTTGGGGGAAGGAAGGTCGCCCACCCAATGCGCGATGATGCTGGCCAGCGAATCGCAATGATCCTCTTTGAAAGTTCAACCTGGGCAAAGCCTGTATGGACCAGCAGTTCGATACGGTTGGTGTGGTGATAGGTGGCACCACCTGACTCGTTGGCTTGAAGGATAATAAAGATCCACGTATGACCGTTGGTCAATGTGCCTCGGATCACTTCTTTCCTGCAAGCGTATGTTCAGAGTCAAGATGAAAAAAAGTAAATGGGACAAGTGGCTTACTGCATGGCTTTCATACCAGCGTACATTTTCCCGACTGTTTGAGGGAGAAAGTCTTCAATGGGAAGATCGAGCCTTTTGGCCTTTTCGACGAAGAAAGAGAGACCGTCTCTGTTCTTCTTGAGAGTGAGGTCCGAATCCTCTAAAAACGACTCTGACAAGGGAAGATATAGCCGACATATTATGCAACGAAATAGGATCATCACGTACGAGCAAGGTCTTTCGGTCCTCTCCACGCAACGTAGTCCACATGTCCGTTCAGGACCGTGGAAGAATTGACAGCAACCTCGAGGTGTTGTTGAAGGCTCAACGCCATACCCTCGTCTGTTCCGCTGAGCATGGCTCTGACGCGAAAGAAGAATGCCTCAATCCATAGTCGCGCACCGGCAACCTTGTTCTAGACAATTTGGTCAGTTACCACAAAGAGATATGACCAGCAGCGGATGGGCACACCGTTGACACAAATTCCATGAGCATGCTGAGGTGACAATATAGCATCTCGGATGACCAAGCCTCCTCCTCCTCTTTGGCCGCCCCGCACTTCGCTGAACGGTTGATCAGATCGGGTATTTTGGTGTGATCTAGGACTAGGGGCTTGAGAGCTCCGTCGATACCGAACTCCTCGAGGTTGGCCACGTCCAAGTCTCGAATATCATGGTAGTAATTCTAGAAGGCAGCATCGTCAGAACTTGGAGGTTGCGCTACACCAAAAAATGGCCAATGTATATGTAAACGAACCGCATGGCGGCCTAGTTTGGATGCTAATGCCGCAAGGGTCTCCTCCAGCTGCTCGATCTCCGGGAGGAGGTCGCTTTTGCTACGCAGAGTTTTGATGACCGTGTCCATTTGCGCGAAGCAGGATTTATGACATTGTTACTTTCCATAGACAGAGTCTTCTTGCGCTTCTTGCGCTCGGGTTCCGCCATGGCTTTTGTCGTTGAAACACCCGATTTGTCGTTTGGGTAGACTCCTTCCCCCTTTGCTTCTATCTTTGAATATTCAGGTGTATATTCAAAGGATAGAGGGATGGAAGGAAAGCGGAATATGAAAGCGGAAGATATGGTTTGGCTTGGCATTTGTCTACGATCACGGCTTTCAACTCATGACATATGGATAAGATGCAATTATCTTATCTCCCCACAGGCGGTTAGCTTCCCAATAATCCAGAACGCGCTTAACGCGATTCGGTAGGCTACCCAACGTTGGACGAAAACTCGATACTGAACATAGAACTCACTCGTATACAGGGACCCTTAACCGCAAACTCACGCTTATCCGTAATCGTATTACTCTGTAATCAGTGGTCTGATCGCGAGGTCCCCCTATGGTGAGTAAACAAGGCCTCCATCGACCTCGAGGTATACTCCAAGAGGACCAATCACGACGCTGTCAAAGACCTCTTCGTCGACTCTGGGTCCCCCGCTCTCATTCGCTCCGCCAATTCTAACGGGAAGTCTATCCTGCGCAATCCTGGATACGGGTACGACGAGAAGGGACGATGATGCGCTGGAGCTGTATACGTTTGGAGATGATAAGGATGAGCCGAGTGCGGAGGGGGTGGTTATTATTGAGGAGGGGGAGGCGAGTGTTGTTGGGAAGCCGGTGCTCGGTGGGGAGCTTGAAGATGGGGAGGAAGCAATGTGATCTAAAGAAAGAACAAAGTGTGGATAATCAAGTCTTGTTGTTTGTATACGTAGTGTGTACCGCTCAATCCGAGTGTAGCATTGTTACATAGAATTTTATGTTTGTTATTTTTATTTTATTGGAGGTTCCTGGAATGCAGAAATTGTACTACTGTGATATTTAATTCGACGTTTAGTAGGAATAGCGTGCATATGTGTGCATAGGTCGTTAGGTGGTGGTTTACTAAATCATTATTCTGCCCTCGCCAACGCGCCCCTACACTACGGGTATTTAACCATAACGCCAAACCTTTCCAATCGGCCCATAGCGGCCTTTACCCCATCTCCAAAGATTGTATTAGTAGTAGAATGGTGTTGCCCAATAAAGTCGCGGGGCAAGATGTTGGCTACAACTTCGACAAGGTTGAAGTTGGGGAGTCGGTGTTGCACAATGTTGGCCGACAGGGCATCACTCAGCTCGTTGTACAGAGTGATACACGAGGTGTACGTGTTGATGTCGTCCTCGCTTCCAGGGAAACGGTTGTATTGGAGATGGAGCACAAATTTTTCTAGCATTGGAGGACAGTTGTGGGAAGCGAATGTCTGAACGAGGAGTGACAAGAGTGTGATATCGATAGGCATTCGGCTGAAGTAGCATCCCAATTCACGAAGGTTGACGAAGGTGGAGAGGTTGAGAGTGTCGTTCCCCGGAGCTTCTAATTATATTTCACTATCAGATACGTGTTTGAAATACGGATATGGACTTACAAACTTCTAGAGTAACCGTCGTGGAGATGGAGGCTTCGGAGTGAGGAACGGCACATATCGAGAATTCGTTGGAGATCGGGGAAATGGCTGACCCGGTCTTTGGTATGCAAGTCGGGTATGAATGTGAGATGTTGGAGGGAGCCCAGGTCAATTAGGCTGCGAGGGTCGAGAAGGTAATGGCGTATGGCGGGGCCTGCTAGTAGGAGGCCTAAGGATTTGAGGACAATAGGCGTGCGCCGCCCAGGGGGAGAAGAAAGGACATTCGACGGCTCGAATGCGTTCCCCTTCATATCGGCATAGACCTTTATCGCCTTTAAGGAAGAGAACATTCCCGCATGGAGGACGGCAACATTCCCCAGCCACAGAGCAAACTCAACAAGCGAGGGGCTGTTGCATATTCTGATGATGGCAGCTTTGAGTCGTTCGATGCATGGCGTAAGGCTCCAACCCTACTCTATCCTATACCCTCTATATAGGGTATTAACCCTATGTATATCCCTATCCCTCTCCGTGTTTTCCTTGAAATTTATTTAGAGGGTAATTATAGGGTATAGGGTTCCATATATGGTGGTTATATTGGGTGGACCGTCATGCGAGATATCGGGTTTACGACAGTGGATGCGTGACAAAGGTAAGAATGGACCACACGGCATCCAATGGTCCAGAGCTTGGCAGCACACATACCATGGGCCATCGGCCATGACATTCCGAATAAGGAATGAAGATGTCAGGATTCGGTAGGACAAAGTCCAGTCCCAATGCCGTTATAATTGGAAAGGTGACCCGGAAAAGAATAAAAATTGTTTTACATTGCTACAGAGTGTATAGAAGAAAGGAATTGAACAGGCCAGCTGTAGGTAGCATCTACTTTACTTCCACGGCTTGGAAACTGGAGCCGACACAGATGGTATCACGAGCTATTGGATTATTGGGATTTATTCCCCGTTGATTTGAAAATTTCCAACCTCACAACTGCTTTCGCTGTTGTTCTCCACCAATTCCTGCTCGCAAACCATGCCCCCTCGAGTACCAGACTTTCAGCGCATTTTCTCTGAGCATGTTGCTACTCTCAGAGACTTGTATCCAGAATTCGCTAAAAGGCTACCTATAGCAAAGAAGGACAGTCGTATTCCTGATATCTTAGCAAAAATTCCTTCACCTACCAATGTCGAAAGCCCAGAGTACTGGGAATCGTTTAATAGGCACTTAGACACCCTCTATGGTGAGAATACCTGTGGGGAGGATCAGAACTTGAAGAACTTTGAGCAAGGACAGTTCGGCTTACCCATGGTTATTGGCTACCTTGAAGATACAGTCAGGGCAAAGCCTTCTTCATTTCCATGGAGTGCCGCAATGCCAAAGGTTAAGCGCCTTGTTGAAGAGTTTAAAAAGCACATGTAAGTCCATTTTTCGCACATATAAATGAATTAAGACTCACATTTGTCGAAACAGCAGCAAGGTGCCCAAGGAAAGTAGAAAGAAAGTCCTGAAGAGCCAAGCAAAGAAAACAGCGCCGATAGTAGCCTCTAATAATGAGTATTGATCAGAGGACGACCCTGATTATAGTCCAGACATGGACACTGACAACGACGATGATCCTGAGACAATCTTTACCGAAGATGGGGAGGAGATTACCGAGCTGTCGGAAGCTCAACAAGAACTGGTGTGTTTCTGTGTTTCTGTCACGAATACTTCATCTGTAATATTGAATATGAAGGTCAGGAGGCAAAGCGACAGAAGAAATGCGCAGCTATATCTGATTTGGCTGAAAAGCCTGCAAAGAAGTTGAAGGTAAGTGCACTATTACAAATGTGATCAAGATGCTTTTTAATCTAACCTCCATGTTCTCCCAATACAATTCTCAGACGTCTGCTGCTTCTACATCTGGAACTGCTGAGAGACCGATTGGTCTCGACTCTGGCCATGAGTCGGATGGAAATACAGCAATCAAGAAGCTTAAAGAAGCTGAAGGGAAGCCAAAAGGTGCTCGGCCAGGCCCACCCAATCAAAGCATTTGATGTTTCCATACACCTGTCGCCATAGGTGGTAAAAGGGATCCTAGGTGGGAGTTCAGCTGCATTTGCGCTTCCAAGCAGCATTC
>FTPT01000366.1:0-21968 GCA_900156845.1 Coprinopsis strossmayeri
AGGTGACAAGCAACACCTAATAAAGCCACCTCTTATACCAAACAAGTAGTGGAGTATAGTGGAGAGTATGATGTAGTTGTGGAGCAGAGTCTATGGAGCAGAATGGAATGTAATTTATTTATAGTCCAACAGCAAGTTCTTCCAAACAGGTAATAAAGCAGGCATTAGTTACTTAATTTGCTTTCCAACATTGGAAACACTGGTCAACATGGAATGTGCAATCTGGCTGCTGAGAGATGGGATGACATTCTTATATACAGTCTGCCTTAACAAAAACCTTTTTCTTTGGTCAAAGAATTATTTAGAGGAGCAGTGGGTGATGAACATGAAGGGATTCTGAGATGCTAATGCTCATACAGAAGCATGGAAGGTTAAAGCAGGGTATCCTCTTTCAAAGGCTCTGATACAGGGCAGAGTTTCTGCTATTGCAGTTTATTGAAGTTCAAATTTGATTCAGTTGATGGGGGCAAAGATCAGGCTTGAGGGCTCCTTGCTCTTGAGGTATGTTTCTTGCTTGCAATATCATCCAATTTGCTTCAATGATTTATTCATATGGCAGACAACAGAGATGGCCTTCAGGTCTATATACAGAAATGATTCTTCAAACTGGATGGTGCTAAATTGGGAATAGACACATCTTGTTGTAGTTTTGCCTTATTTATTTCTTGAGAGGAGACAATGATTACAGAGGAGGAATTTGAGACAGAGGGAGTCCTCAACTTTCTTGTCTCTTCTATATACTCAGTCTGTAGGAGTGGGTTCACCACTATAATATAGCACCCAGGAATGTTTTGAGGGGGGGAGATGGGGGGCTTGCTTTGATTGACTTTGAGTCCTCCATGCTAGGTGAAGACTTGCAGGCTGGGTCCATTCTGTCCAGGGGTTGAGGGTAGCAGATGGTGGATGCTGCACAGGGTGTTGTCAACCACTCCCAGGCCATACTGTACTGCTTTCATTCACTATCTACATATATGCATAGGTCTTGATTCATATGAACAAAGGTACATATTTATTATATGTTATACACCCTTCAGGGTTGGCCATTGAGGCACATCAACAGTGACCACTGACCTGGGAAATTATGGCAACTTGCTCCAACTCAAATAGGGTTATATCAATAGTACTATAAATAAGGAGGCTGTGCCAGCATTCTGAAAGGAAGCACCTCCACCCCCATGTGACTTTCAAAATAGACTGCAAGACCATCCTCCAGTTGAGTCATGTCCACCTTTCCTGCATTGAGGATCTTCTGCTTCACTATTGCTCTTGGTTGCTCTCTGAAAATGTGGTTTTGCTCATCCAAGGACAATATAAGGATGTTATAGAGGGATCATGATGCAACTGCTGGGACAATCATTTGAGCATACATTGAACATACATATGCCTTCCATGCTGGGTCAATGCTGGGTGGACCCATACCCACCCCACCAATGCACTGTGCACACTTAAGCAAAGAGGAATCAGAGATATGACCCATCACCTTCTTTATGATTTCTTCACACTGTAAGTCTGTAATATGAATTCACTTATGGAGTCCCCCATCAGGTATATCACTCGATTTCATGCTAAGAAAGCAGGAGGCAATGCAGATGTCAAGAAAAGGAAAAGGTTGGAACAAGCTGCTAAAAGGTGCAAAGGAATAATTGGTATTTCTAGAGCATGATAAAGGTTTTACTGATACATGTCCTTTTGATTTTGATTTATCCATATAAATCTTGGTCATGAGGTGAGCCAAATAAGCCCACTGACCATGTTGTTGGTGGGTGCCAATGAATAATATGGGAATCCAATCCTACGGCTTTTGAGACTACACTGGCCAGGAGCATTGCATCAGCTCTGTTGTCCCCTTCAAGCACAAACTGCAGAAGAGAGCCAACGGGAATAGACCAGCCTTCTGGTATTGAAGATAGAATGCGCCTAGTCAGACCTCCACCTGGAATAAAAGGCATATTTGCCTTTGCTTTAATGTCTTCATTGTATAAAGGTATCAACTTTTCTTGTAGAAATTGAAGAGGTGTTCCATCAGGGGATGGGGCATTTGATACCTTGATCTGAAAGGTTGGGGTGCTGTAGGATGCCGTTCAGGAAGGATGAATGAAATGATTTTTAACAGCCCACCAACATCATCTGTGCATCTGATCTGTTTGAAAGATCGACTCCAGAAAGGAACAGAACGGCAGAAAATTGCTCGGTCTTGATAAATTGCAGCAAAGCATCGACAAACTCTTGTTTTCTCGACTGGTTGGGTCAAGGATTTGAGATGTCATTTGTGGAAAGGATGGGGAAGGCGCGTACCACTAGGATTGGTGACCGTTGTTGTATCACTACAACGTCGAGCTCAGGCTTTCCGAACACTGTCTCAGCAATCAGCCCTCGAGGCTCGAGAGAGTAAACTTCGTTGATGGGGGCGAATTCTCACATTCAAGCGGGGTTGTGATCCCAGGGGACCTATCTTCTCTAGCTCCCACCACAGGTATGCAATAGCTCGAGTCCAGCAGTGCAATGCTCTCCAGCGACAAGGTAGAAACCAGCATGTCCACCGCTAATTGTGCGACATTGGCGGTCGAAACGATCGGCTGCAACGAGCATATCAATGTCTAGCTCGGCCAATTAGGCGAAAGGACGAACAACGACAAGGATTTTGCGCGCGAGATCAAATTTGGCGACAGGAAAGATGAACGACATGGCGAATGTATTTCTGCGACGATGGCCCGCGGGAGCCTGCTTATTAGCACTGCTATTGACGCGTCATCACGCGTCTGATCAAGATCATCATCAGTTATCCTTTGACCACCATGTCTGAATCCGAGCTATCGCTGTACCAAAAGATAAAAGGAAATTACAGGAAGCACTATATTCCTCTTGAATCCGATCCAGAAATATTCACAGACCTGATACGGCACCTTGGCGTGCATGGATACGAATTCCAGGACGTTTTGTCATTGGACGACCCGGATTTACTATCGTTCATACCTCGACCAGTCGTCGCTTTAATCCTGGTATTTCCCACATTGGATGCAATTGAAGCTGAGTCCAAAGAGCGCGATAGCAAGCGACAAGTCTATCAAGGACAAGGAGAGAATGAACCCGTCGTCTGGTTTTCCCAGTCCATCCACAATGCCTGCGGGCTATATGCTATTCTTCACGCAGTGTCGAACGGGATCGAACCCAAGCACATCAGTAAGTTGGCAGGAACACTCAACTATCATGTAATTGAAAATAAATTTTAGAGCCTGCTTCTCCACTCGATAGTCTGCTCAAAGAATGCATCCCTTTGGCGCCATTGGAGCGTACCCTGGCACTCGAGAACTCCAGCGAGATCGAGGCAGCCCATGCAGCAGCTGGGACACGCGGAGGGTCCGGCGCACCTGAAGCGACAGACGAAGTAGATCACCACTACATATGCTTCGTCCGTTCTCAAAAGAATAATCACATCTACGAGATGGATGGAACTGCGAAAGGCCCGGTTAATACTGAAATCGTACAAGACAGTGAAGACCTCTTGCAGGAAAAGGGAATCCAATTGATTAAAGATTACGTCAAACAAGCGGGTGGAAACGTAGGCTTTAGTTTGCTGGCGCTTGTAGCGGCATGAGAAGGGTATGTCCTTGATGATCCATGTCTAGACAGTTTTATTTAATTCTTCTTCAACTCTTCGATAAGCTTTGGGACCGCCTCGAAAAGGTCTCCAACAAGGCCCACATCTGCCACTTGGAAGATCGGGGCTTCGGGGTCCTGTCCATTCGATTAATTGTAAAGCGTTTAGTGAAATCCAGATCCACGGACCTTGTTGATAGCCACAATGAGTTTAGAATCTTTCATTCCCGCAAGATGTTGAATCGCTCCTGAGATACCCAAGGCCATATAGAGTTGAGGAGCGACGACTTTGCCAGTTTGACCGACTTGCAAAGAGTTGTCTGCATAGCCGGCATCCACAGCAGCCCGCGAAGCACCAACGGCAGCCCCGAGAACATCTGCAAGAGGGTATAACGTGTCTTCAAAGGTTTTCGCGTCTTTCAAAGCGCGTCCACCAGAAACAACCCGTGTTGCGACCCCGAGGTCTGGACGATCCGATTTCACTACGATAGTCTTCAAGTGCTCCGTAGGAGATTGAACTTCGACCGGGTTTACAGTCTCCACTGCAGCAGACGAAGTCGACTCCGAAGCAGCGGGGGCGAATGCCGTGCCACGAACTGTGAAGAACTTCACGGAAATAGAAGATGGTGCCTCTACCGTTGCAATGGCATTTCCGGCATAGATTGGTCGAGTAAACGTCGTGCTATTTGTAGAGGGGTCGTGCTCAACGGTGGTGACGTCGGAAACAGTTGGTGCGTCGAATTGGGCAGAAACGCGAGGTAGAAGCGACTTTCCAGCAGACGATGTTGCAGATACAACGTGGGTGAATGCGGAAGAAGATATGAGGGTCTTCAGAAGCGGAGCGAGGGTTTCGGCAACTGGCTCAGCATACTCTGGTGCCGTAGAATGCAAGATGGCATTTACACCTTTGAGCCTATAACCAAGTGACATAAGGCATCGTCTAGATGACAGAAACAGAAAACAAACTTCTTCGCCTCCTCCACTGCACTGGCAACGTGAGGCTTGTCTCCGACGATTAATGCTGAAACTTGGCCACCAAGCTGTCCTGCAGCGGTCAATGCCGATAGCGAGCCGGGCTCAAGGATACCCTGGCGATGCTCCAAAAATACAAGAGCATGAGGCTGGGTCGCTGTGGCATAAGAGCGAGTGCACGCTCGACGCCAAATTCTTGAGGTTGTCTGCAACATCGTCGTTCTACACGAAGCCAATTCCACGGAGCATCCGAATCCCCCGATCCTAACCAGCTGAAAACCGGCTGACAGCGGCTGACATGCCGGCAACTAAGTAAATGTTCCCACGACTCCTCAACGCGTCCCTGACTCTGACAACTTGAAATTCATTCTTGTCTTTTACCTCTTAACAATACGTAGGCTCCAATTTCAAACCCATATGACTCAACTTTCACGCTGCGATCACCATGTGCAAACTTATTTATGGTTCTAGGAGTCAGCTGGTTGCGGATCTGTGGGTCCCCAGGCCTAATTAGCTTTCTGGCAGCGTTCTTGAACCTTCTTTAGGTGCTCGAGTGAGTATTAAATAAACCAGGATTAGATCCACAATGCCTTCCTCAAACCCACGATGAGCCAGCGAAAGTCACCGCAACCCTGTCACTTCTTTCGCACAAGTCGTGGATGCAGGAATAACCCTTGTCGATTCAGTCACGATGCTAATCCCTCTTCCTCGTCTTCTCCTGGCTTTGCTGCCAATAGATCGCGATCAGATAAGAGATATCATGACAGCGCTCGAAAGCCCCCCGATGCTTGCAACAATTTCTGGAATACAGGACAATGTAAATTTGCATTTGACTGTCGGTACAAGCATGTGGCAAAGGATTCACAGTCAACCCACGTCGCCAGTGACGCTAGTGAAATAACGACCTCCGTGCTCCCATTTTTACAGCAGGGTGGCTACTCAAGGATCGGCGCGATTGGCTGCGATCCCTTCTTATCGGTCCCTTCCAGGACAATGGTTCCCACCGAAGCTCATAATACCCTGAAACGCTTCCTATCCGACGAATTTCGGTTTCGGAAAACGTTCGATGTCTATGCATTCCTCGTTCCATTCGCTAGTGCTAACTCCAATTCCAATTCCTGGGTAAGTGATATATGCTCGGCTATCGGATTGTATCAATGAATGTAACTTACTAATTAACCATTTGGATAGTCGAGTGAAGATGGCCAGGTGAGTGAAGCTCTCTATCAACCTCGGAGTTGGTTTCTTCATACTGACCAAAGTTCTCAGTTATTCCTCAAAACCATTGCAAATGTAGTTTTATCCTTCGACTTAAAGGAAGCAAGCTAATATTAGTCTTAGGGCAACGGGATTTTAAGAATCAACGACATCATCCTCTGGCCTAGTGTGCAATTCGATGCGGGGTCTGATCCCGCCGCTCTTTCGTTTCAGAAAGGCTATTTTCCTGTCCTTCGTGTAGGTGACCCTTTCTGCCGTGGAAGAAACGGAAGTCTCACTCAGACATTAGTTCCTAGCGTCTGACTTCGTGGTTAAGAGCACCTTGTCCCACCTTGTCAAGTACGTCTTCCGGATAGTCTTCTTTGCCTTGGACTAACATCTTGTCAGCGCACTATATCTCCGAGTACTCGAAAATTTCGAGCATTTCGGCGGACATCTTGAAGCGTCTATAGACAACATGATTAAAGCTCGTACGTTCAAGGACCCTAAGTCAGGACAAGGCGGCAAAGACCTTTCCGGTGGCGAGATCTTCTCTTCCCTCTGCGTTGTCTTTTTTGAGTGCGTCTTCCTGTCTTACTAAAAAACCCCTCTGACAGCTTTGATAGATGCCTCTCCCGATTTAAGAATGCAAGTGCTATGTACCCGCGTCTTCCGGATATCGTTCGAAAACTGGAGAGTTGGACCTCTGAATGGTCTGATGGCATTTCAAAGTCCCCGGCTGTGTTCGAGGACCCTTTGAGCTCAAACCAAGAGGCTCAACTCATCCTTGTACCTCATCTTCAAAGCAAAGTCCAGCGCATAATAGCCATTGTTAACAGAGAACAGGAAAAACATACGCGAATAATGGGCCAACGTACTGGATCGAGGCATGCAGGATCTACAAATGAAGGACTTCTATCTGCTCTTCAGACCTTATATGACGGTCCCGGTATTCTGAGGAAGGAGGGGCCCCGACACGATAACGACTTCGACGATATCAACGAGATCCGCGTTGCCCCAACCCACCATGAACTCACCTGTCGCATCACCCCCTATCTTCCTGCAAACCTATATGGTGCACCTCATCACCTTCCAGAGGAAAGCATGGAGAAGTTGCAAGATATTCAATATCGATTGCTTCGTGAAGAACTAACGTGAGTTGATCATGTTGAGTATCTCTTATACGCCCCAGCTTACCTGGAACCAGGGCGCCTTTACGAAAAAGCATTCAATGTGTAGTCAACGACTTACAGAGCAAAAGGAAAACCCAGCTCTCGAATATACTTCAGCAGCAGGGAGGCAAGTACAAAGGGTTTGCAGAGGATGGCCAAGATGGCGTCATGTTCAACGTCTACACCAATGTGGACTTTATGGATCTGGTTCCTGATCAGCGCCGTGGTCTGTCAGCAAAACTTCGGTTTGATGCACCACCAGGGAAAGCTCGGACCCCTCGACCAGGGGCTCGTGTTCAATTCTGGGAGGGACTTAGTGGGAAACGCCTGATTCAGGGCGGCCTCATTGGTCTCGTCTGGCGTGAACATGATGAAATCAACATTCACCTTGGTATAGTTGCATCCTCGACAAAAGAAATTAGCGACTTTGTCAAGACTAGTCAATACCGTGTGGAGGCCCGCATCGTGTTCTTCGATGCATCCCTCGAGCTCCGCATACTCAATTGTTTGAGGCATGGCTCTTCTACCTCTCGTGGCGATAGAATCCTTGTTGAATCACCGGTTATGTTCGAGGCCATCCGACCGTTTCTTGAATCCTTAAAGGTGGAACCTGAATCCATCCCATTCAAAGAATATCTAGTACACCATCCAAGTTTATTCTTCGAAACACGTCAAGTTTCTCCGCCCCAGTATGCTCGGATGCCTGGGTTTCATTATCAGTTGGCTCCACTGTTTCCTTCGGATTCGGGAATCACAGATTTGAAACTATCAGTTTCCGATCCGCAGTCAGTCGAGAATGCTCGATTGGCAATGGCGAAGAGTAGGCTGGATCCTAGCCAAGCCACTGCCGTGATAGATTCTCTGACACGAGAGATAGCACTGATCCAAGGGTGTGTATGCTCTTTTTTCTTGTTCAGTTGCAGTATTAATCGGGGATTTTCTAAGTCCGCCTGGGACCGGAAAGTCATTCGTCGGGGTAGAGCTTCTCCGCGTGCTTATACATAGCGCAAAGCCCATCCTCATGATAGCGTTTACCAATCACGCCCTTGATCACCTCCTCAACGGAGTCCTTGATTCTGACATCACCAGGAAAATAGTTCGGCTCGGATCGAGGTCTGCCGATGAGCGCATCTCCCAGTTCTCCATTGAAGCTCTCGAGACTGTCGCTGGTCGTAACTCAAGTCCTTTAGCCCCTTTAAACCAAACAAATTATCACAGACTCAAGGACGTCGAGCGAGAAATTCAGACATTAATCCAACATATCTCTCGCAACACAGTTACATCTCAGGATGTCATGGATTTCCTCGAAACACAATATCCCGAGCATTATCAGTGCATCATGGTTCCACCAGATTGGGCTAAGGCCCTTCACGAGCAATACCTTCGCAATAGTCACGATGGAGATGGATGGACCCGTGTTCAGCGTGCAGACACCAGTCAGGAAGATGAGGATCGTAGTCTTTACGGGTTTTGGATGAGACAGGAAGATATCGAATTCCTCTCCATTGCCCAAGTCACAGAACCTATTCAGGAGTTGAGTTCCGTTCCAACAGCTCCTCGAGAAGTGGCCAATCGATTTAATATACTTTCTATGGACTCGGAGTCATCTGACGACGATGACGCTGAGAGCAATGAGGCCCTTTCCCAGGTCGCCCTCGATGACTGGCAAATAAACGGGCTGGACGCTGAGCCTTTGGCGATTGTCGAGGACTCCCCCAGTGTTCAAACTTTCACCACTATGACGGCTGAGCAACCACCTCAACATGAAAACCATGTTTCTTACATTGAAGAATTTTTCAACGAACTCGACTATGGATCTATCCCCGCGATTCCGCAATCCGATCGAGGATTAGATCTCCTCCTTGAGAATGGCAATGTTTGGGAAATGTCGTCTCGTGAGCGTGTTGCCATTGGTGCCTACTGGAGAGAGCGAGCACGTCTATCGAAGGCAACTCACCAAGAAGACCAATTCACTCACCTGAGGGAGAAGCATAGGAAGGCCTTAGAAGCGTACAATGAAGGCAAAGAGGAGGTGAATAGTGCGTATTCATGGTTGTTTGTGATAGTAGTTGAAGTTTTCGTAACAGGTCAGACGCCAATTGTTGCGAGAAATTGACATTGTCGGATGCACAACTACTGGTAAGTGAGACACACCGTCGCCGTTACATGTTCTTAACCTTTACCAGGGGCCGCTAAATTGGCGTCTCTTTTGAGGGTGAGTTGGAAGTCCTTCGTGGATTAAACCTAATGGTTGATCATGTGTCTGGATCTAGGGTCTCGGACCACGCATTATGCTGGTTGAAGAAGCTGGTCAAGTCCTTGAGGCCCACATCTTGGGAAGCCTGGTTCCTTCGATAGAACACATGATTCTCATCGGAGACCCCCTTCAACTCCGACCGACGCTCAACAATTATTGTATGCCCATTTTCCTTCCATGCCACAACGGACCTAACCTCTTTTCAGCCCTTTCGGTGGACAGCAAACAGGGGAGCCAATTGTATAAATTTGACAGGTCGCTTATGGAACGCCTGTCGTCGTCAGGCTTTCCTATGTCGCAAATAGATGTTCAAAGGAGAATGAGGCCTACAATCTCCACATTAATACGGTATGTCTTCAAGTTGACTGTAGTTCCAAGGAAATGAACAGACGGTTCGACATTTCTCTTACTCGAACCCAGAAACACATTATATCCAAATCTGATTGACAACGACCTTGTCAAACAATACCCTGACGTCCGGGGTTTGTCTAAAAATGTCTTTTTCCTCGATCATCAGCATTCAGAAAGTGGAGGCGTTGACGATGGCGGTAGCAGATATAATACTTACGAAGTAGGTACTCCCATTCGAACCATTTCTCGTGTTTTCTCATGTGCCTGTTTGTAGGTCGAGATGATCCGAGATCTAGTCCTATACCTGCTCCGGTAAGTGAACCTATCACTCATGTAGCGATATTACTGTATCGACTAGTGACCAGCCAAGGTTGTTATTCACAAGACGGGGATATAGTTGTCCTGTGCGCTTATCTGGGGCAGCTAGCGAAAGTCCGTGACGCACTGCAGGATCTCGTTGCTGTCGTTATAGACGAGCGAGACAAAGGCGAGTTAGCCTCAAGGGAAGAAGAAGTGACAGATGAGGTCGCTGTCGCTCAGGATATACAGATCGAGCATGTAAAAGTTTCCAAGCGTGTAGGGCAAACCATTTTTCATTTGCACAGTCAATTCACGATCTACTCTCGTCAGGTTCGTTTGCGCACAGTGGACAACTATCAAGGAGAGGAAGCGAAGGTACTGGATTGTATTAGTCTGATCAATTGATTCACTGACATTGTGGTTGCAGATCGTTATTCTTTCTCTTGTCCGGAATACACCTCCCGAAACTCAGAGACTCCATGATCGCAATCGCTCAACTATCGGATTTCTTAGGGTGCGTTGCGAATATATTGTTATTTGATAACCCATTTCTTAATGTTATTATTAGTCTGAAAATAGAACCAATGGTGCGACCATATCTTGGCATTCTGATAGCAGCCTCGTTAAAGTTGGCCTATTAACTCTTAGTTGCACTGTCTCGTGCGAAAGAGGGTTTGTATATCCTTGGTAACCGATCTCTTTTTGCATCCAAGAGTCGAATGTGGGAAAGCATCCTCGACGAGTTAGATAGCGTTGATTCTGTTGGCAGCGGGTTTCCAATTGCATGCTTCCGTCATCCGGAATCTAGCCAGTACATATCGGCTCCAGGAATGCTTCCCAAAGTTGCACCTGATGGTAGTTATCTTCTTTTTTTCGTGGTTAGCAAGCAACCTAACGCCGCATATGAAGGTGGTTGCCTTCAACCTTGTGACGCCCGACTCGGATGCGGGCACTCTTGCCCGTACAAGGTAGTTATCTTCCATTGTACAAGATTGCTTAGCACTTATTTGGGGCCGTATTAGTGTCATCCAGACGATCCGACCCATGTCGGGGTACAGTGCATGCAATCCTGCACCAAGCTTTGCGTTCGCCGGCACCCGTGTAGCAAAAGCTGCTCGCAAGTTTGTGGCAAGTGTACATTCAAAATTCGCGATGTTGAACTACCATGTGGACATGTCGCGCCTTTCGTTTTCTGGTGCATCGCATATCCTGCTTCAAATATTTGCTTGCTCATTCTAACCTAGTCACCAATTGGAAGCTTTGGAAGAAGTGAAATGCGCAGTTAAGGTCATTAAAGCTCTGCCGTCATGCGAGCACCACGTATCTGTCGATTGTTCAGTCAATCCTGAAATGGCTCGCTGCAACAGCTTATGCGGAGGCGTGATGTCGTGTTGCGGTCGGACATGCAACTCAAAATGTATCGATTGTCAAGTGCTGAACGGAGAAAACACGAATCATGCACGCATTCAACGCCAGCACCACAAGCAACATCCTTGTGAACGTTCACTATATTGCGCCCACCGATGTGGAAAGCCATGCTCTACCCGACATGAATGCACAACAGTTTGCAAGCAGGAGTGCCGGCAGCAGTGCTCTCATTCCAAATGCAAACAGTTCTGTTCTACCTTGTGTTCGCCATGTCAGAGACCATGCGAATGGTAAATATAATTTCTCGTGCGAAGCTACCCCCAACTCACCCTACAACAATACAGGATTTGTCCCCATTACTCCTGTCCCGTTCCTTGTGGATCGGTGTGTCCCACCAAACTCAAGAGTCCTACGAAGGATGAGCTGATGGTTCTTTCTCAGGTCTGCGTGCGATTGCCCTGCGACAAGCGTTGTGATTCTTTCTTGGAATGCGGGCATCGTTGCCCTTCAGGTAAATCTTTTTTTGGATAAAAGCAGGCAAGCATATTGACATTGAATTCAGTCTGCGGCGAGAAGTGTGACAAGCAAATCTGCCCACAGTGTGGGCCAGAAGCAACTAAACAGGTTGTTGTCGACCTTGTCCTTTATCGAACACTCGATGATATCCCCGCCGATGCATCCAAAATCGAAGATCTCATCGTTACTCTCCCCGATTGCGGCCACGTTTTCACGGTGGAGACCTTGGACGGCATCTGCAACTTGAAAGATTGGTATCTATACAACGAGATGTCGGACAATTGGACGGGTCTACGCGTTCCAGATCAGACTTTACCTGACGCAAAGAAACCACCACTCTGTCCGACTTGTAGAAAGGCTATTACCGCAGCTCGCTATGGTCGTGTTTACAAATCTGCCGATTTGGAGATCCTGGAGAAGAACGTGATCTCCCGTATGACTTCTGACTTAAACTCAGCGCACCAGCTCCTGCAGGCCTTGCCAATAGACAAAATTCAGAGTGCCATCGACAGTGGGATTCGTCAACTAACTTCTCTGAATAGGGTCGTTGATAGCGCCAAGAAGCTGAAACTGTACCAGCTGGATCGTCAAACGTTGTTGGCTCAAGCATCTCCTCGCGGCAAGCCGTTCCCAGTACAGTCTCTGACGCCACTCAATTCTAAAAAACCCGTCTTTGGGCCGTCAGACGACATTATTCGAATTTGGGAGACGGCCACTCATCCGCTCGTCACTATCCTATCCCAGCTAGGCAAGATTGCGGATATACGTTCGGCTCATGTCCACGCCTGGGAATCTGCATTTGCCTACGTATTCAACCAGGAACTAGACTGCGCAATTCTCAACCCCAGGAAAGCCCCCAGGCGTCCAGACGAGCATGCAATGCGCATGGCTCGGATAAAGCTCGGTCAACCGCAACCGCGCTCAGATAAACGATTTTTGGCTGAGGCGATATGGCTGAGCGTGCAAGCGAGGTTTACGCTTGCGTCATTCGTCCAGAAGCTACTTGACTCCATGAAAGCGGCCACCATTCAAGATTCTGCATCAGAAATGCGGGTATGGGGAACATATGCCCTGTTCATTCTCGATTCCTGCAAAGACGATGCCAATATCTCTTTCGACATTGCAAGTGATTGTGACGCACATCGTCTTATGACCCGTTCCATCGTCTACATCCTACGAGCCAGTCTTCAACATTTTCAGCTTCGATATGACATGACGAAAAGATTTGGCAATGTCCCCGCCTCGCGTGACAAACTTCTGGAAGATGTTGAAGAGGGATTATCAGCAATTCGCGAGAAGTCCGAAGAAACGAAGCGACGTCATCTAGCCATCCTCTCTCATGACGAGACTTGGCTGGAAGAGAATTTCTTTTCCGCCATTGTTTCCATGACCCAGGAATGGGATAACTTGAAAAGGGCTATTGGGCTCGATACTTTTTACCAACCGGTCTCAACGGACGAAAAGGTAGCAATCGTCAAGGCCTTTAATTTCTGTAGGTCACATTCTAGCGGCACACTTCAGACGCGGTCGTTAACCTTTACTCATACTAGCCCATGCTGGCCACTGGTACAATTGCCCAAATGGACACACCTACGTAATTGACGACGTGCGTATGTGCCTCCTCTCAGAGTCGATATCTTTCCTGACACTATGCTTGTAATAGTGTGGGGGTGCCATGATGCGTTCTCGTTGTCCCGACTGCGGAGAGACAATTGGCGGAGATAGCCATCGAGCTGACAACGGGAATACTCTCGCCCAAGATTTTGCGGAAATAGCGCAGCAACAAGGTGCAGGACAAAGCCTTTGGCACCGTTGACGGGGGACATTTGATGGAGTTCCGAGGGCTACGTGGGGCCAGGACGGCTAGCGGCAAACTATGATATCTTATAATTACAACGTGACCCGCCTCTACCGTGGACAGTACAAGAAAGTATAACAAACAACTATCGCAGTCCATGTGTTCATATTGCCATTGATATGTAGGTACCTTCAGGTTGAATATACTATCATAGGTATAGAGCAAATTGAAACACAGGCAATGATACATGAAGGTGATCTAAAGGCCACCATCCAAATCATTATCGATTGGTTTTCCATCAATATCATCAAGCGGTTCGCCATCCAGGTCATCTCCGACAGGATTTCCATCTATATCATCCAGTGGCTCACCGTCGACGTCCTCTACTGGCACACCGTCAACATCCTCCACTGACACCCCATCGCCCACCGGCTCTCCATCCACATCTTCCATTGGCTCTCCATCCATGTCCTCATTTCCTGCATGAATAGGTTCGCCGTCCAAACCAGACTCGTCATCACTGACATCCATCGGTTCACCATCGCTGGCGGCTGTGGATGTAGGTTGAGATTCAACAGGCTCAGTAGCAGGTTGGAACCCAGTGGCTTTGAATTTGGAAGGCAGAGCCTGACTCGTAATAGATGGCGCACTGGAGTCCGGCAATTTCAATCCATTGTCTGCTGAAACAACATTGCCCTCTAGGCGTTCCCGGAGCTCTGTTGTAAAATCTGGGGGGAAGACGATCCAATCCTCCCAAATGTCGACGACTGTTGTGATTTGTTTCATGAATAGATCGGCAGTTATCCGGCCTGGGAAAGAATGGTAGATGTTGGCGAGATGATCGAAAACTATCCCAAGCCGCGACTGAAATTCTTGACGGAACTTCCATGCACTGGGTACAGGTGCCGCTGAATTGTGCAAGATATCACATATCAAATGCAGACGAGCGACCTTACGCGGTACCGGCGTACTATCCACGAGCAAAGAGGATACAATTATATCGGCAACCTAGGGACAAGCTAGTATTAGGTATCATCCAGAGAAAAGGTAATAGCTAACCAACCTCATGAGCGGCCTCTGCGTGCTCAAGACTGAAGGCCATGCATCGAGCTACTTCTCCATATTTGCCGCTCATAGCCCTAAGCATTGCTTCAAACCTCCTTCGGGCAAACTTCCCAAGAGCATTTTTACGGGTACGCTCCCTCTCGGATTCCTCGCCGGAGTCTGTGGAATAAACTGAATTATAACCCTTGTGAAAGGTTCAATGATAGCCTGGCATTGAAAGAAGAACCCACTTACATCGTCGTCGAATTCAGGGTCGTTGAAGGTTTCGGATTCGAGCAGACCACGATAAAATGCATGCCGACGATGCTGGGGAATGGTAAACGTTAGTAAATGCCAGTATGAATTAGCCTCGCTGCCCTACATCGCGATGCAGAAGAAACTTGTACTTGGGATTATTCTTTTCGCGGTCTTTGAGCATTTGTTCGTACTTGCTACCATGGCCTTTTACTTCAGCAGCGACTGCTCTAATAAAAGTGTCCGTAACATCGTCGTCCTCCAGAACCTTGCGCTGAGGGCTACGAGAAGCACGTCGAGGAGAGCGACTCCGCGACCTACTATAAGATCTTCTCCGATGAGACGATCTATCCCATGATCGACTTCGCGAGCGTCGTGATGCCCGCTGGTCCCGGGACCGCGACCGTGAACGTCGTCTAGCAGGGGAACGGCTCCTGCTGTGACTGGCACTACGTTGTCGGCCACTGTTTGACACTGAGAGGATATGAGAGGCGGAAGTAGACCCAAATCAAACAACCCACCGAACATCGGCTTCGCAGCGACTGGGACTGCTTTGCTCCATCCTACTCGCAACACAGAACCGCCCCAGTCAAATCCATCAAACTCACGCAGTGCCTCTTCAGCATCACGTCGCTTCATGTATGAAACAAAACCACTCAGCCCTGAGCTTTTCGCTTTCCGGGAAGAGGTCATGTCTGCCCCGGGGCCTGCCGAGGTGTCCCCTCGAGGCCACATAATCTTGACCTGAGCGTAGGTTAGTTGGCGGACTGAATGATAAAATCCACGACTTACAGATCCCACAGGGCCCACTTTCGCAAAGAAATTGCCCAGGCTTTGTTCAGTGACATGTGGCGGGAGATTAGCTACGAATATGTTGGAGGTCTAAGAACACGGAATGAGCGTTGCGATGCCCGTTTTCTCGTATTATCCGCACCAAAGGGTCCCCTCGGTCTTTACTTCCACTTTGCCCCTCGTAAGCTGCCAACGCGGTCACAGAACGGCCATGGGCCGCTGAGATGAAATTAGTTTTGGATAAGAGAGGGTGACAACGATAAGTACCTCTTCCGCCATATTTGGCTTCACGTTCGGCTTGTTCCCTGAGTCAATGAGCAACTATCTCACAACGGCTCGTCGATGGGCGCGTACCTCTTAATTTCTTCCAGGAAAGAATCCATAGCACGCTTCCCTTTTGCTTTCGGAGCAGAAGCAGTAGGAGATGGAGACTACGAGAAGAGACGAGGGTAGTGTCGCGTACAGAGAACGGACAACGACATACCCTCTTGAAGAAACTGCCAGTAGATGTGGACTGTTGTTGTTGATTTTCACTAGCTGCAGGCTTATATGCTGTTTTTGTATCGGCTCTAACAAAGGTAGAGCCTGAATGCCGTGCAGATTCTTTTCCCTCGAAAGTCTCCAAGAACTCTGCATAAGCCTTCGCTGCATTCGCTTCCTCTTCCTTGCGCTTGGCCTCTGCAGCTTCTTGCTCCTTTTCTCGACGCGATTTGCGCACTTTACCCGACGCATATTGCCAAAGTTTGGCGTCATCTAGGGATTTTTGCTGGTTCGTTGGAAAGACATTGGTAAGTTTGCGAGGGAAACGGGATAAATTCGAGTCCATCGCACTGGGAAGGGTTCTTCCTCGTCGTCACCAAAGAATGCCGCTAGCTTGGACTTTGTTTTGTCCATTCCGAGGTATTCTGGAGATTGGAAGGGTTTATCTATCGGTTTGTTGTAGTAGAAACAGTGAAGAGGACGTGAGCAGGCGATGCCAAGTCAGAGTTCAGTTATACAGGTCGATCCAAATAGATACCAATAAATTCCCACGGTAACCCTCATAGAAAGCGATTAATTAGTATGTACACCGATTAGGCGCTCAGTGTCAAGCTGCCAGATATGCATGTACTAAAGAAACTATTGCAATACGCTTTTAAGATGTCTACCATCCCTCTATTGACCCATTAGAAGATTTGCGAGGCCTCCCTGAACATACGCCATAGGCTTCATTGGAGGATGAGGGACAGCATCGAACTGAATATGGTCTCGCGTGCCTTCTGAGTCTATTCGGATCTTGGGTGAATATGATATTAGCCGCGTCGCGTGGTTCCTGGTAAGCAGCAATGACTTACAAATGCACCCCTGTTCCCCGATTGATCGACATAGTTTGGAGCTGAGAAGACCTGCAACGCAATTAGAAGGAGCCACAAAACGGCGAATGGTTCTTACAGTGGTGCAAAGGCCGTCATGCTCTATCTGGTACCCATCTAAACATGCTTGTTAGTCCAATTTTTATGGTGCACGGTGAAGGATCAACTTACCCTGTCGGACTTCGTGGCTACGGATGATACCAGAAACAGAGTTCAATGTGCACCAGCGCTTCGTTACGTCTGGGCCGAACGCGATACCAACTCCCTGGAACGTGTACGCGTATTAGGTTTATACATACTCTAAAAAAGAAACCAAACGTTATCTTGCCCGTTTACTTGGACCGCGGCCTGGAAGTTCCTGCGGATCGGTCCATAACATCTGCGATCGCGAACAACTTAGGATCTCATATCAGAACGAGATTATCTGCAAATTTACCTCGCCTAAACATTCGTTAGCGAGCTCTCGATCGGTAGATCGATCGGAAGAACTTACACATGAGGCCTTCCTGCCCAGGCTGCCTCCCTATTCTTTCCACTTTACGGATGTCCTCGAGTGTTACTTCGTCTTTGCTGAAGAGCCCTCCATGGACGACGAAGTAGCGTTTGAAGCCTTGAGGAGAAAGGATGGCGTTGACCTTTTCATTTCCTACAGGAGCCTTGGTAGCGCTGACGAGGGTGGAAAGAGGCACTAATTCGATTCAACGTCAGTCCGTCACAAAACCGTGGGGAGCCGTCTTACACGTCGTGAATACATGAGCGAAGAGCTGGAAGAGAAAGGCTGAGCCTAGGTTGACAGCAATCAGAATGAGTACCCACCTTATAGGATTGTTCGCCGTGCTTGTGTTTAGTCTCCCCTTCAAATCCATAAGTTCTATTCATGTCCTTCGCTTCGTGGTTTCCTCGATTGATGTACATGTACTTAGGATACAGCCCTGATCATCAATGCATGAGCTATCAGTCAACCAGAAGAAACCCCGCCCACATTTATACGCGAATGCCGTTAAGATGACTTCAATAGACCAAGAGCCTCTGTCGACGAGATCACCGTTCATAAGTAGGTAGTGATTTTCGCTCGGTTCTCCGGTCAAAGAAAAGAGATGAAGCACATCGTAGAATTGTCCTAAGATACACAAGTGAGTACGAAATGGTCTCTATCACAAGAAGAAAAGAACGTACCATGGACATCTCCAATGACATCGATAGTAACACCCTCAGGAATGTCCACATTCACCAAGCTTTCTTCTTGCGAGAAGTACTGGTGTGCGCCGAGCACGATCTCCCACACATATCGCTTTGGAAGAGTCTTCCCCTTCTTGAACCATTCAATCATCTCTCTAATGAATTCGATGCTCATCTGGTACTTCCCATCTTCTTGAGGCAGTATGGGCCCAGAGTATGACTTGTCGACGTCGCATCCGCCTGTAACGAATAGGATGAGCCCACTTCAGTGAACGTGACTAAAGCACGTACCTTCTGCGATAATTTCCAGACACCTCTCAATTGGGTTTTTCTCTCCCTCTACTTCTATCGCCTAGTATAATAAAGGATCTTCACAAATGTAAGATAGCACCAATCCTTTTGCAGAACCCACCTTCTCGAACTCGATTTTACGGATGAGTTTCTGAGTTGCGGTAAGTTGGGTGCGAACCGACTCATTCTTGGGCTCAAGTTGGAGGACTTTCTTGAAATCCGCTACTGCTAGTTGGAACTTCATGAGTTGCAAATGGCATGTTGCCCGACTATAATCGAGATCAGTGATTCAGCAAACCGTGTCTCGCCAAGAAAGGTTCGAAACACACCGGTAATAAGCCTTTGCGTATTTAGGATCAAGAAGAATGGCCTGTGCTATATTAGCACGCGCGTTAATTGGATTTGTAGATAGATATTGTTTTAACTTACACGAATCGGAAAGGGCATAACCATGTTCTTCCAACTTGATTCGAGCAGCAGCTCTGTTGCACCATAACGTCGGCTCGTTGGGATTCTTCTCTATTGCCTGAGAGTACAACTTTGCGGCAGTTGGGAAATCATGTCCTAGTTACGAACCCACATTTAAGAAGAATCCCAATCCTAATAGATCATGGCATACCGATAAAGGCTTTATTAGCCTCGCCTTTGATCTTGAAAGCCTCGGCCTTGTCCCCTTCTGATACTTCCTTCGGATGTTCGGACAAAAATAGGGCCTGAATTTCTGGTGATGGAGGTACGGACGACGCAGAAGTCGAGGCAGACAAAGCAGGGGACGAAGCAGGAGACGATAACGAGCTCATTGTCGCGGTTCAAAGTTGGATATTAGCAGAGCGCATTCGAAGACAGATTTGTTCTCAATTCTCACGGCGGCTGATCGAGTTCACCTCATTAGTAACATAACACAAAGGCCGATTTTTAAAAGGCATTAAAAATGACTACTGCTTCATTGAAATCGAATTCCTATCGATATAAAATAAAAATGAGACAACATAACTAAAGTATGTTGTGGACAAGGGTATCTGCCATATTACTCGACACCAACGATCCAACCAGAACCGCCCGCGATTGGTGGGGAAGCTGACGCTGAGAGATGATGGGCTGAAGGGGTTCAAGAACACAAGCGAGCAGTCAATACACGTCTGTCTCCTGTCATGAAGGCAATTGAATAGAAATGCGCAGATGTTGGGTCGTAAGAACATCACTAAGGGCCAGGGTCGGGTATCGTGAGACATTGCTCTCCGTCCTGAGCCCCGAGGTGTCGATGTTTGCGTGAAATTAATTGCAAACATCGAGATTGAAGTATTTTCCGAGGCGGAGGTTGTAGTCATAGGCATTAATGTTCTGCAACCAACCGTTCAAGAATTGATGCAAACTAGAAGCGGAGGGTATCAGACAACGCGTTACATTGACAGATTTTTGAGATTGGGACTCACTAGTCGACGTTGTTCTGGCAACGGCAGCAGGCGGAGTAACGGGCAGCAGTAGCTCGAGCCTGTTAACACAGTATTAGCTTCCATTTCAACAGGAAAGCCAATGAAATGACACATACATAAGTGAGGCCACGTTGCCAACCGTTGTATTGACCAATGCTAACCAAAACATCCCCGCCGTTGGCAGCCAAAGTTTGGGCAAAGTAGCGAGCACCAGTCCTAATGTTGAATTCCTACCAGGTCCGTGAGTAGAGTGACGCTCCTCGAGATGGAAGGTGACCTACAGGATCCCTGCAATTGCCACCAGGGGCACCTCCACACTTGTCCCGAGTGATTTGCATCAAGCCTTGCTCACCACCACCGCCGACGGTGTCGGGCCTGCAGGAGCTCTCTTGCATGGCGAACGAGGCCAACACAATAGGGGGAACGTTAAATTCACTGCCATACTTCTCGAAAATCCAAACGAAGCTGGCGCAAGCATGGAAAGGACTGCTCGGCTTCGACAATGCGTTGGAGAGAGGTTTAATATTCAGGTCCTTGATCGCAATGTAAGGAGGAGTCCAGCCGCCATTCATGAGACCGCAGTTAAGCCAATCAATGTGGCCATTGGGTCCGGAGACAGAACTAGTCTGAGCTAAGGGGAAAGTTGACTTCCAATGCGAACGGTCTTCAATGAGATTTAGGGCACACCAATTGGACGAGAGCCTCCACACGAGTCTCTCCAGAGTAGTCCACCCCCATTACCACTGTTCCCGCCTCCGTTGTTATTATTGTTGTTGTTGCTGTTGTTGTTGCTGTTGTTATTGCTGTTATTGCTGTTATTGCTGTTATTGCTGTTGTTGCCGTTGCCATTCGTCAAGTTATTGCTGGTATTCTTGGGTTGGGCAGCCGCGGTGGGTTCTGCCTTCTTGGAACTGGGCTGGGCTGACGTTGAACGAGCAGGGGCCGGCTGGAAGAATGATCGCAGATACAGCAAACCAGGGCATCATCTCTTCAGGAAAGACGACAGGATGCGGAACAGCAGGGAAACTCACAGCGCTGGTAGATGGCCTAGGTCGGCAACGTTTTCGGGTTCTAGTTGCAGAGGCCTTGCTCTCAAGCGACGTAGGAGCTCGTCGAGCCATAGAGACATGACGGGCCACAATGTCACGGTGCCCATGGTTCAGACTACTGGCATTCGCTGTTGCAGCCGACAAAAATACAGCAAGCACGACTGTGACCAGCTTCATACTGCTAAATGGTTGGTTTCAAAGAGCGACTGGAATAGAGAGAATGAATAAGCTCAAACGGATAAATTGAGGATAATTATTTAGGTGGGAAGGAGACAGGGACGGGGGATTGGGGGAAGAGAAAATAGAGTGCGTGTCGGGGGCGGGACGAGCGAAGGAGGAATTGTCGTGGTAGCCGAGCAGGCTAAGTGGAATCCATCCGTTCATCAAAACAACACGCCGTTGTCAAGTAGTTGCACTTATGCGGTCTTGGCTGCCCATTGCACCGTTACAGAGCAAAGTTCAAGGCCAACTCGGTCTCTGCGAATCATAGGTTCCTCATAATCCAGAAATTTACCTGTTTCAATACCTGGAGATACGATTATTATCGACATTGCAAAGAAATTTAAAACATAGAACCATCCAATTTCAAAGGGAAGACATCAAGACTCAGGGGGCTCGGCGCTCTCGGCAATAGCTTGGCATGATTGATCCCAGTCAGTGCAGGCGGTTGGTTCAAGTATGAGGGCAGCTCAAGCTTGTCCAAACTGAGACCCTCCATGTAAGTATCTCATCTGAATCCTGTAGGCATTTCTGGTCTCTAACAGCTCCTTAACTTGTACGCTCATCGGAAGAATCCAAATAACTTGGATTCACGGGAGGGCATTGTTGAAAGAACGGCCATAATCAATGACCATGTCAAACGTGTCCGTACGTTTACCGTACGCCAACGGTATCAGGCTGAAGGAACTGCCTCAGATGCTAAATAGGTAGCCTGAATTTGACTTGGATCTATCCCTATGGGGGTTGTGGACATCTGGATCTCTACTGACCCCTATTCATATTAAGTCTGACACGCGCCTCGACACATCAGTAAATCGGGGAAAAT